>BOPM01000082.1:785096-792596 GCA_022179025.1 Porites australiensis | reverse complement strand
TAGTAGTAGTGGTAGTGGTAGTAGTGGTAGCGGTAGTGGTAGTGGTAGTGGTAGTAGTACTGGTATTGATAGTGGTAGTGGTAGTGGTAGTGGTAGTGGTAGTGGTAGTGGTAGTGGTAGTGGTAGTAGTACTGGTATTGATAGTGGTAGTGGTAGTGGTAGTGGTAGTGGTAAGTAGTAGTAGAAGTAAGGCCGGTTTACTCTCAACGTCGTCCCAAATTCTTGTAACACAAGAATTCTAAAAACTAAGACCACAAGAAAATCGTATGAGTTTGCTGAGATGTTTTCAAGATAGTTTCTCTATTCTCTTCACTTATTTTATAGGGTCTGGAAAACCGCTTGAATGGCGTGGGGACGTGTATTGACAAGTATACAGCATGGACGGGTCGCTCTAATGCAATGATAATGAATTTAGACCGACACTATTTGGTTTGCCCATCCAAGTACTTCTTGGTCAGTTTTCGATTCCAAAGGCAAGGATCGGCATACAATTCCAACGTTCGCTACGCATACCGCTGTTGCAAGATCTGATTAATTAAGGAAGCAACCTTAAAATGCAGTTGTTGATTAGTAGATCAAAGTTAACGAGGTAAAAATATTGACTGAAGAATAAATTGGTCGTATTTAGTAAGGGTAATGCCCAGTAAACATAACTTTTTATTATTCAGTAATACATGTTGTAAACAGAATTAGGGGAAGTCTGTTAAGTTTGGTTTGGATTCTAGTTTTTGAGCAAGTCTTTTATGGTTAATTCTACACTGTGCATGTGGTGACATTTTGGACGGTTTTCGATTTGCAGTGTTCAAGAATCAGTGTACAGTGTACGCACTGTATGCCTCTTTTCTTGTTTATTCCCGTTCATCACACCCTGTAAAACAGCAATCTAAAACAGAATTTTATTTATTTAGTGAAATTATGTAAGAATAGAGAACGACTTAGGTAACAAACTAGCCCGTGTGATGTCTTCAGCGATAGTAAAATAAAACAACTGCAAATATGTTTAGACAGGCAGATTAAGGTGGCCCAAGCCTATTTATAAGCGTGTTGGTTATGTTTTTGATTCGCGTTGTTCAGAATGAATTATTCAACCGATTTCTATGATTTTGAGCATCCTTAATAAATAAAGATAAAACTTTAAGAAACTGTTGATTATTTTCTTGTAGGTATAAAAACCTTTGCGATATTGACGTTTATTTAAAACCTTATTTTTACGAAAAGGTTTCCTTCTACATATACATTCTTGAAAACACCTTCTAGCCCACCCAGAGCCAGTACTTTTGGATCGTTAGACTGAAATGCATTCTAATCTGAGCTGTAAAATTCGTATCTGTTCGGCCATCCTAGGGAAACTAAGTCTTTTCGAAATTACGAGGGCTTCAATATTTACATTCAATTTAAATTTTTACGAAAGTAAGAATTTCTTTGAATCCTCTCTCCACCACATTTTCAAATCTGAAAATTTTACGTTTCCTACGAAAAATAGCTTACTGGGGAGTGCAATGCGCAAAATCAAACTCAAGAAAATCTTAAGGAACTTATTAGATGAGATTCTAAAATTGTGCATGAATGGAGTTGTCATCTTGAAATTTTTAGCCTTTCTCAACCTATAGAAAATTTTTGGCAATTTTTGCTTCTCCGAACAGATATTTTTCAGAAAGCATTCAATGGGTGCTCCTGACTTTCCTCCGGTTTCAAGTTCTTGGCTGTTCTTGAACCGGATTGCACGTTGAAATTGCCCCTCATGGCGCTAGAACCCTTTCGCGGACACTTTGATCAAGCACATGGATGGCTAAAATTGATTTGGATCGTAACGTTTGCGATCCAAGCCTATTTCAGAAGGATTTGTTTGGAGTCATTGGAACATAACACGATGCTTATATCTCTCCACTAATTTGCACCAACAGGCTAATTTTTGGGAAGTGGGCCTTTTTCTTCGTGTTCTTTCTGAATATGACAAGCAATCCCATAACTTCGCAAATTTGAATTTTTGTGACGTCACTCTTCCCTTCTCTATTCACTAATGAAACGCCATCTTGGTTTTCAATTCCCCTTTATTTACTTTGATTACCGGCTAGTATCAATAAGGTTAAGAGCTCGTAATTTTGCAGGGTCTCAGCTCTTAAACAACATCTAGTAAACCAATTTTTCCTAATAAATTTTTTTTTTGTTTTTACATTTTTTAATGCTGGGGACTTACTTTATTGAATTGGCCGCCAATTTAAAACATTAGTAACCAAGTGACTCCTACAAAAAGAGTTAATTCGCCCTGGTTAACCATGTTGTATTGTGCACTTTTGATCGATGTAAAAACGCAACTTCAGACAAAGCAATCCATCAGAATAGTTAACTTTACTTGAAAATAGACGGAGAACTCATGGAGAGCGAGGCCATATACTAGGTTCATATTTGTCACGCGTCCTACATACTGCTACGATCAGCAATGTCGATGTCACACTGTGTGCTGAAAGAATGAAAGATGGCAAATTTTAAGCTCAGTGAAACAAATGTGAAAATGAAATGATAAGCATGTCACAAGTGTGGGACAAAAAAAACATCTGTGTCCCCAACAGGATTCGAACCTATGACCTCCCAAACATAGCCTCCCGTGCAGACGTTCTAAGAGGTTCGTCACGCGTTTCTGCAGGAACGCGTGACGAACCCCTAAGAACGTCTGCAAGGGAGGCTATCCCAAACAGTATTCTCTTTAACTGAAGGAGCCTATTCGTCGATAGTTCACTGCTACTCACTTTATGCACCATTATTTTTTTAAGCAAAGAGGAATGGCTATGCTGTAATTGTTTATGGGTCAGCGATAACTTGGCTGGCTGCTATATCGTCACCGCCCCCGCCCCCTTGGCGCCCCTTCAGGACTTACAACTCTGGCTCAATAGATGGTTTTCACAGTTACGTCATCAAATTGTAAAGTCAAAGTAGCGAGGTTTTACAAATTGTTATTTACACTAGGTTGAAGATAATCAAAAAATAAATCTTTGTACAAGTTTTCAGTCCTGAAGCATGTTTCATTTCGAAAATAAAGCAATTTGAACTTCCGAGTTTTCACAGTGCGTGACACGAAAATAGGAATGCTGTCTCGTTGAAAAGAAGTCTCTCCTCTTGATTTTCAGCATTATAACCATTTCAAGTATTAGAAGATATGTTTATGTGTACGTATTCTAGTTCTCGAGTGAAAAGAAAGAGTTTTTATAGAAAAAGTGAACTCCAGGTGTTTCTGTTGATTTCCGGCGGCCATATTGGTGCTCCGAAACGGTACATCAATATGGCGTCTTCATACAAAGGTGCGTGAAACGTTTCGGCAAACAACTCAGAAACTGTGGTTCACAAAGAACTGAGACTTGGATATATTGTTCATATATTAGTCTTTTATAACATTTCATTTTCTTAGCTTCTTCCACTAGACGGTTTCCAATTAATTATTTTTTGGTTGCATGACAGTGAAAACGATCTATAGAAAAAAAAATAGTGGCTGCGCCCCTGGGCTTGTAGACTGGTCGTGACTAGAATGGATACTCCAAAATCAGGTATCCGCTCGGAGACTGGAACTGAATAAAATTATTTTTCGGCAAATCGCTCCGACTCTTTACGACCTTGTTGTGTTCAAAGGATAAGTATACAAAGACTGAAAAAGGCTAAGATGAGAATGGTTACTCCAAAATATGGATCAAAGCCTACATAGAGGTTAGTTGTTTTTCACGTTCTTTTTGTAAGAATTTAGTGCAAGGAGCAAACAATGTCTGTTTAATTATAGTACCACTACCGCGACTGCCGTGTAAAGCTTATTCATAGCAAAGTATCTGTTTGGATAGCTCAGAATAAGGTGGATACTTCAGAATAACAATGGCCAAAATATGGAAGTTTTGGCCATCTGGATTATTATTACTGAACTTCCCAATACAAACATGATTGTTATGTTTACAAAGAGGGTACAAATACAGTTAAGGTCAGTTAACCATCTTGTAATTTTATGGGTTAGTTGATTCCAAGTGTTAACAATAGTGAAAAAAAACACATAAGGGACCTGTCATTTATTAGAGGGGGGAAGGGCTGGTGCAATTGGGGGGAGGGTCATTAAATTTTATGTAGCCAAAAAGGGGAGGGTCACCAAAAATTTAAGCTGGGCTTTGGGGAGGCCCATACCATTTTTAGTAAACATTGCTGTTCACTTAAAATAAAAATAAATCAACAAATAAAATATATTATTTAACAAACAAGTCCCTTGCACAGTAAGCATTTTAAACTTTAATAATGATCAACCTGAACAACCCAACAACCCTACATGTATGTCAACTCTTGCACAAAAGCGATCTTTGACATATCAAACAAAACATTTTATATCTAAACGTTCTTGAAGATTTTCCGTGAGAACCAGCCAATCAACACATATTAAATGTTGAAACAGTATAAATTAATCCAGCTCACATTAAACCCCTCAGTGCAGCATCACAATATTTAAGGTTTAGCCGTCACGACACTCCTCATTCTCTGTCAAGCTGTCACTATCTTCCCCAGAGAGACTTTCATCTGTATCCAGTTCTTCCCAATTACTTTCTTCCATAAAACCATCTAGATAGTCTTGTGCTGTTGTAATGGCTCTTTCTGTCAAGTGACCATTCTTTGCCATTTTTGTCAGCCACCTGACCTGTCTAACTGAAAGGCGCGCAATAGATTTTACATTCACATTGTCAATAGCATCTGAATTTAAGTCTGCTGACAAAAGCTGATGAAGCAGTTTAAAATTTTTACTTTCTCTATGTTGTTTCCTTTTTTTGCCCTTCCTTTTGTTCTGTTTCTGTGATCTTCTTCTTGATTTGTTTTTCAACAGTAACGCACTGCGAAACATGTCTTTGCATTGATCAAGTTTCTCATTAAGATATTTCAATTCACTGTTTACTGTTTTTTAGCTTCATCAGGCCTTGTAATAACATCTTCATCTAACGATTTAGAATACTCTTTTCCTCGTATCAAGTTACCAGTCTTTGAGTGAAATAGGGGTGTTAAGGTGAGCTTTAATGCGTCTATCCATATCTGATATGTTCTCTAGTAACTCACTGAACTTCACAATGTTCGCCCTCAGTATTAACTTATCAGCTGGGACAACAACATAATCGGTCGTGTAAAATTTTCCAGCAGCACCAGGATTGTTCGTGCTCAATATTGCGTCAATGCGTGAGGTGATCGTAGATACCTGTTCCTGAATGTCGTATTGGCGCCTCCCTTCATCACAAGGTAAAAGTAGATCTCTTTCAATAATCCCTGTTATATCTTCTAGCGTGGGGAGGGTCATAACTATTTTGGGCCATACAAAGGGGAGGGTTACATTTTTTTTCTGCAGGTAATTGGGGGAGGGCATGAAAAAAAATTCACCTGGAAAAAAAGAATTGCACCAGCCCTCCCCACCTCTAATAAATGACAGGTCCCTAACTAATCATTACTGCTCCTTTTAGTTTCCCAGGAGATGCGAAGGTCGAGACAGGGGCAAAGTTTAGAGAACAACGAAGGCAATACTTTCTTTGTCAAGGCTCGCTATCTTCGTAGAAACTTCTCAAACTTTAACTGCAATTCTCTTCTTCACTGCTATTGCATATAAACAAAACCGGATTGTCGCAATCAACGAAACTCATGCGGATTTTATGTTTGCAGGTCGAGAGGGCACAAAGTAAAATGTTATGCGCAGTAGATTATATTTTTAATTTGCTTTACGCATTCAATTGACTTCAGCCAATGAAAAAATTCGTATTTTCCGTTGCGTCTAGAGCCACTGGTCGGTTACAAATTAAGCCGAGTGGCTCTGGGGACGAGAATGTGCCTACCTAGGTAAATTCGACTTGTTGACAGTTTATCTAGGGAAATTTGATTTTTGCCCCCGCAGGGATTTCGCCAAGAGGCGAAATCCCGAGAAGGCACCCTAGTAACTCGCGCGTATATTAAGGACAGTATTTACAGTTCAAATATACAGTCAGTATACTAGAAAAAATCTCGATTTGCTCGGACTGGGACTGGAACACTCCCTAACTTTTTGCGTTAGTTGGTGCTGAACGTGCTTTCACCTCCTCAGTTTAAGCTCTTCCTTTATTACCTTTATCCCTTTTTCAGGTGAACTTCCCGTTTTGCCGATAGGAACGTGTTATTTGTCCGTGAGTAAATCTACAGCAACACTGCGGACTGGGTTTTATAGCTTGGAGTATCCTTTCAGGTAAAACGTCAACAGTATCTTTTCTCCTTAAGTTTAACTTTAATATTCAGACAAATTATGTTTTTCATTTATCGAAAACAATGTGTTACATTCATGTAATTATTGTTTTTTATAGTGGAAACCCGCTCTACAGACACCCGTACTGTTTGGAGACTACGAGTAGTGCCCCATTTTTCTTCAGGGATAGTAGAGTGAGCGAAACGCGAGGGCGCTTGAAAATCACCCCACGCGAGAAAAGGCGACACGCGGCGGGAAGAGAGAAAAATGAGGGACTACAGACAAAGCCCAGGCTTTTGAACTTATGCGTTGCTCTCACAACGCAAAACTCTGATTGGCTCTTCCAGGGAAATCTGTCAACATCTGTCAAAAACGCGCCAGCCGCTATCAACACTCGACATAATCACAATTTTCAGAACAAATAACTAGAGCAGAACAAATAACAGCACAGAACAAATAACTAGAGTTGCTCTTGTAGAAGCAACTAAGAAAAAGCTAACCCGGCAACTGATGAGGTTCGCGTGGAGAACCGAAACCATGGTCTTGTCTGATCATAAAGTGGGAATAACAGAACAGTCACAAGGCCGTTAAGCTTATTCAAAAGTTATCACCAAGGGAGGAACTCCGCACTCCAGTCCAAATACTCACATTATCTCCAGAAAAACAAGCGGCAGTTAAAATTCATGAGCAGTAATGACTGAGTCACCTCACCTCATTCTCGATAGTTGATGTAGTTTTAGTTGAAGCTGCAATCCATTCTTCGAGATTTGGATATCACTACCCGTCCTGGTAAAAACGCTAACGAGCTGGGCCCAGCGTGACAAAACATTGCAGGAAAACATCACATTCACGGCCAAAAAGAAAATCGCTTAAAATTATTGAGATCAAGGGGGCATATCGCTTGAGAAATTACACAACCCAATACCCTTATTTAGCCGCATTGATGAGCTTTACTTTTCGACAGAGGTCGAAAAAAATGCTCTTGCATCAGAGGGCAAATCATGTCGACCATAAATAATAACCGCAGAAAATTAATATGCCTGTCTCGACCTCTCAGTATGAAATAAGCGACAAAAATCACATTTGCTCAGTCAAAACGTTTTCCTCCAGAGCATAATCTACCCGTCAGAGAAAAAAACTTATTGGAACAAGCAGCATTTTGGCATGAGTAAAAGTCGTGTGTTGCTTACATTATCAAGTTCTTCACGCAAAACAGCAGTGAAGAAAATTAGTACCTGGGTTTTCTTTTGTTTGCAATAAATATCCCCCGCAGTTTACCGATGACAAGAGCA
>BOPM01000082.1:752456-772295 GCA_022179025.1 Porites australiensis | reverse complement strand
ACAGGCCCTCCAAAATCAATTTGAAGAAAGAGTGCAGGCCCTCCAAAATCAATTTGAAGAAAGAGTACAGGCCCTCCAAAATCAATTTGAAGAAAGAGTACAGGCCCTCCAAAATCAATTTGAAGAAAGAGAACAGGCCCTCCAAAATCAATTTGAAGAAAGAGTGCAGGCCCTCCAAAATCAATTTGAAGAAAGAGTGCAGGCCCTCCAAAATCATTTTGAAGATAGAGAACAGGCCCTCCAGAATCATTTTGAAGACAGATTACACGCTTTCCAAAATCACTTTGAAGACCGAGTTCAGGCCCTCGAAAATCATTTTGAGGAGAGGATAAACTTGTTAACCGTCACTATCAATAGACTGAGGAAAAATCTCAAATTCACAAGTATTGTCTTTGCTGTTACTGTTGTCATTCTTGCTGCACTGAACGGAATGTCAAACCGTGAAAGTGCCGTTCTTAATCGTTTAGAAAAAAATATTATGAGAAATGTTGAAGAGCAAAGCAAGCTTGAAATGAAAATGGATGAAGTCCAGAGAAGGCTGGAAGGAAATGTGACTGATTTGAGAAGTCAATCTGAAGGGAAATTGAATGAAGCTCAGAAATCTCTTAAAGAAAAGGTGAGTTAAAGTATATATTAAACCAGGTGGGAAACATATAAAAGATTTAGTCATCCACAATGTTGTTGTTTTCGTTTGCCATATTCCGATACTTGAAACTTGGAAGCTTTTTTATGTTGTTGTTAGAAAACAAGCAAAGATAAGAACCTAAAGAAAACGTACTCTCCGAGCAGGGGAGAGAACTATTGAAAAACGTCTTAAGTAAGGTCAAAAGTCAAAAAAAGTGATTTCATGAAAATTGAAATTCTACCTTGTCACCGCAATGCGAGATCACGTGAGATAGCATTGCGCCTGCGCAACCTCATTGCGTTGTTGCCCTCCCCGCGAACGGTACGTGGAAATTTCCAAGGACGAAAACTGCTGAATAATGGACAAAAACCAAGGGACGAATTGGAGAAAGGTTTAGGTTACAGTGCTCTGAACACTGCACGGTCTGCACTTTCATGCATTATTCAATCAAAAAATATTGTGTCTTTTGGCTCCCAGCCATTGGCTTCATGCATCGATATGTCGAGACTTGGAATATTAAAGTTGTGTTACAATTTCTTGCTAATTTATATCCTCCATCCAAGTTAACACTCAAGGAGCTTACCCTGAAGCTTGTTATGCTTGATATTTTGGTTTCTGGTCAACAGGGCCAGTCTATCCACTTACTGGATATTAATTGCATGACACAAACTGAGACTGCGTGCTTTTTTTGTCGTCACGCACAATGTCAAACAGTCTAAGCCAGGACCCAAGAAACCTGTAATTAAGCTTGAGACTTATTCGTTAGATGAACGGTTATGTGTTGTTACATTACTTAAGGAGAACCTTAGTAGGACTGCTCCTATGAGGGGAGAGCATTCCTAACTATTTCAAAGTGATGCAAGGCCATTTAGCCCTGTATTACTTGATAGTATTAGTCGAGTATTGATATCACTAAGTTTAAGCCGCACAGCACTCGCACAGCTTCTACATCTGGTGCCAGACGTAATGCAGTCCCGTTGGAGAATATCTTGACTGCTGCTGGATGGAAAAGTGACTGTGTATTTGCAAAGTATTATAACAAGCCACTTGAAAGCAAATCCTTTTAATTTTCTGAAGGAGTGCTCACACACTTGTGAAGACCTTTATTGACCTCTTATTAACACTGCATATGTGTATCACTGTTTGTATGTTGACAGATTTATACAGCACAAATGTACTTTGGATTTCTAGTTGTGTTCACTTGAGAAATTATGCATTCAATTATTTTGACGTCTCACGTGATCTCTCATTGCGGTGGACAAGGTACTGAATTATAAAATTAAAAGAGACTTACCTTTAAGGTGAAGTTTGGATACTACCTTGTCACCATGGCAATGAGGGATCACGTGCCCACCCTTATGATTCTCCCACCCTGTGTGGTTTGGCTGAGAATAGACGAAAGTCTTTCAAGTATGAGTTCGCGCAGGCGCAATGCTATCTCACGTAATCCCTCATTGCAATGGTGACAAGGTAGAATCCAATCAAACTTCACCTAACACGGCAAGTCTCGTTTAATTTTATAATTTTACTGAACTCTGAGAATGAATGACGTCAAAGGCAAGATGCAAGCCTTGAAAACATCTCAAGACAAGCGACGAAAGGAAAATTAACAAGATGCTTTCGGAGCGTACACTTGGCCGTCGTGGTATCATTCGAATGTGAGGATTTTTTGTGTCAGGCACGTGTGACTACCGCAATGTTGTTAATTGTCAAGGGTTGGAAAGGAGACATGGAGCCATAGTGAACGTTTCTTAGTATGTAAACAGCTCGAATTTTTCCTCGGAATTCATAGCGTAAAATGCAGTGGCTCACCCAATAGCGAACGCACGCGACTAACAAGAAATGTTATGGACTGGTAGCATGGGAATCAGCTCTCGCTTTCTTTCCCCGCACCTACCATTTTATCATCTCAATCATTTTTAATTAAACTAAGCAATTATTTTAGTCTTTTTTCTTCCATTTCCTACACGGAACCCACTAGTGCGCGATATTATAGCTAGTTTTCACATGGAAAACCAAATTAGGTCCCAGTGGGGCAAGCGGCTAATCCGTCAACTCAACGTCTGATCTGACGGATCGCAGGTGAGTCGGTACGATGCTGCGTGCTTATGCAATAGTATTCTAGCTCTTCTATGTTATTTTCAGACCGATCTCTTAACACTCGACAGCGGTAACCATAAACAGAAAATCAGAGAGTTTGAAACTAAAATCCAGGTAAGAAGAAAATATCAAAAGCAACTAAATTTCAGAGAGCTCATGCAGTCATGCAAGTTCACGATCTGAGTTGATAAACTCAATTAACCTCCTTAACCCTTTAAGGCCAAATACATTCATACAAATTCTCGGGAGTAACTAATAGTCGTGGGTCGTGGGTCGTGGGTCATGGGTAGCGTAGACCCAGGAAACAAAAAGGAGAAGAGGTCCCTCAGGGTATTGGGGTTACACGGAAAATTTTTCTAGGTAGGGGTTGTGGTAGGATAGAGTACCTGGACATCCCAAGTATCGAGTTAAAAAAGGAAGGGCCCCCCCCCCCCCCCTTCCCCGCCGCCAAAAAAAAGGGTAGGCATTCATAGAAAGGTTATATTAGTATACCGAGTGGCAGAAGGAAAAATTCGTCTACCATATTATTAACATCAACGAAAAATATCTGTTTCGAAGAAGGAGAAATCTAACACCAGAGAGCTCAGAAAAAATTCCGTGCTCGGGTGGAAATCGAACTGACGACCCTCCGAGTTCTAGGGGTGCTCGAACCACTGATCTGCTGCAGACTCTATGGCAAGCAGAGTCGAAATTTAATTATTATTACACCAGTCATAAAGGACCAGTATCGGGGACTTGCTAGACATTTTCACGAGGAAAATGCAAGGGATGTGTGTAACGAAAGAAACCAATTCGTGCGCCTAGAAATTCCCATCTACCATATCTTTGTTAATGGTCTGCCCCCTAAGAATGGTGCTTTTCATTGACATACGGCCATTACGCAATGCGTGATTGGAAAAAGCAAATCCCTAATCTGGATTTCCGGTGTCGGTGGTCAACTGATTTGTGTGTGAAACAAATCGATATTGGCGTGATCTTGCGGGCGTTCTCTCAAAATTGTAAGTGTGTTTCGATTGGTGTAGTTAGATCCATTGGAGAATATGACTCATTATGCCTATCTGGTCTCGTGAGTGCGAGAGGTGGGGGCCGGGGGAAGGGGGGGTGGGGATTCAGAATCCCATCTCTTATGACCCCCACTGTTTCTGATAGCCTGCCTGCATTGTGTGGCTCGGCCTGGTTCTCAATCGTTCTCAGGCTTCCCCTGATCCATCGCTCGCGGTCAGTAGCGATTCTTCAACAACGCACTGTTGAGAAGGTTGACCTTCTCAAGGCCCGTTTCCTGTTTCTGCTGGTTAGGTGGTCAGTGTGATCGTTGTTAGTCGTTACAGAGTTGGATTTTTGGGGCGCAGTATTGTTCTCGGTTATGTCAACTTTTTATTCATTCAATATTATTAACTAGGAATGATTGTTCCTCAAAACCTCAGGGAAACTAGCGGGGAAAGGCTACGTTTGCTGCAAACGTTAACGTAAGATCTAGCTTTCTTCTTTTCTCAATATACCCATTACATTTTTTCACTTAATCATTCAGTGCGCATAGGAAAGCATTCTTAGAATTTTGTACATAAAAATTCCAAAACTTTAAAACAGCTTTACAAGTTAATCCTGTAGGCGGGTTCAGTACTTGGATGTTCCAGCCACAAATATCCTGTCAAATATTAAGTATTACATATCATCGATATTAATCGTTATATTCCTAGACTTTCACTCAACTAAACAGGGACTGCCATTGGTTGATTCTTTGTCACATGCCCTTGACTAAAATCAAATGTATCCCGATCGTGATAATCGTGATACATTTGAGCAAGAGACATCTTTAGCTTGTATGTTTTGTTTTCCCATTACAGGTAATGTGATAATACTCTAGAGAACTGTTTCTTTCAAATTTCGTCGCATTCACGCGCATATATGAACGCATAATTTATGAGAAGACAAAGGGGCAAGTTCCGCTGGTACCTCTACTGGGAAAACAAAACACTGGAAAAACACTGCGAGTTTTCTTTTTCGTGAATGCACACACGACACAAATATGAAGCCTCAAGCTTAAAAGTAACGATTTTCAAAGTTATCCCAGAAGAGAAACAGCAGCTAGTGGAGGAAAAAGATGCAGATAATATAAGTACTTTGTAAATCATTTATTCAGTGGTTTTGAGAATTAAAATTGTGTTCTTATAAGTGCCAAGTCGCCTGTTTTGATTCGCTCCAGTTGTGTTGCTGTTGGAGTGAAATTCTAGAAATATAACAAAACACTTAATTTCAGGTCCCTGGAGTTTTGTTTTCCCTCGAGTCCTGATGTTTCCCTCGACTTTGGGCCTGTTTACATGAAGGCCGGGTACCCGAGGTAGGGGAGGTAACATGTGGCGGGTCACCCCACCTAACATGTAAACGTGATCACATTTAAATGAGAGATTATATGGACCGGCGGGTTACCTCACCTACCTGGGGTCCCCCACCGCCATTTAAACAGGCCCTTTGTCTCGGAAAAATAAAGCTAACTGTTTCCCTCGGGATCTGACATTAAGTGTATAATAACAACCAGGTAACCCCGACCCACGACCCACGACCTAGTAGCCACGACCCACGACCATTAGTTACTCCCCAAATCCATACTGATCTTCACACATTTTCTTAAAGAATTTTAAGAGAAAATAAGAAAATATCAAAGCATTTTCCCTTTGGGGGTCATTTTGTTAGGAAATTGACAATAGTTCAGTTGTAGTGTGTGGATCACAAAACTGTTGTGTCACTCGTGATTAATTTGTAAAATCTCTATATCGATCGGCATTATTCAATTTGTATCTTCACACCAAATCCACACAAGCGACAAAAAAGTGACTTAAAAAAAGGGCTCATCTTGAAAATTAACTGGACTTTACGAATCGCCAGGGAAACAAGATGTAGATCAAAGAGCGGGAGAAGATTGGTTAATATTTGAAGCAAACTTTAGTGAAGGGTTAGCTCTCTAAAAATCAGCTATTCTAGTTTTTACTGAGATAAATGTGACTCTTGTAGGACGTTGCACAAGGGACGTTACAATCTCTTTCAGTAACCACCCCCTTGTTTCTCTCTCTAGGCACTCTGTGATGTTTTTGCTACGTCACTGTGGTTTAACTGTTTTAAACCAAAAACCTTATAAATATACCCTTTGTTTATTGCTACTTTCAATTTCCCATCGATGTGACAGAAAAATGTTGTTAAAGTAAATTTCGAGAATGAACCAACAGGTCTCTCGCAGAATTAGGGCTACAGCGTTTCATTTGGTTATCATTACCATATTTTTACAGTTATGTGCTGCACAATCTTACGCTGGCAGAAAAGTCTCATTCGTCTGTCTCGGCGTACCGTATTTTCTCGAATGAGCACCCACCTCCTAGGCCATAATATCAAATAAGCGCCCCTCCTCCCCTACCCTCACTTTCACGAATATTAGGGATACAAGAGGAATGCATATCATTAACGAGGATGATAAGATCATCGATATTTTATAAACGTGCATACCGACACATTTGTGTGTTTATTGTTTAAAGGGACTACGGTACGCTTGTTTTAACACACGAAAGACTCTTAATATTAACTTTCCGTTTCTAAAAAGGACTTAGCCGATTCAAAGCTACACTTCTTTGAAAGGAAAACTTGAGAAGTGCTCCCCCCCCTTTATTAAGCGCCTTCCTTCCGATAAGCGCTCCCCCTTCCTTTTAGCCATAATCTTAAATAAGCGCCCAGGCACTTATTCAACGAAATAGGGCACACCACCATCACACTTTTAACGAGATCAGTTTCTCCAGTTAGATCTTTCGAAAGGCCTTTGTTATTTTAGGGAGAACATTTTTTTCGTGGGTCTTAAAATCGTGGCCTGTACCATGTTCCGTTGCACTGAACACTTTAAATCGCGAATTTCGCAAAAAGTACTGCGCCCCGTGAAGTACAGTAATAGTAAGGAACATCAAGGCACATAAAAATCTTTCGTTTTTTACTTTCACGAATGCAGGCTCTGACAACCAGACTGGACAGCCCCAGAGTTGTCTGTGATAAGAAGGCCACAGCCTGGGACGGACCCCAACGCGATTGGTCGTCCATCATATCTTTAAACAAACATAACGTCGAGTGCCCGCAGGGTTTGTTCTTGGCCAGTTTCCAACTCAAGACGGAGCATTACAAGAGACATCATAAAGTGTTACACAAAGGTGGCTACCATTACCACTGCTGCAAGTTCATTCTGTAAGTCCCTGCAAGGGCGCGGCTCAAGTTTGTTCAGTCAACATTTGTTATCAAACAAAGTACTAGTATGTGAAATAATCTCAAACGCGATTTTACCGGATAGCCCGTTCATCCACGTGGCCCGGTGATATTTTTTTAAAAATACGTTCCAAACCCGTAGCCCATGTGCAGATGTCAGGTAGTGCATGGTAAAAGGTACTCATACATTTTACTAGTTAGAGCCCAATAGAGGAGGGCAACATGCTTCCAAACGCTTTCCCTAATCGGGCGTCCAGTTGTTTTTGAACACCAGAGTAAATGTTTCGCGTAAGACACAAAGAAAATAAATTTTCAGTGAAAAAATTATACAAAGGGTCCTCCCCAGCATTACAGAAAACAAAACAGATACAGTCAAACTCCAGTAAGAGACCACCCCGAAAGCGAAGGTTTAGTGCATGGTCGCTTAAAGGAATCGGCATGGGATCTCATCCAAGAGGGGGTCTGGGCATATGTTCCTTTGGAAAGAAAACTTATTGCATGCTCTATGTGCATCTACGTGTTTTCACAAAGATTTCTTCATACACCCCGAGTAGCGTTTTACATACAGCGAACATCAGACCATGTGTTGAGTGGTCGCTTGCAAACGTTTAAATTGATGAAAAATTATGAAACCGTCACCCCAGAAAATGATTAAGCTTTGGCGCTTTAACTGTGAAAACTTTGATGTGTATAGGATGGGTAGTCTGTTTTGGGAGGTGGTCGCTTATAAAAGACGGTCACACAAGGAGGTTTGACTATATCTGAGATTGCTGTATTACACTAGACAAGTTCGGTTAGCTAATTAATCTTCTTTTAGTCCTCGTCAGCTTTGTTGGAAATGGATGATAAGGCCCTAATCGCTGGCTGAGTATTTCTTGAAGAGTGGTTCCGATAACTTTCCAAACAAAAAAACAAACAAAAAAAACAAGCTACTCCGCATAAGAATTCTGCTCTTTCCGCCTGATGACAAATATGTTTAGGCGAAAAACACTGAAAACAGTATTTTCCCAACATTTCTCTGGCATAACCAACAATGATATAGGTCCTTAAGATCTGACAACGGCGACGCCAATGAAATCGTCGCTGAAAAACAAACTTCGCGCCCTTTAAATCGTTTACTTCCTTCTACCAAGTCACTCAGTAACTTGAAAGTAGGAAAGTTAGGTTGGAACTAAAGAGAGGAGATCGTGTCCGAGTTCAGAGAGAGAGAGAGAGAGTAAAATCTATCGCCATTGCCGTTTCCGTCCGTTATCAAATCAGCTCGGAGTTTCGTAGTTTTGCAGGGACGGCAACAAAATGTACAAACAATAAACAGGACGCACTTGCAGAATTGTTGTATTGCTCATAATACCTATTGCGTTGTAGACGTTCCCGTTGTCGTCGCCGTCGTAGATTCATAAGCAACGACGACGGCAACGGCAACGGCAGCAAAAACTTCACACGAAAAGTGAATTTGCGTTGCTTCAAATTAAACTGCATCGCTCTACTAGCAGCTTTTTCAATTTGTCAAATGTCGGCGATTTTTTCAGGAGTTGAATTCTAAAGGACTGTATCTATGTTCCAGAAAAAGAAAATCGTTGTCTTGTGTTCCCGTCCCCCATAAAACGTGAAATCAGGCAGTTTCACGTCGTAGTCGTGCAGTGGCAGCAAAGAAATGTACACAAAAGCGTGATGCACGTGCAAAATTGTTGTTTTGCCAATTCAAACCTATTGCTTTTTTGCCGTTCTCGGTACCTTCGCCGGGGCGATTTGCAACGACGAGGATTAGCGCAACACAGCGTTGCAATGTTGGAATAATGTTGTAACCATTCGAAACATTGTTGCAACCCTGTGTTGGGCTAAAAATCGTCGTTGTGAATCGTCTCGTGTAACATCACCTTCAGCTACCTAAGGTCCTAACGACGACGACGAAGGCAGTGAAAACGTCGCAAAAAAATATTTAATTCAGTCCTTTAAACTTTATCGCGTCTATTTGGACCCACTCAATTTGTCAAATGTAGGCGATTTCTCCTGGAGTTGAATTCTTAAGGACTTTATCCAGGTTCAAAAAGAGAAAGAAAAATTCGTCGTCGTATGTTCACGTTCCCCTAAATACGTCGCATTAAGAGGTTTTACGCCCTAGTCGTACAGTGGACGTGAAAAAAATATGTACTAAAAAACGTAATGCATGTGCAGAGTATTTGTTTGCTCATAAAACCAATTGTTTTTTTGGACGTTGTTGTCGTCAGTCGTCGTGGCTGTTAAAGCTCCTC
This sequence comes from Porites australiensis, assembly GCA_022179025.1. NCBI lineage: Eukaryota > Metazoa > Cnidaria > Anthozoa > Scleractinia > Poritidae > Porites > Porites australiensis. The sequence goes on along the minus strand of BOPM01000082.1, from coordinate 763,085 downwards.
AATAATCATGACTAAACCCCTACTCTTTACCGGTCAGGCGAAATATTTTGTGCTATCGCCATTTAATAAAAATGACTTGACATTGCTGTTATATAGTAAGATCTTAATGCGGGGGATGAAGCAGATCCTGGCAAAAGATACATTCCAACTCCTAACACGAAAGGTACTAACGAATGGACAATAAGGGACTGATCAAAAAGAGTAGCGGGTTGAGAAATGTGAGGGCTGAAAATCACATAACACTCGCCTTAGTGAACATGAATTTGGTTTACTTCTCTTGGTTTACTTTTCATCCCACGACTCCACATTTGACAGCATCATAAAAGACACCGTTAAATGACGACTTCATAATGGGATTTTATGGCAAGGTATTTGATGATGGTTTGCAAGTTAAGGCGACAGGTTCCATGCCTATCTTATTTCCAGCCAATCAGAAGTTAGGGCGTTCCGGACGATATCGTTCTTAAGCGCGCTTTTCCATGCGCTCGCCCCTTTCGATCGCTCACTATCACGTTGTTCACATCGCTTGTTTGAACCAATTTTCAGCATTTTCCACCACCTTTCCTTCCGCCTGCCTGCGAATTAATTCCTAGTTTGTTTCTCTTTCTTGTCTTACTGGGTGGCGGTTTTTTCCCCCCACCTTTGCTGAAGAGATATTAGTTTATTATATATTGGCAGATCTTGAAAATAAAGTTCGTCACCTTTGGTGGCCAAATTTTCTCCAACCAGACCCGACTTTGTGTTAACCTCCTCAGCAAACAAGTACGCCGCCACGCAGAGCTCTTGGTCACGCAAAGATTTCAGGGTCCTTCTTATCGTAAAAATGCCTTGATATAAAAGAGTATTATTAAAGGGTTTATTGTGAGCTTTACGTCTGGCTTCGATCAGTTAAAGATTTAATTCTACACGGAAACCGAAAAATTCATTCTTGAAAACTGTCAATCACCATAGAGAAGGAATATATACCTCTTTTAAACTTTAACGAGGTGGTCCAGCGGATGGAGGCGTTAACTTTTAGTGCTAACTGATTCGGAGGGTCCGGGTTCGAATGCCCATGAGACTAATTTTTCTTAACCTTATTTTTTTGTCTTTTTCTCTTTTACTGTCTTTTTTAATTGTGTGGTGCATATAGCTAGTAACATAATGTGATAAATTTAAAGCAAATTTTACAGGAATATAAAAAAAGTGCCTTATGTATCATAGTGTATCTACCGGTATTTTTAGTAATACCGGGACACTGTTATCATTAGGCTGATTTAGCAACAGAACGGGAACGTCACTGAGTTGACGACGGTGCGCACAAATCAAACAACTGGCTGGACCAATCGCTGAGCAGCAAATTGGGCACCGGAAGTAGCGTTTATTCCTTTCCCGCGCGCTTTCCCGTGGTCAACTGACGTTCCCTTTCTGATGCTAAATCAGCCTATTACCCAGTTCAAACGTCGAATTTCACAATTTGCCTAATTTAATTCGAGAGGTAACTGCTTTGAGATGCGACGTCTGAATCAACTATATTCGACAGTTTCAAATTAAATACGACTTTGCCGAATCTGCGACTGAGACAGTCGAAAATTCGACTTAGGTTCAACATTTGATTTAGAAGACGCATTTCACATGTGCCAAATATAATGCATTAATTATAGAAACCCTTATCCATATTGGATAATAATTTTCCTTTAGAGACTGGAAAAATTTACAACAAACCGAGTTCAATTCGACATCATTATATCCGATATCTGAATCAACTGCCGTATTTAATTATTTTCATCGACTAAAATAGGTGTTAAATTCCACGTTTGAAAGGGGCCTAACATGACATAAGTTTCAGCTTAGTGGTTTGCAGGCTGTTATTAAGTTGTTTTTTTTTTTTTCTTTTCAGTAAAAACAATTCCTATCTCTTTGTAAATCCATTTTACAAGAAATACGTGTATCGCAGAGCCTCGCGAAGCTCGGGGGGGGAAAGCCCATAAGGGGAGGGAGGACAGGAGAGAAATGAAGTAAATCATGTAACTGGCGAGGGCGGGTCTAATATTCAAAGCTGAGATGTACTTAATCTCCTATGGATTAAATTTGAACCCACTGCTCTGGCTTTAAAAGGGCTCTTTTGCGATTTAAATGGGGTCGCTGTTGTTAGCCAATGCTGCATAGGTCCCATCCCGTGTTCACCCCATTTGACCCTCCTACATGTGTTATTATGGTCAAAAGGAAATGGGGGTGGTAGAGGATAACTGCTGACTAATATGCAGTTGCATTTGCTTTATAATAAAAGCTCGCCCTCAAATGTAATAATTATTTGTGAAATATGTCAGTATTATAGTGAGTGGATGGCAATGGTAGAAGATAATGCTGCAGTGAAAACAACAACTAAATGCTGGTAATTGGAGAAAAACTTTATTGTTAAGTGAACTACAGCTATAAAAGTGTTTGCCCTTTTTTGGTACATAATCACACTTGACAACTATTGTTTGTATGTAACAGTAAAGTGCAAGCATAATCACTGAAATAGAAAATTACAAGTAGCAATGTCATTAAGGATGCAGTTCATGAGAATTATTAAAGTGATCATGACTTATGATCATTGAATATGTGGGCATTCATCGTAAAACACTGAATCCATGTAAAAAGTACCAATTTTTTTATCACTTAGGCAAGTGTTCAGAGTTATTCGTGTACATGCATAAGAAACAAATACCCATGCAAGAGTGAATTTGTATGAAATGTCCACAAAGTAAGTCATGTTGAATTGAAGGTGATCAGTTTCTCCATTGGTGTCCATTGTAAAAATGCACGAGCTTGTTGAGACAGTGCCAGAGCCATAGATTTTTAATTTCCCAGACTGAGACGAGTCAAATGAACACTTTCCCTGTATTGACATGCATTTATCGTGAATGTAAAGCGGTCGGATAAAAATGAACAAGTAAATTAATTAAATACGTTACTGACTAAGAACTTAGTGTACGTTTTGATTGGCAGTGTTTTTTCGGAGATTTGCCGTCGAGTGCACTTTCATGGCGAAATTGTCGCAAATCCAGTGAGAAATAATTTTTTGCCTACCGATAAACACTGATCATCATGATCATGACAAGCAAAATTTGGTCGCTTTGGTATTTGGGTAAGTACACCAGATACCAAGTCACTCATTTGCTGCCAAAATGTCGTCGGCATCCGAAACTGTCGCGAAACCTGGAACACCATAATGACACCCGTTCCATAAGGAGCAGGAGCCAATCTAGCCTCCCCGCAGACGTCCTTTGGGGTTCGTTCACATGAAACGGAACTAGTGACGCTTTATTGTAGTCATGGCCCGAAATAAACTGTCATGTGCACATCATGTGTTTTTTTAAAAACGATATCATATTTGCAGAAGATTTAAGAGCGAAAAAGGCTGATAAGTTGAGACATTGCACTCTTTACTGTTCGCCAGTGATCAACAGCCAGGACGAGGTCTTATTGTTTCCAGTTCCTTTGAGGTAACGTTTTCCAGTTTCTCCTCGCTTTTAACTTACATATTCTGACCGGCTGGCAAAGTCTATTTTATTGAAAGGAAAGTTGTCTAAAAGCGGTGTTTCATTGCACTTTACTCGATTTTTGTTTGTGAGGCGTTTTCTCTGTGCTCTCTCCCCAAGTGATATGATTGGGAAAAATAACGCAAAGAATGAAAACATTTGAAACTAACACGTTAAACCACCACCAAGTCTTCAGTTTTCTATATTCCGTCTGAACATTTATTGATCTCCTTTTTTACTTTAAATTTGCAGATTATTCGTCACCTTTGGGAAAGAAAGTAGCGTGAGTGATAACGATCTTTTTCTTGCTTTCAGTGGCTCTCTTCGTTGTGTTTGTCAGTAATTTCGAACCATCTGTGGAGGTAACGCTATGGAAACGATTCCGGGAAACGGAAAACGTCAGATTTAAGTTGATAAAACCTGAGGAAATGATCAGATAAAAGTTGGCAAAATATATCTAATAGATTACGTGAGACTAATTACTTTGCATAGTTATGATAAAGGAGAAACGACAAGTAATGGCAAAAATTGGTCATGTGTGGTTCGTGGTTTTTCCGCCATGCGTAAACGTGACAAACCGCTGTGACGTAAGTATACAGTCTGGTAACCTGCGAGCAAGCTCTCCATTTGGGGATATCGTGAAAAGTACACACGCGAGATACCCGCGAGAGGAGACGCGAAAGCGGGGGGCGGGAGAGAGAAAGGAGAGCTTGCAATGATCTCTCTTAAATTTTCATTTCCATCCCGGAAACCTCGGGGCATTGCAAAGCGTAAAAACTGTCACCGAAAAACGTGCCGCAGATTAGAAAAGTAACAACCACAAGTTAGACAGCGGAGGGCGCGTAGAATTTCTTAATTTATTAAATCGCTTTCGCAACAGCTTTCCACTGCATCAAAGCAATGTTTTTTACCACTGATATGTTTTTTATCCACTGGACATCGAACTCCAATGTGTCTGCTCGGATGAGAACTCAATACTTTGATTCTCGTTTCGTTTACATTTGAAAAGTCGTCCACATGACGTCCACAAGTTGTCCGTTCCTGAAATGGAGAACAGCGTGTTCCAGCTGGACTTGGTTCTCTTACGTTTTACTGCAGTTGCTTCCTACTCTTTCTATTGTCCTTCTTGACGGTCAACTGCTAATTCCTCGTCAGCTACGCTGTCATGTACATGTTTCTGAATTTTTCAACCCAGTGGAATTCAATCGGGCGAAGAAACCGACGTTGGGAGACAGCGCTTGAACCGGGCGCTTGAATCTCTCCTCACTTTCACTCGTCTCGTTTTCAGAGCTAAACAAGGCGCTTGACACAAACAAATACAGCTGACGAAGGGTGATTTTCCTTCCATAAGAACTACAAACTCGGTCCGACTTATCCTAGGCTCGAAATATTCTATTGACAATCCAACACTTTCACAAGAACAGCTTTGCGAGAATCACATTAAACGAGCCCATCTGCTTTGAGGGCTGAAACAAGTTCTCGGTTCCAATATGATCCACCTGAGAACCAATTTGACACACAGACGACAGTTATCTCTCACAGAGGGAGAAAGCGATTTTCTTCCTCTGCCGGTCTTCTTTTCGGAGTGAGTTCAGCGATCGCCGACATAACACTGGTTTTGGCGATAAGAGCATCGTGTTTCTACATTTCAGCGAAAATTTAGGGCAGGCAAGCTAGCACTGTTATCAATCATCTTTGATTTCCGGAACGTCATATCCAAGCAAGAGACACTTGAATTGCCCCTTTACTGCGAACAAAATGAAAGTGAGTGCTGGTGTTAAAACTGGGAGAAATGAGTAGTAAAAGACTAAAAATAACTTTAATGGTGACTTATTTGTTACTGAAGATGAGATTGTAATGATATTATTGGGATATTAATAAGACAAAAGCAGAGAGTTGATAAAACCTGAGAAATGATCAGATAAGAACTTGGCAAAATTTATCTAATAGATTACGTGAGACTACGTATTGTTGTAATGAATGTGAAATGAGAAGTAATGTAATGATATTATAGTGATCTAGTACATGAAAATAAGACAAAAGCAGAGAGTTAAGAAAAAGGACACACAAACATACATACAAAGATAAAGAAATATAACTATAGAGGTTATTCGCGCATCCGGCCATTTTGGACTCATTTTGGGCCATAAGTAATACAATTTTGTCGTTTCTTCTGGCCAAACGCCGCGATGAAAGCGGAACGTGCGTACAGAGATTAATAATAATAATTATAATAATCTTTTTTGAGATAACATTTTATGTAAAATATGGTTTTCAAAAAGGATCTCTTAAAATTAAAAAAAAAATAAAAATACACTCAATTCGCGAAGACGTTAAAAAGCTAAAATATGTAAAAACTATTAAAATGTACAAGATATTAACTCAAATTCATTTAAATTACATATTTAAAAGATTACATTTAAAAATATTTAGATTCACAGATTGTCTGATTGCCTGGCTAAGGGAATTAAAATCTTTGATAGCATGAAATACAGTCCGTTGTTCGCCCCAATTCCTTTTGACACTTGGAAGTCTCAAATTTAGCTTAGTTCTGGTATTATAATCATGTTGTTCTTGCTGTTCGTTTCTAATGGAATCCTCTTAAGATTGGCAAGCGCATGCATAGCAAATGAATAAAGAGCTCTGTCTAAAATTACTTTAGCAGCCTTATTCTGAAAGACTTGCATACTGCATGGACATTAAGGTTACGTAATATGCTTGTCTCCCCAAACAAGGTCTGCATAATCAAATAAAGGCATGACAAGACTATCATAAAAAAAAGCTGTTCACTAAAAGGTATTTTTATGCTTAATGCGATTAAGGAGACCAACCTTTTGATTAATTTTGCCAGCAATGTATTCAAAATGATTTGTTTTTGGTTGGTGGATGAAGAAACTGATCCTAAAGAGTAGTCACTGAAATGACAGCGGTTTGGGGTCGTACCTAGTTATTTCTCTTTTTACACAGTTATTTTTACAAAATGAGAAGTAAGCTCACCTGGTTGCAAGATAAAGTACAGTGCTGGTCTGATACGGAAGTAATCTTACTGGTTTCTTCTTTCTTGTGTTTTGCAGACCGATCTGGTCACACTCGAAAGCAGAGTAAACTTAATCAGAAAATCAGCGAGTTAAAAGCTAAAATCCAGGTAACAGAAAATAACCCAGTAAATAAGCAATGATTTTTAAAAGCGAGCCAGTTATGTCTTTTTAGCTCTTTTTTTTGTAAAGCACAGTCCTTCACATAGTCATACAATGGTAAGCCTGTGAGTAAACGACTGAGAGCAAGTGAATATACTCTGTTGAGTTGAACTGGCAATAAAAATCAGTTAAATGTTTGGGAGAAAAAAAATATCCATAACGATAAAGAATATAACGTTTTCTTGAAAGAACCTTAGCTAAAAGGCCATTTCCGAGTTGCCTTAAGCCTGTGTTTCAAAACGAGGCTGAGTGCCAAGCCATTGGGCTTGATATGAAAATGATTTTTTTTTATTCTCGTGCAAATAAACTCAATTTCACATTAAGGAAAGTTTTGCACTTTGCCTCGTTTGAAAGTGAGAGTTTTTGAAACACAGAAATGGCTTATTGTCTCTCTAGTCAAATTATAGAAAGTGAATTAGTATCTACTGGAGCCGTTTTTATCTCGTTTTGCAGCGCTCCTCTCACGCCGCGAGGGAGACTAGAGACTGTGTACAAACAACCAACGTACTGGCCTTAATCATGATTGGAGAGACACCAGAATTCCCGGAATATACCATCGGAAAACCGTATGATATCTGTCTCTCTCAGTATTACGAGAGAAGGCTCCTTTAGGTGCCTAATTGGCATAACTTTCTACAAATGGATCTTTTGGAGATAAAATGCAAGTAAGCTATTAATTTCGTATCCCTTGATTTTTGTAAAAACATGTTTTCGAGGTCCTAAGATTGGCAGCCTGTGCATCGCCAACTTTTGAAATCGTCAAATTCATGAATTTTTAATTAATTCCAGAAAAATTTAGTAACGGTAAAAACCATCAATTAAAAGAAAATTAATTTTACTTGGACGAATGTAGGCCCTGACAGCGAGAATGAATAGTACCAATATTCACTATGATAGGATGGCCACAGATTGGGACGCACGCTCCGATGGGTCCATCATGTTTTTAGATCGACAAAACGTTGAGTGTCCACCTGATTTTTTCTCGGCCAGCTTCCTACTCGTTAGGCAGGGAGACTCAGCCAGTGTTCGCTATATTTATCACTGCTGCAAGTTCACTCTGTGAGGGCAACAGCTCAAATTCAAGCCCAGCAGTCATCAGTTGTTATCATCGGAATAAACTAAACTAAACTAAACTAAGCATAGGTAATCATATGATTTCGAGTGAAATTTGGAATAAATAAGCACGAGTAAATTTTTCAAAGACCAACAAAAGTGCACAAGCCCGTGGGGCAAGTGCACTGTTTCGCACTCGTGTTACAGACGAACTGCACTCCTTTCTCAGCCAATCAGAAATGAGTAATTTTTTTGTGTAGATTATTAATGGGAAAAGGCAACTTGTTAAACCATTTTCGTTTAATGTATGTGAAGGTAGAATGTTCGGATAGGTTACCTAGTATATTAAGGCAACGGCTGCCTGAGCTCTTAGCAAGCTTCTCTGAGCTTTTCGTAAAGACCACCAGTGAGCCCAGTTTTGGAAAAGGAAAGATTTTACGACAGTTTGGATAATGTACGCTTTAAATCCTGTTATTTCACTTGGTTGGGCACCTCTCATTGGTCTAAGTGTCCAGCAATTACCTTTTCCGTTTGGACATTAATCTTTTCTTTTATTATTGTTATTATTATTATTATTACTATTATTATTATTATTGTTGTTGTTATTATTGCCTTTTTTATTTTAAATCTTTCAAAAATGCTAAAATTTGCCGCTACACACTTACCGCAAAATGACAACGAAAACAAAGTATCAGCTTTTTAGTAAAATCGTTTGTCAAAAACATAAATGACGGTAAGGATATGAGGTAATCCAAGTACTATAAGTAATCTTAACTGTTTGTTCTCAATGCACAATTGAAAATGAGTGAATTTAAGTAAAATGGCCGGTTTCAATATAAGCTTAAGCTTAAATAAAAGGCAAACTAGCTCCGACAAAAAGCACAACAAAAGCTTACGTCTGGTTCTGTGTTTCCCTTTCCGCTGTTGTTTCGCCGGCTCTCTACCGTTTTCTTTATTGACAGTGAAACAAACGAAACTATTCCACTCCATTTCCGAAATGTTTTTCACTTTTTTAGCTAGAAAAACTCTTGGAGTAAAACTTCTCTCGTTGAATGTGTGCGAAGCGGCGCTGCAAGCTGCAATAAAAGGCGGGAATTTTGGCGCGAAACTCACACACCTTTGTGGCTTCTGATTGGACGAATCATTTTTCTCACACGTGAAAAAACATCGTTCGCGATTCTGATTGGACGTACATTTTTTTCATGTGTGAAAACCATCGTTCACTCCTCTGATTGGCTAGAACTAATTTGCGTAGGAAAATTTACGACATGGCTTTTTGTTGAGTATTTCTCAGTATGTATATAAGAAAAAAGAGTAAAGGGTTGGACCTCGGGGCGAACTCTTCCCGTGTAAAACTTTGTTGAGTACCTCCTTCCGGGATACAGGCAAAGAAAAAATTGACAAGCTTTCTTTGATTGAATAGGGAAGGATAAAGGGAGAAGCAACATACACTGAGCAGGACATAAAATAGTTAAACTGTCTAAAGTCAAAAGCGATTAATTAACTGAAGGTATCATTTGCAATATGGTGTCAACGGAAAATGAACAAGGTAGAAACAACTCGCTGTCATGTCGAACGAAGAAAAACAACATCAAACGGAGTATGACCAATGCGTGAAATCGCTCTACCTGCTCTCGAAAAGGTCAGCATTTATGATATCTATAGTGACAGCGGGCTTCCTGAAATAGCTTAGGGTAGAATGTCAGTTGGTGTAGCATAACAACAAAAAATAGCATAACTTTTCAAGAAACTTCCTGACGCCTCCAGGCATACAGGGGTTACGGAGGTTTTACAGCAGTCTTGTGTTTTGTCGTAATTTCTTTTCAAGGCATCGTTGGAAATTCTCGATCATCTGCGAGGTGAAGTAGTATTGTAGTGAATTTGTTTTAACAGTAATCGTAGTTCGGCGATATGGTGTCAAAGTTGGCGCCCAGGGTAAAGCTATGTAGTAGCAATAAAAGAGAGCGGCAACCTTCACAGCGAAACTGAGATGAATTCACAAGGTGGAAGAATAGAGAAAATTTTCTTGCGATTCTTCGCAGTATTAAGTTTACGGATTTGATCTCTTACCCATCAACATGAACGTAGAGGAATTAAGAAATAATTGAAATGTTAAGTAAAAGCCATGATTAATAAGAATTTAGAGAGCTTAAAGATGACGATAACTGAAACCTCTATTTGGGGAGAAGAATCGCGATAAAGTATCATGCATGGATTACGCAATCAAATAAAATGAGCAGCACTGAAGCGGAAAAGTCACTGAGTCGAATTTGATGGATCATCAAAAAAGGAAGAATAAGAAGACGAAGTAGAGTAGTGGTGGAGTAGAAATGCATCCACTTTGCTCAAGGATCCTTGATACGTCCAGAGTAAATTGACATTATTTAAAAAATTGTCAAGAATTCAATTGGGTGTCTGGTAAAGGGCGACGGGGTCAATCCGGGAGACGCAACTAACAGAAAACCTGGTCAGTTAGTAAGCCAAGACCCGTGATTAGAAGACGACATGAAGAACAAGGATTTCATTTAGTTATAAATTGTATCCTACACATTTCTGATACCACTGTAAAGAGATTAAACCATTCATAGTTTTCAAATGACACTGAAAGTAAATTACAAAGTCGTGTCCGTGACAATCCTTGGATGAAGAGAATATGAATACTGTCCCCATATATAAACAGCACTATTACCAGTTTTAATTTGCTCTGACTACAGTCAAACCAAATTTGAAGGGTTTACCGCCATTTTGTCACCTGAACAAAGATGAATTTCGAATCAATATTGTTTACAATATAGAACATAAGCTTAAACGACAATGAAATTACGAAACTTGATAGCAATCTTAATTTAGCTGATTTAGGTAACATGGACAGT
>BOPM01000082.1:733181-750681 GCA_022179025.1 Porites australiensis | reverse complement strand
GATGGATCATCAAAAAAGGAAGAATAAGAAGACGAAGTAGAGTAGAGGTGGACTAGAAATGCATCCACTTTGCTGACTTTGCTCAAGGATCCTTGATACGTCCAGAGTAAACTGACATTATTTCAAAAAATTGTCAAGAATTCAATTGGGTGTCGGGGAAACGGCGATGGGATCAATCCGGGAGACGCAACTAACAGAAAACCTGGTCAGTATTAAGCCAAGACCCGTGATTAGAAGACTACATGAAGAACAAGGATTTCATTTAGTTATAAATTGTATCCTAAACATTTCTGATACCACTGTAAAGAGATTTCTCCTTGGGTGAAGAGAATATGAATACTATCCCCATATAAAAACAGCACTATTACCAGTTTTAATTTGCTCTGACTACAGTCAAACCAATTTTGAAGGGTTTACCGCCATTTTGTCACCTGAACAAAGATGAATTTCGAATCAATATTGTTTACAATATAGAACATAAGCTTAAACGACAATGAAATTACGAAACTTGATAGCAATCTTAATTTAGCTGATTTAGGTAACATGGGCAGCGTGCGTGATGGCATGTGGATTTACAGCTTTGGCCGATAAAATGTGTCCATGCTTGTGATCTGTGAGGTTCCACCGAAGACAGATGATTTCGTTCAACTTAGGCCAGCTTTATTTTGATACTTGTTTAAGCATACAAGTGGGCAAATGTTTCCCTGAAAAGTTTTCCTGACTTATTTTATATGTATGGCTATGCATATTTTGCTACCGTTCTACACGAAGCCCCCAACCATTTACAAAAATCCAGACCTAGGCGATGATTAATTATTTTTGAAAGGCATGTTCATAGCACCCTGCTGACGCCTTTAGCAGTTTCTGATACATAATTGGTTTGTTCGTTAGACTAAAAACACATAGGGAAACTCGGTCGGAAATTTGGCTTAGTTCTCTTCAGCTGTTTGTTCGGAAAAACGTTGCATAGTAAAACAGAGACGGCTGCGTAGGAGGATAGTTCCTACTGAGAATATACTAGCTGATAACGCATCCCATGTGACTTTTTTGATCTCAAAAAAAAAATCATATGGAATCACGAAGGAATGACCATTTTGAATCCACAAATAAATTCAGTCAAATGAAACACAGTGGCCAAAACATAAACAGGGTTAAGTGACAGCACTCATGCATGAAGAAATGGTTAAAATATTGATAAAAACGCGAACAGTCTTATATATTGTAAATGGATTAGAGGAGAATAGTGAAATTAAAATGATCTAGTCTCAATGTACAGAAACAATCCTTGAAGTGCTGAATGGAGGAAAACAACCTTTAACAACTCGTCAAACAGCTTGTTTGTTTGTCAAATGTTATGATGTTATCAACAAGTACCATAATTTTTTTTTTTCGTAGCTCAGTGTATAATAGTGTCAAATGATGTGGCATAACGAAAATTAGTATATCTGTGCAAAAAAAACCGCTAGGTACGTCATTACATTAAAAGACCCCAGAAACTCGTCAAAAAGCACGCGTCATACTGCCTGACTTCTTTTTGAAGCATTGTTGCAAATTCTCAGTCATCTGTGAGGTAAAGTAATGGAGTGAAGTTGCTTTACTATAGCAATAATCGTAGTTGATTGTTGGGTGATGATCAGTGATATGGAGGCAAATGTGGCGGGTGGTCGTCAGCTCCAAAGTAAAATCAAGCTAAAATTTGCTGGGAAGAGCGCCTTGAAATTAGTAAGATCGCAAGGTTTGAAAGTGATTTGTTGAAAACTAACAAAGATATAGCTCAATAGAGTCGTTTGGACATTAATCTTTTGTTTTATTATTGTTATTATTATTGTTATTATTATTATTATTATTTTGTTTTTGTTGTTGTTGTTGTGTTTTTTTCCTGTTGTAATAATATTGAGGTCGCAGATCGGTAACAGGGGATGCTTTTCTGTAAAAAATGGTATATAAAAGGGTAAAGGGTTGTACCTCGGGGCCGACTCTCCCCGTCTAAAACTTTGTCGAGTACCCCCCCCCTCCTGGAATACAGGCAAAGAAAACATTGACAAGCTTTCTTTGACTGAGTAGGGAAGGATAAAGGGAGAAGAAACACACACTGAGCAGGACATGAAATAGTTAAACTGACTAAAGTGAAAAGCGATTAATTAACTGAAGGTATCATTTGCGATATGGTGTCATAGGAAAATGAACTAGGTAGAAACAACTCGCTGTCATGTCGAACGAAGAAAAACAACATCAAACGGAGTATGACCAATGCGTGAAATCGCCTTACCTGCTCTCGAAAAGGTCCAGCATTTATGATATCTAGTGACATCGGGCTTCCTGAAATAGCTTAGGGTAGAATGTCAGTCGGTGTAGCATAACAACAAAGCAATAGCATAACTTTTTAAGAAACTTCCTGACGCCTCCAGGCATACAGCGGTTACGGACGTTTTAAAGCAGTCTTGTGTTTTGTCGTAATTTCTTTTCAAGGAATCCTTGGAAATTCTCGATCATCTGCGAGGTAAAGTATTGTAGTGAATTTGTTTTAATAGTAATCGTAGTTAGGCGATATGGTGTCAAAATTGGCGCCCAGGGTAAAGCTATGTTAGTAGTAGCAATAAAATAGAGCGGCAACCCTCACAGCGAAACTGAGATGAATTCACAAGGAAGAATAGAGAAAATGTTCTTGCGATTCTTCGCAGTATTAAGTTTGCAATGATAAGAAATTTGAAAAAAAAAACAAGATTTAAACCATAGGATTTAATCTCTTACCCATCAACTTGAACGTAGAAGAATTAAGAAATAATTGAAATGTTAAGTAAAAGCCATGATTAATAAGAATTTAGAGAGCTTCAAGATGACGATAACTATTAACCTTTATTTGGGGACAAGAATCGCAATAAAGTATCATTGATTACGCAATCAAATAAAATGAGCAGCACTGAAGCGGAAAAGTCACTGAGTCGAATTTGATGGATCACCAAAAAAGGAAGAATAAGAAGACGAAGTGGAGTAGAGGTGGAGTAGAAATGCATCCACTTTGCTCAAGGATCCTTGATACGTCCAGAGTAAATTGACATTATTGAAAGAATTGTCAAGAATTCAATTGGGTGTCGGGGAAACGGCGATGGGATCAATCCGGGACACGCAACTAACAGAAAATCTGGTCAGTTAGTAAGCCAAGACCCGTGATTAGAAGAGTATATAAAGAACAAGGATTTCATTTAGTTATAAATTGGATCCTACACATTTCTGATACCACTGTAAAGAGATTAAACTATTCATAGTTTTCAAATGACACTGAAAGTAAATTACGAATTCGAGTCCGTGACAATCCTTGGGTGAAGAGAATATGAATACTGTCCCCAAAAAAAAAACAGCTCTATTACCAGTTTTAATTTGCTCTGACTACAGTCAAACCAAATTTGAAGGGTTTACCGCCATTTTGTCACCTGAACAAAGATGAATTTCGAATCAATATTGTTTACAATATAGAACATAAGCTTAAACGACAATGAAATTACGAAACTTGATAGCAATCTTAATTTAGCTGATTTAGGTAACATGGGCAGCGTGCGTGATGGCATGTGGATTTACAGCTTTGGCCGATAAAATGTGTCCATGCTTGTGATCTGTGAGGTTCCACCGAAGACAAATGATTTCGTTCAACTTAGGCAAGCTTTATTTTAATACTTGTTGATGCATACAAGTGGGTTTAAGCATACAAGTGGGCAAATGTTTCCCTGAAAAGTTTCCCTGACCTATTCTATATGCATGGCTATGCATATTTTGCTGCCGTTTCACACGAAGCCCCCAACCAGAAGATGTATACTGGGCTGCCATAAAACCTAGACTAGATAGACATTATGTATTATATGAAAACGAGAAATTTAGCACAACAGACAGCTGACAGGGTATGAAAGGATAAAAGTAACCCTGCTAAACCCCATTCCCATGCCGGACACCACCTCAACGCACGGGTCTCATTAAACTGCTTGAACTGAAACTATAAATAAATGAAAATGATAATTGATGGTCGATACAAAGCAAGCTAGGTGGGTGTGCCGTGTGGCACGAAATTTTCGCTGTTGTTTATTTTTGCGGATTGGACATTTTTCTGTTTCGCGGAAACTAATTTTTGCGACTAGGTAAGAGTGTAGAGTGATTGTGAGATGGAGTGATTTTACTACTTTTAAACTTTGTGATATTAATAGTTTCCCTCGTCTGTCAGATTTTAGTGATTGCGGGGTTAAACATTCGAAGTATTCAAAATAAACCTTGTTTTTGCTTAAAACTGTGATATCGTGAAGAACAGCCGAACGGCATTCACGACACTGGGACACATTGGTTTTTCTTGCTGAGAAGTAATTTTCAAAAACTACCCAGTAGCTAGCATTGATAATATTTTCGTTCTTGTTAAGTACGTGCAATCAGGATGTAATAGAAATACAGTTTTTCAAACAGTACTACGTTATGCGTACATTGTATACCGTTTTGTTTCTGAATTGAAGAGGCGAGTTGTAATTGAACAGACGCGATTTCTTGGTGCTGTATTTTTGTGTAGTGAATTTTAGTCAGAGTATATTTAATACTCTAGAGTAAATTTTTGCGGGAAAAGTGTTTTCGTTAATTTGGGGGAGTGGAGGGGGGGGGGGATTATTTTTGCGGATCGCTGGAAAAATCGCAAAAATCGTAAAAATTATAACCCGCAAAAATTTCGTGCCACACGGTATCTCTAGTTTATCTGAACTTTTTTTGTTTTGTTGACACCTTGTCTCTATATTTGGGAAAAACAATAAAAAAAATCGTCCCGTTGCTAGGAGAAAGGCTTCAGCGCATCTGAAATTTTCTTTAATCGCGTGCAATACCATTGAGCTGTAGTCAGAGCGGCGCACAGAGTTAAATTGTCCAAACTAAACCAAACTGGTTCGACGTAGACAAAGTTTTTAAGCGAAGAAACGTTTTTTTTAGTTTGTTATCAGTAGTATTTTTTGAACTATCATAGAAGGGACGTCTGTACACAGGCTAGCGTGCTAAAGTATTCATTCCGGAGGTCATATATGGCGCCAGGAATGGGCTCCTGGTGGCGCTTTTTATCCCGGGGGGCTACTCCACATAATGACCTACATGGGGAGGATCCGCGAAAAGGGGACCTCTTTTGGGCTTCAGGTATACAAAAGAGTAGATATTTCACTACCTGAAGTATATGAAACGGTAGGAAAATGCGTAATTTCGGTCTGTAAAAAGGCCCAAAAGGACTAGGCTCACGATCACGTTGTTTATCTTTTCCAGCAAGAAAACATACTTTGCATAGCAAGATCTTATATCTTCTTTCACCTTAATTGTTACCTCGGAATCGTTGTAAACATTTCCGGTCAAATTGATTTGTTTTATTCATATTGAAAGAACAACAGCCTCTGTATAAACATCTACATACGGCATTACAAGATTGGTTGCAATAATTGCAATAATTGCAATAATTGCATAAGTGATGATAAAAACAAAGAAAGATAAAATCAATGAAATCAATACAAAATTTGAATGTAAAAGCAAGGATATTGTTGCCTAAAAGCTGGCTTTTGAAGTACTGAATTCTTCCATAAGGCTGTTGTGTTGATCAAAAATACTGTTGAATTTCACTGATCCCGTTGCTCGTAATGTTTACGTAAGGAACAGTTTGAATTTAATAGCTAATTTGGGTGATTCTTTTAGCGCTTCTAACTCAGTAGGTAGCTCACTTACTGTACAAGGTTTCCCAATAAAAACTCACTCGGAAGAGTTCGCTTGTAAATGGGTCTCTCGCATAGTGTAGTTCATGAACTATAACACTTCCAAAATGTACTCTTGCCATCTTTCAGACTGTGGGTTAAGCATCAACAGCGTTTACATTCGTATGTTTGTATTCGTATGCTTCCACCGAAGATAGATTGCTAATAGCTTTGAGTCGCTTCGAGCTCCTCGGAATGTATTCTGCTGAAGTCCGCTGATCTATTCTACGCATTCTACGCACACACTTATATCTTGCGCACGCGCTGAACACGCCAAAGTGCGATTTGTGCCAGAAGGAAAAACCAAGCCCAATTTATAACTGGGCTGTGCCAGAGGCAACCCAGTAAAAATCCAGACCAAGGCGATGATTAATTATTTTTGAAAGGCATGTTCATAGCACCCTGCTGACGCCTTTAGCAGTTTCTGATACATAAATGGTTTGTTCGTTAGACCAAAAACACATAGGCAAACTCGGTCGGGAATTTGGCTTAGTTCTCTTCAGCTGTTTGTTCGGAAAAACGTTGCATAGTAAAACAGAGACGGCTGCGTAGAAGGAAAGTTCCTACTGAGAATACACTACCTAATAACGCATCCCATGTGACTTTTTGAATCTCAAAACAAAAATCATATTGAATCACGAAGGAATGACTATTTTGAATCCACAAATAAATTCAGTCAAATGAAACACAGTGGCCAAAACATAAACAGGGTTAAGTGACAGCACTCATGCATGAAAAAATGGTTAAAATATCGATCAAAACGCGAACAGTCTCATTTACTATTAAAAAATGGGTTAGAGGAGAACAGTGAAATTAAAATGATCTAGTCTCAATGAATGGAGGAAAACAACCTTTAACGACCCGTCAAATGTTATGATGTTATCAACAAGTACCAAAGAATTTTTTTTCTGTAGCTCAGGGTATAATAGTGTCAAATGGTGCAGCATAACGACAAATAGTATATCTGTGCAAAAAACCGCTAGGTACTTCTTTACATTAAAAGACCCCAGAAACTTGTCAAAAAGCACGCATCATGCTGCCTGACTTCTTTTTGAATCATTGTTGTAAATTCTCAGTCATCTGTGAGGTAAAGTAATGGAGTGAAGTTGCTTTACTATAACAATAATCATAGTTGATTGTGGGGTGATGATCAGTGATATGGAGGCAAATGTGGCGGGTGGTCGTGAGCTCCAAAGTAAAATCAAGCTAAAATTTGCTGGGAAGAGCGCCTTGAAATTAGTAAGATCGCAAGGTTTGAAAGTGATTTGTTAAAAACTAACGAAGATATAGCTCAATAGAGTCGCGAAATATTACAGACGTCAATATGTTTGTGCCCCCACCATACAAACTTTTGTAAATGTTCGCAACTTTGTGAAACTATATCTTTTCTCACTTAAGACGTATCACTTTCAAACGTGGCACTTTTACTAATTTTAAGGCGCTCTTTCCAGGTGGTTTCGACGGATTTTCTCTACTTTGTCCGTGTCAATGGTTGAAACACCATAGAAAAGTCTATTGATCTCTGTTTTGATGGTGAAGAACCTTGAGGTACCTTTGATTACGTAATCAAAAATATAAAGCAGATTTATCGTTTTTTAGAGTCCTTGCTACAAAAATGTGATTAAGAAGACGAAAATTTTGTAGAGAAATTTATCCATATTTCTTGAGAAAACCGTGCTGAAACTCTATTCGCAGAATGGATCTGGAGTGAAGAAACGCCCACGGGGATGAATTCCCGTAAGCCCGTGATTGTAAAGTTGCAGAAGAATGAAAGAAAATGAAAATTTTGCTTAAAAGAAG
Source organism: Porites australiensis (assembly GCA_022179025.1). Classification (NCBI taxonomy): domain Eukaryota; kingdom Metazoa; phylum Cnidaria; class Anthozoa; order Scleractinia; family Poritidae; genus Porites; species Porites australiensis. The sequence continues at coordinate 743,134 of BOPM01000082.1, read as the reverse complement.
AAGCATTTGATGCTGATGAGAATGCAAAGAGATCAAAAGAACTCAAAAACAGACTTTCTGTTGACAGGTCATACTTTTCAAATGACCCTGAAGATAAAAAACAAAAAAATCAATTATACACTGCGACTATTCTTGGCTTGCAACCACGTGACAATGCGGCCATCTTGGTGTTGGTGGTTAATACAATAAAATTTTTTGTCGAAGAATTATATTTTTTCGGATACCCTTTCGTACAAATACCCTTACTTTTCTCCTGTGAGTAACAAAACGTCTTAACTTCTTCAGGGGAAGTCGTCTAGGTGCATGACCGCGTTTCGATCATAATTCCTGTCATAAATAAATTGTGCACGACAAGATGTCAGCTCCACTTCATTTATTTCCTCTACAAAAACACATTCCTTATGTAATGCTAACTTTACACCTTCTTCAGCAACGTAACTAACATCAATACACTCCTTTACAAAACTTGCTGAAAATGCACAATCTCCACACCGAGGATAATTCATATGTGTTGAGATCGCTGAAATTGCGAAAACATTTCTTCTAGGCTGGCTACGACCAGATTCCTGTCCTTAGTGCATATGGCTGCAACAAAAGTAGCCCCCAAAGAAAAATAACATATTTAGCGAAAAGTCACAAGTGACAGTCCGGTATGGAGTTCCATCCCCGCCAAAAATCAAAGTAGATCACAATATTCAACTTGAGGGTGTAACATTTGACTTGAGAAAGATCAACATTAGAATTTGCAGTTCTATTTTATATTTCTTAACGCAATCTTCAAAACTTAGGCGTCAACTTTAATAGTGAGAGTTCAACATTAAACTACCTCCATTAACATTAAAGTTTACTGATCAACATTGCTCCGCATGCATGCACTTTCTGCGAAAGATGAACTTTGAATCATCAAGTTACTTGTTGAGTTACAAAAGGCGTACCAATCCCACTAAAAATCAAACTAGATCACAACATTCAACTTGAAAGTTAAACATTTGACTTGAGAGAGATCAACAGTTACGTTTTACAATTCAATTTTGTATTTCTTGTCGCAATCGTTAAAACTATAGACGTCTGTATCACCCCAAAATGTAATAACAAGCATATACGTCATGCTAACCATAAATGTGATAAAAGTCAACTATAAATGTAATAAAAACTCAACCATAAATTTAATAAAGTACTAACCATAAATGTAATAAAATTTTAACCATAAAGATAATAATCTGGCTCACCATAAATGTAATAAATTTTGACCATAGATGTAACAGTATAGAAACGCGTGTGAAAGCGAGGTCATTCTATTATTTATGGGAACAAGTGATGTTTAAGAGGTTCTTACAATTTCAAGAGCCATTTTGTATGATAATTAACAAAAACGTTTTGTAGCTGTCCTGCGTCTACCCTTTAAGTGTTGCGATCACCTATGCGTTCCAGTTTCATCCTGTTGAACGCATTGCGACAAGATCTATGCCATATTATCAAAAGATTTCCGAATGTGCTAGCAATTCCTTTCCCACGTCAAGACGTTTCCACTCAGCTGCTAAATCTAATTCCACCGCCTCATAAAAAGACGTCAAATCTTGTTCAAAAGTAATGTATCAGCACCAGAGTGGTGCCGTTTCCAGTTAACAGTCCACTGAGGTTTTGCAGTTGTTTCCCTCTGCTAAATAACACATTTTAATTATACCCAGTCAACAGCTTGAGGCAGTGACCTGTTTCCTGCGTCTTCAAATTAACTCATTTCTTACTTCCTCTTTTAAAACCGACAGTTTTCTTTGTTCTATAACTAGAATAGTTTCTTTTCCAGCTGCTCCGACACGCATGCACATCAAATGAGATAATGCAAACTCTTGTATCATCCATAAATGTAATAAAAACCATAATTGTAATACTAACCATAACTGTAATAAAAGTCAGCCATAAATGTAATACCCACCATAAAAATAATAAAAATCAACTGTAAATGTAATAAATTAACTGTAAATGTAATAAATTACTAACCATAAAGGTAATAAAATTTTATCCATAAATGTAATAATCTGGCTCACCATAAATGTATTAAATGTTGACCATAAATGTAATAAGTATAGAAACTCGCATCAAGGCGAGTTGGTTTCCCGGCTTGAGAACGAGTGATGTTTAAGAGGATCTTAACATTTGAGAGCCATTGTATGTGATCATCAAAAACTTTTTCCGGCTGTCTGCTTCTACCCCTATAAGCCTTGCGATCACCTATGCGTTCCGCTTTCTACAGCAGAGACCGAAAATTGTTATCAATTATTACCAAAAAGATTTGGGAACAAAATTTCAATACTGTAGTTTCTTTTTCCCTTTCTTCTCCCCTCGAACATTAGAAAAAAATACTTGCCAAATATTTTTTCTATTGTTCGCGCGGAGAAGAAACGGAAAAAGAAAGGCATTTTTCTTTTCTTCATCCAATCCAGTTTCATACCGTTGAACATATTGCGACAAAATCTATTCCACATATCAAATGACTTACTGATTGGGAAGCAATTCCATTTCCCACGTCAAGTCATTTCCAGTTCACTGCTAAATTTAATTCCTCCGCCTCACAAAATGACGTCAAGTCTTGTTCAAAAGTAATGTATTTACACCAGGGTGGTGTCGTTTCTAGTTATACTGATGTTTTCCAGTTGAACACACATTTAAACCTGAGGCAGTGACCTGTTTCGTGAGTCTTAAAATTAACCCATTTCCTACTTCCTCTTATCAAAACGACATTTTTCTCTTTTCTATAACTAGAATAGTTCCTCAGTTTTCTAGCTGCTCTGAGTCGAGATAATGCAAACTATTACCATCCGTGTCAACTGAAGAACAAAGGGGAAAAATCATGTGCAGATAAATTACAAACTAGTTAATAGTTAATTTTCAAATAAATTATGCGTTTTGCTTGATCCAGTTTGCCTTTATAGTTAATTTTAAATATACTTTTTACTTGTTCGTGATTGGAAATTTTGTTGAAAATTTCAGATTGTTTAAAGTTGAGAACGCTTGGATCGCGTCAAATTTACTGGTCAGTGAGTGGAAAATGACATCCCTGCAAACCACTGTCTGACCAAAATCACGAAATTAAGTAATAGTGATACATGAAGGAAGTATAGGTAATACATCAAAAGCCGATTGGTTTTATGAACAGAAAGCTTGGAGGATTAATTAATTGATTAATTAGTTCATTAATTTCAAAACCTTACATCGTCTTAATCATCAATATTATTACCCTAAAATCCCCAGTGGGTTTTCCCCTAAAAAATAATTAAACGAGACCTTTTATTGGTTTTCGGGATTTAATTACAGGTGTATGCCCAATACTGTATTAAAATGCGGTAAAGCAACAAGATTAAATGCTCACAGTCTCTCACAAATACCTATCATTTAGTTTCCTTTTTCAAAGCTACAGCTAAGCGAACTTTGAGAGGAATGACATGGGGTTCCACTAGATCTGAAGAGCTGAAAGTACGCATAATGTTAAGTATAATACATCCTTTGATGAACCTCCTATTGCCGTGTCTAAACTCCTAAATCTCCTTAATCTAACCTTCTGAATCTTGCTGGCATGTGCACTGGCCCTCAAAAGTGTGACCGGTTGGTATGATTGCCCGTAAAATGTGCTCGACGATAGAATGGAATCTTTGAAATTCACTGGACATTCATTCCAAAAAAAGTACTTAAAAATCTCCAAATCCAAGAAATCGGAACAGTATTTCCGTGGTCAAATCGAAATTTTTATCCGTTTCTTCGATGAACACTTTGCTGGCCATTTTGTCATACTAGGAGGCAGACGGTACCACAGATTTCCTTGGAGACACCCCCCCCCCCCCCCGGGTGAGCCAGATTATTACATTTATTATGGTTAGTACTTTATTACATTTATGGTCGATTTTTATTACATTTATGGTTGACTTTTATTACATTTATGGTTAGTATTACATTTGTGGTTGATTATTACATTTATGGGTGATAATCCCTACTAGACGAGTAAAAAATGTGATTAGACTTTTGTCTTCACAAAATTCGCTTTCCTAAGATGAACCATGATATCCTTCCTGGCTACCGAGGTCATGGTGAAATAACTCCGCGTGGACAATACGAATAGAAACCCCGGGGATCGGCCCCGCTGTATATCGCCATTTGGCCCATGCAAACAGATATTAACGACACGTTTCTCTTTTCTTGTGAATGGTTGAATGGTTAGGGGGGTGGCTACTTCCAGAAAAATTGGCTGGGGGTGTGCGTCACGCTTCCTAAAACCCTTACCCTATTTGAGACCAAAATCTGTGATTTCCTTACCAGAGACAATCAAAAATTTGATATCCTATTTCAGCCATGGCGCGTGACCGGAGCACCGGACAATCTCGGAGGCTGTTATCCGCCTCGACCTACGGCCTTGACGGATAACACCCTCTTCGATCTCCATAATATTTCATATGATACTCAGCCTCATTCATTAATTGTTAAATAAACAGCTGCTTAGCGGCACCGAAAAAAAGCTTTGGGCGCGCTCTGAATTGAAATAACTATCATTTCTGTTAGACAGAGGATTCTGGCTAGGGACAGAAAAAAAAGAGGGAGGGAGGGGGATTAGAAATTCTGCCCACAGCCACTTCTACAAAAATCCCTAACCACGCAACAACCAAGAAAAGATGTGACATGAACAAACAACACAGTAAACAATTAGCTGAGACAGGGGAAGTTAAGAGAATTTACAAAATGTTTGCTAATCCGGTTTTCATAGTTCCGGGTAAATTATGTTCCCTGGATTACTGCGGATTCAGGTTGAACGTTTAATGACGTCAGTTATCGCGTTGGTTATCACGGTTGATTGGTTGCGTTGCGAGGCAAATTGTCAGACGTTGCTAGGCGTCCGTGTTAGCTTGCGAACATCTGCTCCCATCTCAGCCATGTATACCAGCATCCACACGGCTGGCGAAGCGAATTCAAAGACTCTTATTCTGATGTTCTTAGCTCCTTTGTCTAACAAATCGTTCATCTGCAAGCTGAAATACTTTCTGGACAAATCTACCGCGTCGAAAGTTTCATCTTCCTTTACTATAAGTCGCAATGAATTCATCCTTCGGAGATGGCGCACCTCGTTCATAATGCGTTCTACAAACTTGCTGCATTCCAGGCTCATAAGCTCTTCTTCGACAATATATACAGGAGTATTCTATCTTGATTTCAGTCGCCATGACATACAGATCGATAAGACATTGCGCCTTTTCCCAGACAGAACAACGTCATCCCCGCCTAGCAACGCCTGACAATTTGCCTCGAAACGCAACCAATCAACCATGAAACGAACGGTATAACTGACGTCATTAAACGCTCAATCTGAATCCGCAGTAACACTATGAACTGTAATGTTATGAAAATCCCATGAAAATGTCATTAAAAACCCAGGAAAGCATTTTTCAGGGCCCTGAATACAGATATTTCATTTTCATGGCCTATTTTTCAGGGCCATGAATTTTCTATGAAAAGTTGGTAATGGTTTTCATGGCTCATGAATTTGACATGAAATATCTGGCACTAGGGTTCATGAGCCATGAAAAGTTGGTGTGTTATAGATTCCATGTGCCATGAAAGTTACACTAAAAGATTTCAGGGGTCGTGAAAAATGAGAAATGATAATTTCGATTTCATGGGTCATGAATATACCATTAAACATGTGCCATGTTGGGCCATGAAACCATATACATTAATTTCATGGGCCATGAAAATTCTAAGAAATCAGTTCCCTGGATAGAATCACACCCCGAACTATATAAAAATACTGTATAACATTAAGTAGTGACTGCAACAATAAACCTCAGAATCTTTGGCCATGTCGTACAGTACCGCTCAAAAGTAAATTGACAGTCCCTACTCGCGTCTCGATCCTCGAGACGCGAGACTCGATAAATTTCGAGGATCGAGTCCCTCGTCTAGAGGATCGAGTCTCCAGTTTCGATGATCGAGGATCGAGGATCGAGTTTTAAATTTCGAATCGAGAAAGCGCTCTCTCTAAAAGTGTGCACTTACCTTTCATTCTAAAAATCACGGCTCCATGCATTGGGTGAGACTTGTTCGCTTTCGCGTAAACGAAGCTCGCGCTTTGAAAGCGGAAATGTTCGCTTCTGGTCTCCTGTTAATAGTCGTTTTGAAACTTGCTTTTTAGAAGAGAAGGCGAGATGCATATATGTAATAGCTTTCAAAAAGTAACCAACAACGAAACAACTCATACTAGAAACGACCGTATTAATATCACTCGTGCAGAGTAAACAGCCGAACTTCTTTTTGACTTTCCATCGTTCTTACGTCGGACTATTGGTAAAAAGAGCCTCTGTTTGAAAGCGAACAATAACTAAACGACTCTGTAGATAATTGTGTTCAAACCAAATTTTTCAACCATAAATCTTCTTTAATCGTTCCAAAACAAGATCACAGATTCACACGCTTCGATCCGAAAACTAGATCTTATCAATCTCACAAATCGATACCACGAGGTCTGTCTGTCTGTCAAACTCCGAAGAAATCAGTTCCCTGGATAGAATCACACCCCGAAATATATGAAAATACTGTATAACATTAAGTGACTGCAACATTAAACCTCAGAATCTTTGGCCATGTTGTACATGTACCATGAAGGACACTCCTTGCTTTTAATGCTTTACAACTGCTATTTTTTCACAAAGAATGACACATTGTCAGTTTCCACATATAACTAACAAAAAACTACAAAAGCAGTCATATATGAGCTTCACAGACCAACGAAGCCTCTTGATTACAGGCATTGACTCGAATAAAGTCAGTACCAGTGTCTGTAATAGTGACCAGTGATCACCTTAACAAACCTCTCTGGGCTCAATTAAACTGTCTTTGAAGTTACAAAATTGCCTTGATGGTGTCTAGTAAAATACGATGATAGCGGAGCTCTCGCGCGCGAAGCGCGCGCAGCGGAGCACCATCGGTGACAAAATTTGGTAAACTATCCAGCCGAGAAAATTTGGTTATGACGTAGCGTACGGCCGCCCGCCCGCCCACCCGTACACACACCTCGTGTTAGCCGATGTCAAATGTCACAATAGATCTTGCACAACTTGACTAGCCTTTCAGTTTTGGAAGCCATTCGTATGAGTACGATTAGATTGACAGCTGTCAAAATCAGACATCCGCTGACAATTATCACATGACCATCTCGCGGGCTCAGATGAAAAACCAGTCGTTTTGCCCCTACATATAAGCTGGTATAATATGTCACACTTACCTATTCAACAAAAAAAAAAAACGAAAGTAAGCCGGGCAGGGCTGTCAGTCGGCTGACAGTCGTTTAAAGTTATATTGGCAAGTCAAATTAAGGTAAATAGACAGCTTTCATAATGGGACATGTGCAGACCACTATCAGAAAACTAATAACATGGGCTCAGGTTCGCTCAGGTACACGATCAGGCATTTTCCACTACAAGCCGGACGGATATGTCTTACTCACACTCGTAGTCTTTTAATTCGAATATTCGCCATTCTAATGAAGGTTTATTGACAGCTGTCAAACGAGTAGACGCTGACCATCATCACCTGACTTTATCGCGGGCTCATTTTTCTATCCATTGAGGTCACGTAGTTTTTAAAGTTTTCCGCTGATATTTTATTTGATCACGGGCTCAATTCGAAGCCCCATAGCTTTTCTAGCCATCCTAGAAAATTCGGTAATCACGTGACCGTATACCGACCACCCGACCTTCCGTCCGTCCGCACCGCAGAAATACTAATGTTTAATCTCGCACTTTCTAGCTAGTATGGGAGCCTGCAACCTGATATTGTACACCCATGTTTTGATTAATTGACAGCTGTCAAAATAGCGTTTCTGCTGACCAGTATCGACTGACCGTATCGTAAGCTCAGGTATCGATCCACTTAGTTCGAGTGTTTTTTGAAGTTATCCGCTGACAAGTTGCTACTTTCCTAACGATCGCGGACTCAAGTTCAATTTTTTTAAAATGTATATAAAATAAGTCGTGTTCATGAGCCGCACTTTTAAGAGATGCTGCTTTTCAAATGATCGCAGGCTCAAGTTCAATTTTTTGAAAATGCATATGAAATAAGTCGTGTTCATGAGCATTTTGATTTCGAACTGACCTCGGACGCGAAAATTCAACCGGCCCTTACATGCAGGGAAGGCAATTACGTTTGACTTTTCCCACAGTCACGCGTTGATCACGCTCTGCGTCCAATTTTTATGTTCTGATTGGTCAAAATTTGACAGGTGAGTTCATGCGGAAAATTTATGCAGCGTCTGGAAACTTGCTTACTGATAGCTGAAACTGACAGAGTTTTGTGTCATCTTATATACAAAATGAAATACAGCTGCTATCAACATTGTTCTGTAATTCATGGCTGGTTTGTTTATTGCGCTTTTTGTTGACAAATGCACCGCACCGGATGACATCGTTTTCAAAAATGAGCTTACTCACTTGCCCTTGCTTGAGGGGTAAGAGGGTTGAAAAGTCTCAAGCGATCCTGGAACACTTGATGACCTTCGGAAGCAGCATCTCGACTGGTAAGCCTGAGCAATCATTGTCTTTGACGTGTTTTTTTTTTTTCGGTTTTCTGAAGTGGAGCGTATGGTTTATGCGGCTTACGTTTAACACGAGCAATGATCTAACCTACAATAGTATAAAGTTTAAAAAGCCTTTAGACATTTTTTGACCGACAATTCAAAGAGAAGGTTCCGAGCTGAGCGATTTACTTGCCTCGAGTTCATTGCCTGATGTGTGGACCTTCAGTTCAGAAGGCTGTTCGGCGACTTTGAAAGAAACAGTCATTAAGCTTTTATATATATACATTTATATATATATGAATGATTGTAAAATTCGAAGATGTTTATTTACTTTGTCTTTTCACGAAAATTGAGTGCTAAAGTGTTTTTCTGTTACTTGGTATGGTGAGGGTAAAAGGAGGAATGAGTTTGTGGAATGGCATGTGGCATGGTTTGCGGAATGACATAATTATGTGGAATGTAATATATGCAGAATGACCCAGAGTAATAAATTAATTTGAAAAGTGCCTCCTTTTTTGGTGCCAATCAATCTGCAAACGCAGCCGCTGTTTTAATATTGACATACGATGACAATCAAAACCCACAAAGGCTCATTGTCGATTAGCCTTTTCCGCACAGCCACAAATATTCTTATTGCCTTTATTAGTCGGGCTGCATGGTAGCACCGATACTACAGCACAAAAGTCGGCCATAATTGAAGAAAAGATGTTTTGGAAGGTCGCGCTCCCTTCTACTTTAATTTTTTCTGCAAAAATGTTTGCACGATTAACTTTACAGTTTCTTTTTACCTATATTTGTATTTGCAACCGCGTGAGAAGTGTTTCTTTTTCAGATGCTGGGTTACGTTATCGTGACATAATATTCAGAGATGAAACAGATCTTGCTCATGTATTTTGTTTCTTTAGCTGCTTGGTTAAGTTTCCGGCACGGGAAGCTAACAGGGCGGAGAAGGGCAAGTCCGAATCCTGGCAATTAAATGCGTTGTCTTTTTTTCGTTTTTTCCCCATCCTACAGCTCTTAAGCATTTTTTCACCATCAAACGCACACACTCACACAAACAAGGAAGGTGCGAAGACACGTGGAAAGGCCGAAAGGAGACAGAGAGCAGTTCGCTTCACTCGATTTCTGGATTACAGATTAATGTTTGACTCGGGGCGTTCATTTAGTCTCAAAAATGATCTGATCCGTTCACCATATTAATTAATAATCCCTAGCATTGTAGCTAGCCCGACTTCACGTTCAACAAGTGTTTTTTCCCCTCTAGCGTTTTGACATTTGACTTTATTATAATGGTGGTCAGAAAGAGAGAAAGTATTGTCGAAAGCAACAAAAATACATTAAGTATTAAATAGTATTACATAGACACGAATGCAGTATGGCTTATCGCTGCTTTCTGCTCCGC
>BOPM01000082.1:692746-713051 GCA_022179025.1 Porites australiensis | reverse complement strand
GTTATATTGCAGATTGATCTATATGTTATCCATTCTATGTGTTAGACTTACGATAAAAGTAAAGGTGGGGATACCAGAGAGCTTCAAAGTAGGATGGTACCCCCCCCAAAAAAAACTGGGTCGAGTCACCTTAAAGTGATCTTTGCGTTATAAGTAGACAATGCTGAGCTGATAACAAGTTTCTAGAATATTTATGTGCACATGCGATCGAATACTTCGAGTCATGCTGCAATTTGGCAAGTCCGTTCACAATGAAGCGTCCAAAAAGATTTATATGTTTTTCTTTGATTATTGAACTGTCTTTTCTACACTAATTCAATTCATTCATGAGCTCGCTCCTAGGAGCCTTTGATTCACTCTTGCAGCTATGGGATGGCTGAGCTGGGTTAGTTTGTCAAGCTTGCTTGCTTGTTGAAGCCCCGATTCTTCAGTCCTGAACGATGTTGAGAAAAAGCATTGCAACAAGATTGTTTTCTAGTATCCTCTTCAATGATTATTATTTTTTCAGGTGTTATTTCGATATCTACTTTAGTGCAGGTCTCCAGTAGTTCATTGTATTTCACGTTTAAATAATTCTTGTCTTTAATCTGGGACAAGTTGTTGAATAGTTCTGGCCTCGGTTCCTAGAAAGCCGATGAAATTAATTATCCTCCAATTAGCGGTTTAATTTCTTATTTCCTGGATGACTAATCATAGGTTAAAAAGGGGGTCCCTGAAAGCGTAAAAATTCCACGATTAAGTAATCCAAGATTAGTGCTAAAAAACCCGTTTAACTAGTTTTCCACTGCCTACTTTTGATCAAAAATTTGGCACGAAAGTTGGTATGCGCTGGTCGCGGCGCGGTTTTCGGTAGAAGTAAAAACATGGCGGAAAGTATAAGTGTAATAATTTGCAGAAAACTGTCGCAGCAAAAACCCAACACTATGAGAACTTGTAATGTCACGTTTTTGCTTCACTTAAGAAGTGTCAGACCTGGAGTCGATGTCTTGAACTTTAGTTTTAATGGTATTTCTTTGCTGTAAGTTGGTTGTCAATCTCAATTTTTTTAATCAATGCAAGAAAGCTTTCCTCGTTTTCTGTTAAAAGCGTCAATGCAAAATTGCAAGGTAGCAAGTGAGAGCAGCTTTTCTCTTAATTAGCCAGCTATACATTTAGGGCAATGTGCACGTAAAATCCTTCCGTCATCTTCAGTTGTGCTTTTCAGAGTAGGGAATCTTTGCCAGAACGACATGCTTACTATCACTTATAAGTCGGTGAAGACTCTGTAACATCCAAAGATCAACTGGTTATATGCCTGAAGGATTTTAAAGACCATAAATTGTTCCTTAATGTAGTGGCTGCATGGATTTAAGGGCCAGATAAGAAGCGAAGTCAATCGACTCGCCGGTGGAAGGAAGACAGACACCGCAATTTTAGCGGAAAATTTAGAAAAAGATCGACTGGGATGCACGCTATGTTCTGCATGTACCTTTCTTTGCAAGAGGGTGAAGATTATTTGCACAGTCTGACAATTAGAGGGCTTTATCTTTCTCCAGAGACCTTATGCAATGCAAATGACAGTAAATCACAAAAGTTTTGAGCTTCGAAGGTAGACCAACATGGCGGCAGTAGTTTTCCCAGGAAAATTTTGAACGCTTTGGCATCAGGTGAAAAAATTTTATACATTAACCAAGCAAAACTCCGACACAATCTGACGTCACAGTACAACTAGAGCGTTTTTTTCGTTTTTCGGAATCAAAACCCCAAAGTTATGCCGTCAAGACACAGCTCTGTCGCCTCTGCGAAGAACTTCATGTCACGCGCTGATGTTAACACAGCGAACTCTATATTTCTGTGAGAAATTCTGTTTAAAATGGGATGGACAGTCATATGGCACGAAACTGAAAGCACAATATTTTCAAATCAGATTGTCAAAAGATATTGATAATTCTATCTTTATTAATTTACCATTTTTCTCTGTATTTAGCTTAGAATCAGTTTACCATTTCTTTCTATAAATTTCCAAAAAATCTATATTAGCAAATTCCAGGAAATTTATTTTATACTTAGCTTGACAAAAAAAATCCTGAAGACAGATTTTCCACCCCTGTGCGACTTCACATGAAAAATACTGTGCTGCACTGGTGCGGAAGTAATCGTTTTAAATTGTTCTTTGCATTTTTGTTTTTCAGCTTCCCAACGAACCCCACTGTCGTAAACTTGTTAGCCTATAATGTATGCCTGTTAAATACAAAAGTCAAGGTAAGAAAAAAATTCACTATCTCAATTTTAATATGGATCAACCGAGATAGTCGTTATTTCATTCTAGCACGGCCAGACTTCGAAGCGGTAGCTTTTCGGCCGAACCATCACTCAGGGACTTAAAATAACTGGAATTAAGTTGCTGCCCTTCTTTCACATCTGCAAGTTCAGTAGGTAGTCAGTTTCTATGCATGTTGAATTGTTTTTGTGATCAGCCCGAGGTCCAACCCCTTACCCTTTTAAAATGCCAAATCTCACAGGTGTAACATGGTGGGTTACAAATATAATGTAACAAGTAGATTTGTTGCTAGCAAATGGGAATGCCGGAGGTGAAAAGGACCACAGTAAGCTTTCGTTCGCAACCGAATGCTTCCGCGGTTTGCTCCCAGCGATTTTCTGTGGCCACTTCCTCCCTCTAGGGAAGACGTGGCCACTATATCATGGTGTTGGGAGTAAGTCCGTAAGTCCGTAAACTTGCACAGGAAGCTCACTATCTTGGTCTTGTTGAAATTGTGGCCGCTTTAAAAAGCGGTTTAAGATTGCTTTTGGCGATGCATTTCGGTGGCAGAAATATTTTATAGAGAAAATGGAAGCGATTTGTACCAACAGCTTTAAAGTAAGAGAAAAATCATTCGATAAAAACATTTGTGATGCGTCTGCAATGTGCTTCTGCCCCACAGTTCTTTGATCATGTACCTGAGGAGCGTGCGGTACGAGGTTCAAGTCCTAGCAAAGGAATTTTTGCTTTCTTTTTTATTCGCCCAAACTAAAGCAGTAGCCACATGCAGTCTCAGATTGTCTTTTAGTTGTCTGGGAACTCAAATGTTAATATTTTCTGTCTAGCGGGTGCTCTTTCAAAACCTCCTCAACAGTCTGGGCCGTATGGAGTCATATTAATTGAGTAGGTTTGCGCGTAGGTGTACTGAACTCCACCTGATCGATGTTTAGTTTATAGGGAAGGAGAAATAGCATAAGGCCTCGGAATTATATAGAGTTACTGATAATGAAATGTATTAATTGACCACTTTCAGACTGAATAATGGCTCAGTCAATTCCAAGCGTGCCCATCTCACCCGGGCATTTGTCACCTCGGTGGTGGGGATTTGTAAGAAAATCTCTGCTCGGGGGTCGGGCATTTGTCAATTCTTCTGGAAGCAGTTAAAGTCGTTCCTTTTTCAATATTCCACTAAAAAAATATACCTATTTAGATAGCTTTATAAAAAATATTTTTAATACCTATGCTTTAAAACGATATGCGTGGTTTTCGCTCCATCACTACCCAACCCTATGGTATTTTTTGCATCCGTCTAAGAAATTACTTCCCGCCATCGCGATCAACTCGCACATGGAGGAAAAACAATCTATCAATGTATCGTTTGAAGAGTTTAAAGGAAACGACACTTTCTTTGCTCGTGAATTGTGGAGGCAGAAAGGCCTAGAAAAACTCTTCGAGATATTTAAAAGCTAATACAGACATCGTGTATTGTACGATCAATACGGTTCCATCGTGATGAGAAAATACACATGTAAAGCGCGTCGGTTGTTTGTGAATTATTCACTATATTAAACATCTTCGAAAATAATACCGGTATTACTAAAATTCTAATTTATAGTTCTGCCATTGACATTAATCATATCAATGTGTTATCAATGAGCTATTTGCTAGTCTGATCAGGTTATTAGCTGAGCTCTCGCGAGCGAATCGCGCCAGCGGACCACCATGGGTAAGGAAATGAAGTAATCTAATCTAAGAAAATTTGGTAATTACGTGACCGTACACCGACCGACCGACCGTCCGTCCACACCACAGGCATACCAATGTAAAATGACTCAATCAACAGGTATGGCAACCCAAACGCAACTCAAGGTTATTTTTGGCGGGGAATCGCATAGCCACCGGCGTCTTGTAAAGCGGTCAACACCATGGCGTAAGAAGCTAGGGCGTTGAAACGAGCGGGGTCGAGCGATCTAGCTGCGATGCAAGGGTCTGTGTACTACCAAAGAGACAAAACAAGATGGCGGACATTATACTCCGGAAAAGGTCAACACTTATTTCCATCCGCCAAACTGACGTTCACAGATTAATGATTCGTACACAAAGTTAGGGTTAGGGTTAGGGTTAGGGTTGTTGCTATACATATATTCAAATCAAACTAATCATTGTGAGCAAATCAAGCAAGTGGTGTAGGGGTTAAAGTGCTGCTCTGCAGAGCCGATGCTTCGAGATCGAATCCTTTTCGTGCCAACCTGAATTTTTTTCCTTATAGAAAATTGAAGAGACTTAGACTTTTAACGCTTTCCAAACTAAAATGTGTTTTTCCAAATTTGTAATTTTCCGTCAGCCTCATGGAAATTCCTCTGAGTCTATTCTTCACTCATTGTACATCTTGTATTCCCAACAACAACAAAACTCATGTAGTAAAAAATGTATTTATTTCACCAGCTAAATTTTACAAGCAGTGTTATTCGTAAATAAGAATTCTGCATGAACTACTGTTAAATGCAAAAATTTTGCATTCAATGAAAGAAAACAAAATACCTTAAAATCACTGCGTCAAGCTAAGATGCAAAAATTTTGCATCTAGGAAACTGGATAAAAAATACCTAAAATTGACAGCATCAATTTACAGTAAGATGCAAAAATTCTGCATCTGCAAACTGGATGCAAAATCCCTAAATTGACAGCATCAATTTAAGATGCAAAAATTCTGCGTCTGGAAACTGGATACAAAATATCAGTGTAAAACTCTACTCAGAATAAATATGGGTTATTTCAACAACAGCGACTCCGTTGTATTTACTGGGTATTACTCTGGCTTCTTGTAAGCGTGCAGTCATGATATTAACTTTTTGGCGGAAATCGTGTTTTTTGCCGAGGGAAGTTAGGTTTTCTGACGGAATTTTGAAGTTTGGAAAAACACAGTTAGTTTGGAACGCGTTTTTTTATGAACAGAAATTTCAAGAGACAGAGAAATTTCATTGAAGAAAAGTGAAATGTCTTGTGTGAGCCACTGAGAGAAAAATGTCAGTTTGGCGGATGGAAACAAGTGACGACCGCGTAAGGGAGAGACAACTAAAGAGTCAATAAAGACGAAAGTGGAAAGTTTCTGCATCCGTGAGTCTAAACTATTAAGCTTAGATAAATTGTCATGTCCACAAATTTGGAATAAAAAGCAAGAGAAAGACAGAGAAAAAGAGAAAGTGGGCGGCAGGCCAGCGAAGCTCAAGGAGAAAAAGGACTACAGAGATCTAGAGCGAGAGATAAAAAACAAAGGAGGCATTTTTTTGTTGGAAGAACAAGGTGAAACTGAGTGGCGGTGAAAAAAAAGTCAACGAAAACGCGTTCGACATTTCCTTCATAAAACGTGTAACTAAGACGTTTCTGGAAGTTTCACGTTGTAGACGTGCAAAACAACGGCAAAGAAATGTACAAAAAAAGTGCTGCACGTGCAAAGTTGCTTTTTTGCTAATTAGACCTATTGTTGTTTTTCACCGTCTCCTGCGTTGCTTGCCTTCGCCGCTTAGCATTACACGATTTTATATTTTCTTTGAACAAACTATAAATATTATCGAGAGCTTCGCTTGTAGCACTGGCTAAATCTATATATTACAGATTTCGCATAAATATGCTATTTGCAGCTTATTTACTCGAAAATGCAATTTTGGTGTTGTCCCCGGGTGGGGCATTTGCACCATATCATGTTTAAGCTCCACCGTGGGGTTTTTGTATAAACGCCTGGCCCCACCGTGGGGCATTTGCAACTTTTCCAAAGAAAAATGAAAAAATGGCCTGTGGGGATGGGCACGCTTAGAATTGACTGAGCCATAACTCAGCGAGTTTGACTTGTGGAGAATCTGAACTTTAATATTTTAATTTACTTTTTTCACTTTTTAAAACAACTTTTGCAGATTTTTGAAGGTTTAGGCCTAGTAAAAAACTTAAAAGCAACACAACAAAACAACAGTCAGCTGCAGCAGTTTTTAATTTTCAGGAAGAGTAACCTTTTAAAAGTATCGTGTTGAAAATAAGCTTACCTTGCCGGGACAAATAAATATAAAATCGCTATCATTCAATACCGGCTATGAAAAAGTGCAACATCTTTTAGACTTACATGTAGGATTGAACTACTAACTCTAATTCTTGTTAATAACCAAGACAAAACAAAAAGCTTTTGAAATTAGCAAATAGATAGTATTTTTATGTCCCGATTGCAACATGATATCTGACACGTACACAGATAGTGATCTTGAATCTTGAGTAATGTGTCTTTAACCTCGTCCCCAGGGCGCTTTTCCCTGGCTTTGGAGGTGGGGTGTGAAAAGGCCCTGGTATGGGCCGGTCACATGACTACCAAACACCCAAAATTTGTGGGTGTACTAGATTAGCATACGATCGCATACGATAAACAAAACATCGAAGATGGCGGGTAGACCACAGTGTTTATCAGAGTGCTTCGCCGGGTCGGATTTTCTCTGACTAACGGTAACTTTCCATCGCTTAATTTTAAAACTCTTCAAGTAAAATGTTTAGAATCTATCCTGAAAGGCCAGGATGTTATTGGAGTCTTACCAACTGGATCTGGCAAGTCGATACTATTTCACGACTGTACCGTTCTCGCCACGATAAAACCGGAACAACTAAAGTTGGTGTTGTAAAAGCAACTAAGCACAAAGCCAACACAAAGCCAACCCGGCCACTAATGAGGTTCGTGTGTAGAACCGAAACCATGGTCTTCAGTGCCTGATCACGAAGTGGCAATAACAAAACATTCCAAACACTGTTAAGCTTTATTATTCAAAAGCTATTACCAAGAAAGGAAATACGCGCTCCAGTCAAAAGACTCATATTATCTTTAGGAAAACACTAAGCTGGAGTCTACTAAGTCACAATGCAATTCTCCATAATTAATGCAGCTTCAGTTTAAGCTGCACTTCATTCTTATTATTTTGGACCTGTAAATTATTACAATCCGTCATGATTTAACATGCCTGCAAAAGATAACTAACAAGCTGCATGGGCCCAGCGTGATACAACATTGCGCAAAAATATTACATTCACGGACTAAAGAAAATCACTTAGTTATTCAGATCCAAAAGGCACTTTGGAGAAACTTACAACTCTCATTCAACCGTAATACAAAAAGCTCTACGCTTCAAAAGAGGTCAAAGAAAATGCTCTTGCATCATGTACAAACATAAACCACAAGCGACTGCAAAGGACCGCAAACGAATATGCCGAAAAACGTAGGATCTATAAAGACCTGATCAGCAAAAATAATAATGTGACATATTAAATTCTGCAAGCAGAACACTACAATGCTGATCGTAATACGTGAAAATTAACTCTGCAAGACATCGACACGACACCGAAAGAACTCAAAACAGAGCGGGATTGTAGCCATAGACAGCTGTTTCGCCCTCTCTGGGGCTCGTCAGTATGGCGTAAATCGATATGTGTGCACTGACCTTTCAGTGCGAAACAAGAGGCCCAGTAAAAATGTATAACCTTCCAGAGCATAATGTACTTAGCAGAGGAAAAAAACTTATTGGAACAAGCAACGTTTTGGCATGAGGTAAAGGTCGTGTAGGACTACCACCCCCTTTTATTGCGGCTTATCCACATCGAAGGTTTCGGGTGGCATCATCCTCGGAGACCCAGGGGCAGTCAGTCGGGTCGAGACAAAAGGCGCGACGAAAGTTTTCAAGTACGGGCGAAAGAGCCCCTGGGTAGCTCTTTCGCCCCTACCTGAAAACTTTCGTCGCACCTTTTCTTCTCGACCCGACTGACTGCCCCTGGGTCTCCAAGGATGGGAGACGGCTGAAATTCCGATAACAGTTAGGAACTACTACTGCGCTACCACTACCACTGAAACTATTCACTGCGAATGTGAATCTTGTCTGCTAAAGTATACGTACTGCATGGCAATTAACAATTACAAAAGGTGGCTGTGTGAGGAAAGCTTGAAAACCCCCTCCTCACAACCAATTTTAATATATTTTTAATTTCGAGGCAAGCCTTAACTCATTACTGTCATTTGCACGGACCCTCAATCGAACAGCAAGTTAACTGCCACAAAATATTGTTTTCTCATACTCAGAGATAATACCAGTTTCAATAAAACACTTAACAACACGCGACTAATAAATTGATTCTCGCAATAAAACCAGACAAGAGATACTGTTTTAAAAACTTTATTAAAAAACAATAACAAAAAGAGTCAAATACACAGTGATTTGAAAGGAATGGAAATAAATTAATCCTCTTCTTCGTGCTCTCTTTAGAAGGGGAATGGAAATTGGTTTCCAACGTCTTGACGTTTTTGTGTGTAATTGCTCCACAATCGTGACACCGAAGAAAGCCTTTTTTGATGTAATTTCTCTCCTCGGGGATCTGGTGATCGCATATAGGACAAATCTTGTAGTAATCGTGCCAAAAACATTTAGGACATTTCATGATCAATGTCCCGTACGCATTAAAGTTCTCACAATGTACACTGGGACTTTCAAAGTGAGGACGGACGTTTTAGGGCTACTAGCTACTTTCTGTTTCCTGACTGTCGTTTCCAGTGTCGTTGTCGCTCTCTTGGGTGTTTTCAGCTTCAACACCATTCTCAGAAGCCACTTCCTCTTTTTCTTCCTCCTTCCCCTCTTCCTCTAAATCCGATGAACTCTCCTCATTATTACTCTCGTTTTCTGCATTTTGGTAGCCTCTTTCCTTTTCTATTAAATCGCTTAGCAACTTTTTGTTCTTAATTAAACCTTTATCGATTCCTAACTGTGCAAGTCCATCTTGAAACGTATTCGGCGCACGAGGCTTGGTAACGTCATTGTTATGAGGAGTAACACACACTCAACTAGGTCGCCGATGTTTGTGACGAGAATGATACGATTATTTCGAAGTAATTGTCCGCGGGGAGTCCAGAAAAGAATGTCTTTGGAAGCGGCCATACTATGCAACAAATCAGAAGTACGCTTTTCCGACACCGCTCAGGAAAGATTACTAAAACATCTTTTATTCTTGGTTCTTCATCTTCGCTTTCATCACTGGAGCATTCGTTTTCTTCATCCTCCCTCTCACGCTCTTCTTCAACCAAATCTATCTTTCTCTTCATTTTGATGAGTACCCGTGGGAGACGTAGCTTCGAATGATCAACTTCGCGATGCGTCACCTCTTTTATAGCATTAGAAATCCTAAGCTTGAAACAAAAGGGGCTAATAAGTCTTCCGTAAAACCATTACCCTCTTGTACAAGGACTTGCTTCTTTGTTCTGCAAGGGACATTTGGTCCGGCCAGGTCAAGTAAAGCATCCTTATAATTATTTCTCTGCAATATCCGCTTATTTTCTTCGGGGATGAAAATGTGTCCCATAAGTATATTGTACAAGACTTAGACTAGTGCATGTAGTTGTTGTGGTGTAGCTGTCTTTAAAAGAAACTGACGCTGATGAGCAGGGCAATCAGTAACAACTGAAGAAAACCACGATTATTGTTCACTACACGAGACATTGCTACAAGATGAAATAATGATGGCAGTTGGCAGTCTTTCATAGAATCTTGTAGAGAAAAAAAATTAAACGAGTGGCCGAAGGATAGGAAACAATAAAAATGTGGTGATGGCGGCGGTGGCGATGGTGGTGGAAGAAAACAATACACCGCAAAAAAAGTCGAGTTGGAAACCCCCCAAAAAAGAGAGTAAAACGTTGCATCCACAATGACAGCAAATAGTGAGTAAACTGAAGCTTTAATATTGAGTAGAATGTACTCGACAGTGCGAGTAAAAGCACCTCATCTGTGAGTGAAACAACTCAACACTTGAATAAGTTTAACCCAAAATACAGAGTGAAAACACAAAATCGCAGAGCATCCACAATGAAGTCTGATTTTGAGTAAAATGTCACCTTACTCAATGTTTGAGTACATTTTAATGTACTTTTCATAATGAGTTTATACCACTCAAGGAAATATCATCAACAATTACTCTTTATTTTGAACAAAGGCCTTTCTGAAGAAAGAGTACATGAAACTTTCACGTAAGGTTGTGCTAATTACCTATTGGATAGATCAGACTTATTGCCAAAAAATGGCAGCTAGTTTGATACTCTTTTGTTGTCATTCAAAAAAGCCTCATCAGCCTGATAATACAGGTGAGAGAAATCGCTTTAATTTCTTGAACTTGGGAATGAGGTTAGTGGGGCTGATTTTGATATACAGTAAAACGCCGCGAAGAGGAACCTAGGATTTAAGAACCTGCTGGCAGAAATTTGTCATTTTAATACTCCAAAATATAAGAACCAGTTTAGCCAAGAAAAATCAACAGGTTCTTATACGTGGGGTTAGACTACATTTTCATAACCATTTTGACCAAAAGTCTGGCTATAATATGGGAAATTTATATTACATTATATGATAAATGTGTAATGTAATACAACCATTGTTGAAAACTGCATATCTTCTAGCTGTTAACCTAGTTTTGTTAGATCTTTGGTAATTAAATGCCTATTATGAAGGACAAATACCATATATAGCAATTTCTTGTAATCAACAACAGTATCCTTCTTCATAAAAATTAAGAACCTAATTAAGAACCTATTTAGCCTAAACTTCCAATAAGTACTCCAAACTATAAGAATCTATTTTGCCAAACTTCAAAAAATCTTGGTTCTTCTTCGCCGCGTTTTACTGTACACCAACGATTATTAATGTTTCCTACTCCTAAAACCGTCATTTGTTGCCCCTATTCATTTCCTACAGAAATTCATTTGATGCAATGGTGATAAAAACATTTAGTAAATTCAATGCATCCCAGAGCTGTGATACTGAACACAACGATGTCTAAGAATGTGAGAGTAAATTTTCTGTTGGCCATGAGAACCTCTTTAAAATTAGGACAGGAAAGGCCATCTCTCTTCTTCTGCTACTGCTCTAGTTTACTGGTGTTTGTTTCAGCCTATAAACAAAAGAAGGCAGATTAAAAAATAACTTGAAAGGTAAATAGTACTTGTATATGTTACAAGTCAAAGTTACATTAATGTAAATTCAGGTTAGTTTAGGTTGATTTTCAATTCCCTTTTTCTCCTAGCCCTAATAACTTATCAGGGCAAGGAAACAAAGGAAACTGAGAATCATTCCTAAGTATGTTACATCAAACTTAACTAGAATTTAACTTCGACCTGTAAGATATACATGCCTTTATTTGGAGCTGTTTTTAATAAAGCAAAGGCATAACTGGCATTTACTAGTCACATTGCAATTAAAGGAATACTCCATAGGACCCAGGAAATTTTCGTCAATCAAAGTTGACAATTCCTTTATCAGACACATATACATACTGTAAATACCACCAGGTCCTAGTTATATTGAAACGCTGGATAGCGCTATCCACAGGATAATAGTAGGGAATTCAATTGCGGCAATATATATGCGGCAGCGGAAATTGTTATCAACATTTTTAACAACTGAAGCCACAGTGGTTACAGGCAACATCACAGCTGATTTGGTTCATAAACATAAAATTATGACAGTCAGCTCTCTCTTACTCGTCACCCAAAGTGAGTCATTTGCTTTGAAATGGCCATCACATGAAGGTTACAAGTATATTTTTTGAAAAGCACTTTAAATTAGTGGCTGTGGTCATCATGGAGAAGTGGCCTTGAGTGAATGTACAGAAAATGGAATATCCACTGGAATTCAAAAACGTTGTCATTGGTAAAGACTGAGGTAAAAGCACAAAAATGAAAAACGAGATATCAGAATTAACTATTTAAAGATGTCATATTATACAGTGAAACCTCTATTCAGGGGACACCCTTGGGACTAAGGCAAGTGTAATAATTAACCAACAAATAATTTTTTTTTTCTGCCTCGGAATCTGCTGCGGTTATTATTTCAAGCAGCTTAGGTCTAAAAATAATGTCTGAAAAATTACTATTAACTTATAGGAATCAAATTAGATTTCTGGGAAACTGCTCACCTACCCCTCCCCTAAGTTAACATTAACACTTACTTATCACTTAGGGTAAAATGATGGCTTAAGGGAGGGGTAGGTGGGCAGTTTTCCAGAAACCTTAATTGATCCAACTTATCCCCGCAATGTTGTGTGTTGAATTCCCTCAAGTGCAGTGCATTGATTTAAGTTAGTACATGTTTCGAAAGCTGTCACCATTGTGACTAGTGAGCACTTGAATTGATTAAGGTTTTTCGTGGCCAGTTACTTTTGTGGTATAGTACCTAGCTTTGCATCTTTCAAACAGACTTGAAAAAAACAAAGTCTTGCAAAGAGTTGAGAGTCCTATATTGCAAAATAAGGAAAAATCAGCCACAGTATTAGGTTTGGGGAAAAAACCTGGCCCAATCCTGGCTCCCCTCTCCTCACACAGACATAAGCCACCCCGCGCCCGCACCCCGCACCCGCACCCCGCACGAAGGTCTCTGATAATGATTTGACACTCCAACGAGCTGAGTGTAAAATAAAGATGTAGATGTAAAGCTAGGCCGTCGTTGAAAACATGTTGTTTCCAATAATCTATTAAGATAAAAACTGCACATAAGTACAGGCTTTTTTGAAACTAGCAAAATATAACGGAAAAACAAAAATTGTCCGCCAAAACCCATATGAATGCAAATGGCGACGCTTTGTGCTTTGTCGGTTCTTTGTCTGAGGATACTAATACGTTTGGGATGTTGCAAAAAAAAACATATATCCCTTTTACACTGGTTCTGCAAAAGGCCCACATAGCCCTTAACCTAAGAACAATAGTGATGTGGTGGTGGTGGTGGGGGAGGGAAAACAATGGAAATGTGGCGGTGGTAGTGGTGTGGTGGTGGTGGAGGAAATCAATAGAGATGTGGTGGTTGTGGTGGTGGAGGGAAAACAAGACAGGGTGTCCCAAAAGTTCGTTCCTCTAATTTTACGCGCTATAACTTTTGAATGGATCAAAACTTTATTTCTAGAAGCTGTTTATTGCTCTATCGAGTACATGTATTCAGAATTTCAGTAACTGGTGTGCCCCCTTTGTTTTTATGACATTCTGTAGCTGATGCAGCATGGAGTGTGATACAGCGTGTAACCCACAGATGATCCATTTTGAGCTTTTTTATCACCTGGTGCGCGCGACAAATTTCAACCCCCAAACAATATTTGTTTAGATTAGGCATCTGAAAAAAATATATATTTTGGGCTTTCATTGAAAAAAGATAATCACCCTGTCCCCCTTCTGCAGTAAGGCTATTGCATTTCTTCAAACATTGGAGACGAGCTGAGCATTACTTGAATTGGCAGACTAAGCAGACGATTTTTTTTGCCATCTCAGGGGCCTCTAATTTAAACATTTGCTTTTCATGACCCTTTCTGGACTTGGCTTGATAACTATGTGTGAGCTTCCTCGTCGAGTCTCCTATTTTGTATCTAGCCGTCTTTAGAACTATTGTAGCTGCTTTATTTAGGACTTTTTGTCTTCCCCTTCGTTTCTAGCCTTCAAAAGCTTTATTTCTCCATTATCATTTTACCATCCAACATTCTGATTTTTCCAGTTTTTTAGCAGTTTCTACAACTGATAAGCCAGTAAATCAAAGTATACATGCTTATGCTCTCACGTAGCTGAACGTTTTTGCGATAAGTGGGTTTAGCTTTCTTGATATTCACAAAAAAAAAAACAAGGAAGGAGTTCGAGCAATACCGGCTTAAAATACAGAAAATATGTGCCAGGAAATATACACGCGCACGCGCACCTTTGGCGCGGAGGTACACATATCGAATATTCGAGTCAAAAAGATGGCACAACAAGTATGAGAATAGTGAATTAGATTTAAAGACACAACGTTTGTTTAAATGATTTGCTTATCGAGTCCAGTCGTGCTGAATTACAGACTTATAAAGTAGAGGAACGAACTTTTGGGACACACTGTAGAAATGTGGTGGTGGTGGTGGTAGTAGTGGAGGGAAAACAATAGAAATAAAGTGGCGGTGGTGGAAGAAAACAATAGAATTTTATGGCCTGAAAACCTATATAAAAGCGCAACATTCCACGTCTTTCTTAGCCTGCAGTACAGGCGTTTTCATCGGGCGCGCGAATCTTCCTCTGTAATAAAATTAAAGATGGCGGCTTCATCGTAACGATACGAACATGAACAAGCTTTCGCCTACCCAAAATACGCCTGCACTGCAGGCTACGTCTTTCTCAGTCTACATTCTGCTCCTGAGGAGTTGACATGAGTTGGTTCTGTTCTGTCTGCAAAAAATCTTTTAGTCGAAAGGAAAGCATGCTACGTGATGTCTAAACATGCTGGTCTCACCCCATCTCCAACAGATCCAATGTATTCACAAAAATCTCAGCGGTTTCGCTTTGAACATACTTTTACGTCCATGATTGCCGGAATTACAAGGTCAGGAAAAACGGCCTGAGTTCTATCTCTATTACCACAAGTTTCAGAGACAATTTACCTTCCCACAGAGAGGATCGTTTGGTGTTATTCACAATGGCAGCCTGCGTATACAGAAATACTAGGGGCCAAGCCGCACATTGAATTCGTCAAGAGAATTCCTACGGTTTTGGAGCTGGATCATTACTTTGACGTGAACAACGGGAATATGATCGTGTTTGATGATCAGATGACTGACGGCAGTAAAGACAAGCGAGTTGTGAACCTCTTTACTCGTGATTGGCATCATCGCAATCTAAGCGTGATTTGTGTCGTGCAGAATCTATTTCATCAGGGGAAAGGTAGCCTCAGCATAGGCCTAAACAGTCATTATTTGGTGCTATTCAAGAATCCACGAGACAAATTGCAAATTGCACTACTCAGGAGCTTCTAAAATTTCTAAAGCAGCTAACTCTTTCACCTGTCCCACTTCTTCCACCTATGCAAGAAATGCGGGGAAACATCGATTACACACTTTCTCGAAACGATCTTCGGGACGGTGAAAAAGCTAGGCCATACTTTCAGTTGCAAAACAGATACCTGGCTTTTAAAGAACAATTAAATACAAGATCACGACCAGAAGAAATAATCAGCGGTGTCCCAGACTTAGTATCAAGCACGGAAGATTCTTCGACAGCAATGACAGCATTCTCCACTCCCCACAACCCCTTCAACGTAACACCTGAATTAACACAAGCGAAAACCCCGAAAAAGAAAGCATCACCCCACCACCACCCTCAAATCCTGCTTTCCTGACCCCTCCTCCGACAGTAGAGACCCCATCACAACAATGCCCGAAGCGCAAAAGGCGTCGGATTCAATTTTTAAATTATTTGCATGACCATAATGCTCATGGCAAGCAGCTGAGGAAACGAACTCGGCATAAGAAATTTCGAGTTAAACCTTACAAGTACTCCATGGGCGAAGAAGAAGGGGATTAATTCCGCTATGAACTTTAAAATAAGACTAGAATGCGCAAGCGTGAATTGATCAAATGTTCTTTTAATTTCTAAAGGTTACTTTCCGGCAAATAGAACGAACTGTATGTAAAAAGTGAAAGAGAAATTGCGAAAAATTCGTCTTCTTTCTGATGGTTAAGAATAAACTGTTCTTGAAACTGAGAATGTTTTGATCAAAGCTGTGTAAATCGAACTGAAGCTGTGCATGGAGCTTGGCGTTTCCTGTTCTTATCTCACCTATTGAATGGAACATGTGTGAAAATTTTCATTACGAATCGGTATATTTCAAAGAACTACACAACGACCAAAAATACTTTTGACCGACAATATACAGAGCGGGGCCAGCTGTAGTGTCAACTATTACTAGTTAATTTCCATAAATTTTTTAAAACAGTATCTCTTGTCTGGTTTTATCGCGAGAATCAATTTATTAGTAGCGTGTTTTAATTGATCCTTGTTAATTGTTTTATTGTTTTGTTTTATTGTTTTTCCTGGAAATAAAGAGGGGACCTTGGCATCCTCTAAAAAACAGTCACATATGTGACAAATGCAATAAACGGTGAGTCGCAAACTTAAGGTTTGGCGAAAAATTTCCCTGAGGTCTTAATTTCTACATTATAACACGGAATGGATTACGGAGGATGGTGATCATTGAGATTAAAGACAATACCACCTGTAAAAAATTATTATTAAGCAGAACAAGTGATTTTATAGTTAGTACAGATAATAACCGCAGCACGAATATATGTAAAAACAAGTCAAAGAATTTGACTGCTACCCGGGAAGCGGGATTCATCAAAATTTGGGCTCGGGATGCCGGATTTTTTTCGGTCTGTCGGGAATTCTGGAAGTTGTACTAGCGGCAAATGCGAATCAAACAGGCGAACGTTCAGAGATGTCTCCTATGAAAGCAAACAGTAGAGTTGTCTTGGTAATTAGTAAAATCCAACTAGTGGTCTATTATCAATGCTACGTTCTGAGTGGTTGAGCTACTACTAGGCTATATGTTATAGCCTACTAGTAGCGAAAAGCGCGCGCTTTTGGGCGGCAAAAAAGGATTAAAGTCTAGCTTTAACTAGCTAAATTTTTTTTATTCTCGATATTTTTGACCAGTTAGTTGGATTTTACTAAAACAATTATTCCTCTCGCCCTCATGGCCTCTGTGTCGCGCGCCCATTCGGCCTTCGGCCTCATGAGCTATTGACTCAGAGCCCATTGGGCTCGAGGAATAATTGTTAATTATTACCTAATTGAAACTATCAAGTAATCAACAGACGAGCGGACAGAAGACCCTCTGTTTCAACCTGATGCCACGAAAGCTCCCGGTATAATAGCCTTTTCCAGCAGGCATTCAGACAGTGGGGGCGGCGCAAAGAATAATTAGCAGGAAAATACATCAAAGGGGTGGGAGTTGCAGGAGAGGGGGAAGAGACCCTCCTCTCTGCATGCCTCTTCCCTTTTTTCCTCCTTTTCCTCTCCGCTTCGATCTTCATGTTGAGGTAGGAAAAGCAGTGTTTTTTTGCAAATTGGCCATAAAACACGCGTAATCGAAAGAGCCAATCTACATCTTACATTTACTGGTTTTTACAAACCAGAAAAGGGATTCAGGAAAGCGATAAAAAAAATAGAGCGGGATGCGGGATTTTCGTGAAAAAGGAGCGGAATGCGGGATCAGAACCTCCCCACCTCCCCCTTACAGACCCTGATAAGACGAGTGACATATAAGGGAAAGTTGTGATATAAACCCTGTGTGGAATTGCTCTTGCCTTATTTAAGAGGAAGGAATCATTTTCTGCCAAACGTTATTCTAAATTTGTACCAATCAAGCAATGTCACGTTCTTTGTAATCATGGTTATATATACATTTAAGATATATACAGGAAGTATTGTGTTCCTTTCTCTTTATTTTACAGAAGTTGGAGGAGGCCGGCTATGTAAGAAGTACGGATGTTGATAGGAAGATACAGGTACAGTAGTATATGTAAATTGTAGCAGTGTCAATATGAGTCTTCTATTTGTCTTTTATTTGTCTACTCTTTCTAAGAGTGTTCATTAAAAAGAAAAAAGATGACCTCCGATTGGAAAAGAATTTTTCTTTACGCATCTGTTTTTGGTTTTTGTTAAATATTAAAAAGAAAGTGAACTCTAACGTCGACATTAACGCTAGTAATAATTTTCGTGTATCCTCTCTGTACCCATTTCCCTAATTTTTCATTGCCACTGGTCTCACAAAAATAATCTAAACCAACACTGCTCAACAAAACCAGGTCCTACAACCACCAATTTAACTGCTTGCTGACTTGGAACATTATCAACAGAGTGGGTCATTGCTTGCATGCAAATAGCACAAAAAACCGCATAAGAGTGCGAAAACACATCAAACTTTAAAACAAGCCCACCCACCTGGAATTAAGCCAAGCTACCCCAAATGCATACCAGACGATAGCCCTGTGTCTATGCAACAACATGACACCAAGCTAGACACAAACCCCCCTCAATTTGACGGAGGCACTGAGCTTTGAGACACAGGAATAAGCCCAGAAACAAAGGCTCATCAAATCCACAGTCTAGCACAGAGCATGCTCTTTAGAACAACCCCACCCCCCTGGAATTTAACAGACTACCCCAAATGCACACCAGATGATAGCCCTGTGTCTGTGCAACAACATGACCCGTAGCTTGACGGAAGCCCTGCACAAAAAAATTAGCTGGCCCAACGGGGCCAACAGACCTGCCCTACGGGCCGGTTTCCCCCCCCCCCCCCCCCCACCCCCCCGCGTATTTGTTCTGGAATTTTCACTGATTTCTGTCAATTCCAGAAGCTATTTGGAGCTCATGATTAGAGCTGAGGGTGGTTAGTACTGAAGAGGGAGATTTTTATTTTTACACTAAAAGCATCCCGGCTTTAAGCAAATTATGATTTCAAAGATTGCCTGCAATGTGCTGGACTTGACTTAAGATTTCAGGCAACCCGGTCTGCAGAAATATATCATATATTAATATACTATTAGACAAGGGCATACAGCTTTTCAGTGCGCAGGCTTGCCCTTCCCACCCCACGCTCGTTGCATATACAAAAAAAGTCACTGTTGGTAAAACAGAATATGGATTTCAGTATGACAATCTAGCTGTTAGTACCCTGGGTTTGACGCAGTGTAACTCTCCCTTATCTAAGCCCCTGTGAGGAAACCATTTAACTCAATTGTCAAACATTTTTTACAGAAATTTAGCCCGGTATATGTCCGGAAAATGGAAAATGGGTGCGGGTGGGGGTAAATAGCTAAAGAGGCTAAGAGGAAAGTAAGCGAAGTCTTGCAAGGAGTGATAGTTTGTTTTCGTCGTGGGCCTTTTTTATGCAATCCTGATTACATACATTTACAGACCTACAGTGTATGGAAAAAGTTCCTAATTCTTTTCTCCTTTATTTTACAGAGTAAGCTAAGCGGCTTCGCACGTGACTGGGAAATTACGGTACAGTAGTGATTGTGAGGTGTAGATGTATTTAGTATGCGCCCTACAGGCAATAAGGAGAGGGTCACTGGGGGATACCCAAAACGGAAATATCGTAAGAACAATTGGCAAATTGATGGTTTTGACGGCGACGTCATCAAATTGTAAAGTCAAAATAATGAGGTTTTACGAATTCTTATTTACCGTAGGTCAAAGATAAACTAAACATAAATCTTTGTACAAGATTCCAGTCCCGTCGCATGTTTCATTTCGAAAATACAGCTATTTGAACTTCCGACTTTTCACAGTGCGTGACACCAAAATAGGAATGCTGTCTCGTTGAAAAAAAGTCTCTCCCCTTGATTTTCAGCAATTATAACCATTTCAAGTATTAGAAGATATGTTTATGTGCACGTATGCTAGTTCTCGAATGAAAAGAAAGAGCTTTTATAGATCGTTTTCACTGTCACGCAAGAAAATATTAAAGTGGAAACCGTCTAGTGGAAGAAACCAAGAAAATAAAATGTTATAAAAGACTGGTATATAAACAATTTGTCCAAGTCTCAGGTCTTTGTGGCCCATAGTTTCTGAGTTATTTGGCGAAACGTTTCACGCAACTTTGTAGAGCTTTGTATGGAGACGCCATATTGGTGCACCGTTTTGGTGCACCAATATGGCCGCCGGAAATCAACAAAAACATCTGGCTGGAGTTTACTTTTTCTATAAAAGCTCTTTCCTTTCACTCGAGAACTAGCGTACGTAGGCATAAACAGGACGAACGCTTTCATTTTGGTGTCTTTAGTGAAAAATTAAAGCTCACCAAAAGTTCTGTTCCATCTTTAATTACCTTAGATTGTGACATTAAATTTCCGAAAGGTTTTCTGTCCCTTTAGTTTACTTTTAATTGACCTTTTGGTTACATTAAAGACTAATAACCTTTAGGTTTCGTTTTAGTTGTCTTTAATTTATTCCAAAATTAGCTATTAAAGCAAATTTAAATGATCTTAGATCTTTCTTCATCTTTAATTTGAACTTAAACATTCGTAAAAGTAACGCAGAAAGAACGCTTGTATTTCAGAGTCTTTTCGGATACTTAATTAAAGCTTAATTCTTCATTCTTGAAAATTAATAATTTTAAGTGACATTAAGTTGACCTTTTGGGTCAAGACAAACCACGTGCACTCGCTCGGTCGCATGAGGAATCCTGACTACTCTATATGGCAACCCAATCAGCGTCT
>BOPM01000082.1:671889-692736 GCA_022179025.1 Porites australiensis | reverse complement strand
CTACTTTTGGGGCCGTCACGCATCACGCAAAATCCTTTGCCACGCCCAGGTTTATAAGGCTGCTCGATTTTTTTTTCCTTCTTAAGAATTCTGCAAGAATTTTTTTTTTTAACCAGAAACATATGCTCGATATTTTTTGGGGGATTTGCCCACCCCCCCATCAAAAATCAAATGGTCCACCCCTTACTTGAAGTTGTAACCATCCCACATGTTTGATTATCTCAAGTATATAAGAACACGTGAGAAGACCTCGAATTGACCGGTACAATGATCGAAAAGCCCGGTCATTGAATGCGCGACCAATTTCAGAAATTGTGTAAACATAAGTCTGAAAAATATTTACCCGCATTAGAGAAAAGAGCGCAAATCTGAACAGCACCGCAATACCATGAAAGATCTTCTTCTACCGAACTCCGTTAGCCAAAAGGATAAAAAACCGCATACCGCAGGACTAAATGATTCCACAATACCGCACATTAAAATCAAAATTACCGAAACACCGCTTGAAGAAAAGCTCAATACCGCAATACCGTAGCCCCTCATGTCTCCCTCCAAGTCCTATTAGAGCTCTTGCTGACTCATAAAGCCTTTAACTGTCTACTCTTCCTATGAGAGTGATCCCTAAGAGATGTCACTAATTACTGCTATGTTAGAGCGATATCATGATCACCCATCACCTTTAGTCAGGGGCACACAACGACTGTGTTCTGCAAAACATCTGTTCGGAGAAGCAAATATTGCCTAGAATTTTCTATTGCTTGAGGACGGCTAAAAATTCCTAGATGACCATTCTATTCATGTACAATTTTCAAACCTTATGTAATAAATTCCCTACGATTCTTCCACACAGCCGTTTTTAGTGTCGTCACGCAACGCTCCTCCCCACAAACGGCTGCTTAGAATCGAACAACATCCCTTTACCTTTGTGTTTGTGGTCTAACGAACAAACCAATGATGTATAGGAAACTTGACAATTCGTCGCTGAATTTGGACGGGCTCTGTGTCTGCAAGTAACGAAAAGTTTATTTTAAGCGGTTAACAAAGTTCCAAGTAAAAAAAAAAGGTTTGATAGGCGGACTTCAAGGCTTTTACCAGAATCGGTTGGTTCTTTTTAACGTTCACATGTATGATGAATTTCATGTGCCGGATGTGCTCATTGTGGCAACACTACAATCTGGTTGACTGCTTGTTTCACGTGACGATTTTGGTTGTTCTATCATTTACACATGGGGCACTGATAAAAGCAATGCTGTGATTGGAGGAGTCACCGTACCGCAAACGTGGCGCGAACACCTTCCAAAAAATGGGAGCTGAATTCTCATTTGCTAACCTCGGGAAAGGGATGTGGTTCGATTCTCAGCAGCCGTTTGTAGGAAGGAGCGTTGTGTGACGTCACTAAAAACGGCTGTGTAGCAGACTACACAATTGTCTGAAGTTTCACTCTCCTCCCCTCGTTAGGCCGGGCCATTTTTCGTAGTGAAAAGGAAGCCTAAAATTTCCGGATTCAAAAATGTGATGGAGAGAGAGGAATCAGAAAAATCCTCACTTTCCGGATACGTAAAATTGCATCGAAAATTTGCGGGAAAATAATACTGAAGCCCTTGTAAGCTAAAAAACACTCTGTTCCCCTAGGATATGCGAACAGATACAAATTTACAGCGCCTCTCAAAATGCATTTCTAGAGTTCCAAAAGTTCTCTGGATAACCTAAAAAATGTTTTCAACAGTGCGGGCCATAAACATGGACATCGGTTTTGTGCCTTGTGATTGGTTGACGTCAAAACCAAAAGAAAGTAAACTTGGCCGAGAGATGCTGGAAATAGGTAGAAGATAAATTTGTTTTTTTTTTTTATTTCTTTTTTGTTTTTTATGGTAGTCATTTGCGGTAATCGGCCGAAACAAAATTCAGTAATAAACACTACCCCGACTTAAGACAGCATAAAAATTCATTTATTTGAAACATTCAGCATTTAAGTCTTGACATTCCCGCGCTCTGAAAGAGAATATCAACCGGTTCTGGAAGGTCGAATGCAGGTTGACAAGTAGACAGGAAATGTGGAAACCCGGAATTACGGTGCGAGAATGTCAAGACTTGTATGCTTTCGCTCCAAGGCAATTACTTGGGGGCATATTTTGCTTGATTTTCGTCTTTTCAGCTAAATATAGCGAATTACTTTTACTTTGATGAGAAACTAGAGGTGTTTACCTATAAAAAGATATAAAGTTCATTGGCAGATGGTGCAAATCAAGCACTTTACAGCGCTGCAAAAATGCCTAATTTTCAATGTTCCCTATGTGCAAATTGGCCGTGGCGGGACAAAATACTTAGAGTAAACCCTCGCGCGGCAAGGAAATTATTGTGAATCAAAGTAAACCCATTTTAATTATAGAATTGATAAAGCCTTTCACTTACCAGGGTTTCAGGCAAAACTAGTTTCCACGCGAAATTGAGTGGGTGACCTCTAAATGTGAGACAAACAGCAATGACAAGATTTGCTCGGTTTGAAAACTTAGGAATCCTCCACTGCATAATCAACCCGCCACGAAGAGAATAATCAGAACATGACACGGCACTACCCTGCTCGGTATCAGATTTGTTTTCACGAAGACGACGAAGGGTCACAAAGTGTAACGAGATATTGAACGTACAGTTCATTCATTAACTACTGGGCTGCTTGTGGAGCAGCCCAGTTTATAAAATGAGTTCCATTTTTTGAGCTATTTTTATATGTTAGTGGTTTGAGTTTGTGTATCTCTGTGGCTTTGTGGCATTGTGTGTTCGGATTTCTGTTGCAGGAGCCAATAAGGTTGAAGGTACTATAGGTTGATGCGTGTTAACAAATGAGATTTTGGCATCTAACATGACATTCACTCGGCTTAAGGTCAAACGAGGGCACTTTGAGACCGCCATCTTGATTCTTGACAATTTTTTCGTCTTCTATTACGGCTAAAGGTCTTTAAAAGCATAACATTGACATATGTTTATAATTCAGACGCAGAGTACAGCGATGGAGTTGTTTAGGGCTATCGCGAACGGTACAACGCACGTATTTCATAATTTATGAGTTCTGTTTCACCTGCATCGAGGAAGAGTGTAAAAGACCATATATTTTTTCAAAGTTCCTCCAATGAAACAATAATTAAAATTTAGATATATGGACTTTAATTGTGGAGTATGCGGCCTATAAATTGTGGTTTTAGAAGTTTAAAAGGTAAAGCGAGTATTGTTAACCCTGTAAACAAGCCTTATTCTTTCCCTTACAAAGTTCAGCAGACCTTCTTCGTACCAGTAAAAGAAAAAAAGTGATCATGAATTAGGTGAACAACATGAAACACGCTTGCTGCTTAAGAGTCATTATAGTTGAAATGATTTTATTTAGTAAAGATGCGTAATTTAAGTAGAAACAGTGACTTTAGGGAATTAAATGGGAAGAAGCTAGTAAAAACTAATAACACATTGTTATATTTAGTGGAATGACATGGAATGAGTAGAAATATATTTCGCCAGTTTGATAATGTTCTTGGAAAAAAAAAAGGTTAGGCTATCAACCTTAACGTTGCATGAAGCATAATTCAATTGCAGACATTGTAAAACCGAGGTGATTTCTTAAAATTGTTTGGTGGTGGTTTTTTCAATTCTTTTGGGCAAATTTTCTAGTAAACAATTTGCGTTATTTTACGCACGAATTGTACAAGGGACAAAGGCCAACACCTTCACGTGCAAATTGTGTGCATGAGTTATTTTTATAACACTGATTATTTAATTACTATGTTATAACTCGAATTCCCTCACGTACGAACCACGAAAGTGGCAAAGTCCAACACTTACACGAGCAAACTGTATGACTGTATATCTCATGCAGACTGGATTTTCACAGTAATACTAGTAAAATATCCTCACTTCACACCTATTACCCCATCACGGGGAACTAAGTTCTGGAAAGATGCCGCTCCTGTCCCAGACATAACGCAGCCAAATAAGGCACAGAGAAGAACGAGAAAACTAAAGATCTAGATCTCCAAACATCTTAAATCTCCATTACTCAAAAAACCCCAACCTATCCTAGTCCTAGACAAAACAGAAAAGCCAGAGCTGTAATACCGTAAACACAGCAAAACTACTAAAATTTCCCGAAAAGTAATGGGACCGCTTGAGAAGGCGTAATAGCTAAACCCGCCTATTCTTCCCCAATAAACTTTAAGTGATCCTTAGCTAGGAGATGAGCAACAGGCTTGGAGTCGTTAACGCGCCCCAGATTATTGAAAATAGCTCTCAAACGACCGAAGGTGGAGTCAACTCACCCAGCTGCTAAGCGTTTCGGACAACTACAATCCCTTTTAGTGCACGAGAGCGAGTGAACCACAGTTCTGCCCGACTTATCTTTAGAAATAAGAAATTTAACAATGTCATGTGCAGTGCATGACGCCACGATCCTTGGGGGAGAGAGAACACCCAGGAACTTTAAAGGTTGCTGCTCCAACACTAATTTCTGTCGTTCATAAGGTTTGGAGCGGAAAACAGACTGAAATTCATCGAAACGTTTCTGGATCGCGGTTTCGTCAACAGGAGGGACGGGTGCAGCAGCACACGGAGGTCTGGTTAAAGTACCACAGGTTTGGCAATAATTTGCAACCGAATCGTTGGGGTAAAGGCAGGCAGAACAGCGACAGGCGGACTTCCATGGACGCGCCACCTAAAAAGATGCAAACACAGCGGAAAGCCTATAAGTCCCACTGCAAGTTCCTTAGAGACCATCCTTGACCGCTATGAGAAGGGTACCTCAAAATGGAACTCTCGTTCTTCCTTCCCAATTGAGCACGATCGACAGCGAGTGACTGCAACAACGCCCACCAGAAACGACGCGGCTTCAATTCAGGGACGACAATAAGCGCCGTGAAAATCCTGTTCCAAGACGTACTCTAACACGGGAGCAACAAGGACAAATGGCGGGAACACATCGATATTGTGACCCAAAGGAAGAAAATGGGCAAAGACGTTGATACCGCTAGATTCTGGAGTTGCACAAGGCGTAAAATGAGGCAAGCGCAGACCTACCATGTTGCATTGGCAGTTACTATCCAATGACATGAGATCGAATGTGTGGGGCCCGAAAAGGCGCTCGAATTGCTCCCAAGCGCTATTTGACAACATACAATCCGTATCCGATCGGCTTCGGGAAGGGAGGTCAGCTAAAATTTCACCCGACGGAACGTAGTAAACATCAAGGCTGAAATTGTATTCCCTGCAGGAACGAAACTGTCTTTGAGAACACCGTTAACTTCGGAGCTCCTGCAGCCTCCATTCTCCAGCGCAGACTTCAAGACGCGGTTCTCTGTGTAGACGTTCACTCTTGAAGAGGTAAGGTGTTTCTTAAATGAAAGCAGCGAATACAGCAAAGCTTGGGCCTCGAGGATGTTGATATCCCGCGAATTGTCCAGCCAGTAATCCCTGGACTCAAAACTGTGAGCGCCCAAGCGCAAAGTTCCGCCCCAAGCCGTCTTTGAAGCATCGGAATATACCGTAACGGACGCATGATGCTCAATTCTCCATTGGAAGCAATCCTTCCAGTCGTCAAAAAACCGCCAGTATTCGATCTCAGCTCAAAGATTAGCCTCTAGTTTGACGGTTGGCGGAGAGGAACCCGAATGGCGGGAAAAACTTCGCGTACATACAGTTTGCAACCCGGAATAGCAAGACTAAAAGAGATCACTTTCCCCGAAATACGCCGAAGTGTCCTCAGGCTAACGAAAGGCAACGTGAGAATATCTTCCCTTAACGTCGCAAACTTGATTCTTGTTTCTTGGGGGATGAGAAAAGCTTGACGCACCGAGTCGCACACGAAACCGAGAAAACACACCCAAGTCGAAAGAGTGCATCACGCGAGAATTTACCGCGCTTGGTTGCCCTCTGAAATCTTTTCGAAATATGGTGATGGCAGAAAACAATAGCGAATAGATTTCAGAGGGCAACCAAGCGCGGTAAATTCTCGCGTGCTGCATGGGAATATGATGTTGTGCTAAACTCGAGATAATAGGAAGTCCTAGAGCAAAAACTTAGCTAGATATATGGCATCGCTTCAATATTTACTCACTTTTGCCCTCATGTTAGACAACTTTAGAAGTTTTCAGTCGACAACAAATTCGGGGATTTAATAGTACACTGATCAGTTCATGTACTAAAAAAATTTTAAATATATATATATATCGACGAATTTTGTTTTAATCGCTGTTTCCTTGAAAGTAGCCTTAGAAATTACAAAAAGCAGCTCAGCATTGCGTTTTACCCTGATTCATACGTCTTTATGTGTTTCGAAATTGCGCATGTGTACTTGCGTTCAGCTGCCTTTAGAGTGTACAAGGGTCATTTGCAAAACGAACTGAGTGATAAAACCTTTTCAGAAACATCCAAAAGTAGCAAATTTGTCGGCATTAAGTCCAGTCTTCAATGCATGCATAATTATACCCTTTTTATATAGTAATTCCAAGATATCTCGAAATTCCTCAGATAGATTTCTGTGAAACTGCGCACAGCAGAAGGCATTTATCCAAAGAAAACGTAGCGTAAAGCCTTTCACAAGAAAATGCCGAACAGGGCTGAAATTCGATTTAGAGCTTAAGCCATTATGACGTCATTGCCACGTGACATTTATTCCGATCGTCCAAAACATGATACCTTAATAAAGTTTAATCTAAGTGTAATCCATGTGTCACAATCGTTTTACAATACAAAGCGATTTGTTTAAGTGTAATTAAAAGATTCAAAGATGGAGGGTGTCCCTATAAAAATGCTTGGTCGAGCCACTTTAAACGAAGATGTGTTTGAAGCTAGCGTACTGCGCTTTTTCATCGTCTTCTTCAAAAGATGCTACGATGAGTACCTTTTGTGGTTTTTCTCCACTATTTGTTGAAGTTTAAACCTTTTGATGATTTTTTCCCTTCCAAAACGTCATTGCAAATCTCTCTGTGTTTGTGGCTAGAGTGTTGAATAAGACGTCTCTCAAGCTATCATTGGCACTTTTTATCAGTGCCATTTTCAAAAGGTGGTAGCATGGGTCGTTTCTTCCCTTTATGTTGAAGTTCAAATGGTTTAAAATGTGACGGCCAATGTCTCTTTTTATCTTATTGCCATTCTTGCTTTGCGTGTGAAAGCTCATTCCTTACAGGAAAGGAATGTCTTGGGTAATGTGCTCATTGTAGATCACCACGTCAAAAAATATTTAAATAAACATAGTGAAGTACCAGAGTGACGTCCTCATCGACTATAAGAGTGCTCAATAGTTGAAATTGAACGAGAGCAGAATACAAGTAGACTGATGGAACTGGATTAAATCTTGAACATTTATTACTAGTCAGAGTTTAATGCCTCTTGCGAGGCAATCATCAGGCAAATGCCAAAAGTAACGGTTACAATCACAGATATAGGGAAAACAGAACAATAAATATTAGGCGTGGGCGTGTAGCGTATGGTGAGTGGTGCGTCTTACCGCTAATTAAGTGTTGCTTAAAACACGTCAAATTTGCGACAGAAACTAAATCAAGTTGGAACAGTGTTTAGTAGAAATTTCTCTGAGTGTCTGCAACCTGAGATAAGTTTATCTCTATTGTTCAGGGTAGACATTTCTGGTTTACCAATTCTAAAATATTTCTCCCACAAGCACAAATTACATTTCTTGGTGACGTTTATATCCGACTTTGCTTGCTTTACTTTGCGCCATTTGATGGTATATTTCACGTTCTTCTCTTTCAAGCTTCAAATATATTTGCTAAGTTCCGTTGCATGCTTGTAACGTTTGTTCTTGAATGAGCACATGTGGTTTCTGTATCTTAATTTAAATGTCGTGTCACATAGTCCGATGTATGTTTGCATGGTAGTTGGGGTGGATATCTCTGCTTGGTATACTATACCCTGTTCGTTACAGTTTCCGTTCATGGGACAGGCTTTGGAATTTCAGCAATTACAATTTTTTATGAAATCTGTTTGCTCTGGTTTGTTCAATTCTGATTTGTTATGATTAGATATGATAGTTCTGACATTGGGCATGCAACTATAACTTAATTTAATTGTGTTTCGGTTAAAGATTTTGTGGAGGGGGTTGGATTTAGGGAAGTGCAAGTCAATCAGTGAAAGGAAGCGTTTGCCAATATTTGTTTCCACCTTCTTACTGTATGGTGGGTTGTACCAGATGATGTTTTGTGGACGGTTCCTTCGCGCGCTGGTGTCACTGTGGGATTCCTTGTATGCAAGATTGACATGTAAGCACTTGACAAAAGCGGCTACAAGTATAATCTTCGCTAATTGCGGGCACATGCTTTGTAAGTTACATTTAATTTGAAATAAACTTGTTGTTGTTGTTGTTGTCTTGAACAAGGAATCCGAAATTTCGCACGAACACCCGCGAACTTTCGTTGAACGACACGAAATTTCGCGGAGATCTTTGCGAAATTTCGGTTTAACGAATTTCGCAGGAGCGAAAATTCGAGCTTGCCAAATTTCGGGGAAACGAAAATTAGCTGATACAGTTTATGATGCAAACAGACTGAACCAGTCTAAGACTGAATCTGTGTGTGTGTGTGTCACTCTGTCAAGATTGGTCAATGAAAATTGGCTCAATGAGTTACACGTAGACAGATCTATCCTCGTTGATTTTGCTGCTTATCACCTTTAAAATAGCTTAAATGGAAAGCTAAATGGGTCCAGGAAGGAAAATATGCATGAGTCTAAATGGACCCAAAACGAACTAAGCGGTCATTAAACTGAATTCAAATTGAAAGTGTGCAGTTATCAACAAATTCCTCTATTTTTAACTTTTTTTCAGAGAATAAAAAGCAGGTTGAGTAGTCCTGGGGTGAGCTGTTACGACAAGTATACAGGGTGGACGGGACGCTCTGATGCGCGCATTATGAATTTAGACCGCCACAACCTTGACTGTCCAAAGCCCTACTTCTTGGCAAGGTTCCAACTCAAAAGGTCAGGATATGAGAATCATTCCAACGTTCGCTACGAATACCGCTGCTGCAAGGTGGTCATTTAAGGAAGCAACCGTAAAAATGCAGTTTTTGAGTAGATTAAAATTAAAGCAGTAAAAGCTAAAGAAAATTAGTCGTATTTAGTAAGGGTAATGTCCAGTAAACATGTAGCCCATTTTTGAATAGTTTTGTAACCAGAGTTAAGGGATGACTGTTTAGTTTAGTTTGGATTTTAGTTTTTGGTTAGTTCTACACTGTGCACGTAGTGGCATTTTGGAGCGTTGTCGTCTTTGCAAAGAGTTGAAGAATGTACAGCGTACACACTGCATGCTTCAGGCGTTTCTTGTTTCTTCCTCATTACACACTGTAAGACAAGAATCTAAAATAGAATTAGTGACAATACTATGTAAAAAGTGCAGAACGTCTTTGGTATCTAACTAGCCGGTGTAATGTTTTAGTATAGTAGAATAAAACAACTGCAAGATATGTTTAGACGGGTGTTGCATTGAGTTTTGAGATTATGAAAATGCAAATAGATAAATAATGGATGTGACTTTTTACCCTCATAAGAAGTTGCGAAAAAACGGACTACGGGATGCGTCGGGATTAGAAAGTGAAAAGCCTATGAAAGGCTTCCTTTTCTTCCGCCTTCCGCATCCCCGTCAGTTCTGCACGCTTTCCAAGTTTTTTTCCTTCTAGTTTTACCCCAAAGAGACGCTTTTCACTGGACTTGCGCCAAGTCGACCTCATTATTATTATCAATAATCAGTATATGGGAGAAACGTTTTTCCCTAACACTAAAGCGAGCGAAGCAAGCTTTAACGAGGACGCGGTGCAGTCGGAAGGCACTAGATCACATCTTGCTATGTCAGATTATTGTTAATAAGTTTCAGTTAAATATAATGCAATCAGAAAACTCATAAGCCTCTTATACGTTTTCTGAGACAATACAATATAATACAATACTGACATTATTTTTCAATTATACATGATAAACAAATCAAGCTCACG
Source organism: Porites australiensis (assembly GCA_022179025.1). Lineage (NCBI taxonomy): Eukaryota > Metazoa > Cnidaria > Anthozoa > Scleractinia > Poritidae > Porites > Porites australiensis. The sequence continues at coordinate 682,759 of BOPM01000082.1, read as the reverse complement.
CTTGTGTGGCTTAATTAAAAAAATAAAACGTGCTAAGACTGGAAGTATTCATTTAACTGCAAATATATGATAAAAAATATATCTTAAGAATGTAGTTTTATAAGCCAGTAAAGCCAACTAATAGTTTAATACTCAATAAAATCGTTTTATAAAAGGACAGGTAGTAGTCTGAGGTGAGTCCTTTTAAAACCAACGTTTAATCAATTTTCTGTTTTTCACTTGTTTTAAAATTTAGTACTTGTTCAGTTGCGTTAGCCTTGATAATGAGCAAGCAAAGCATTCCATAAAATTGAACCTCATATAGCAAAAAACTATGAATTTTAATAAAACCTAAAGTCTGCTTGTTTGTCTGGGCTATAATTTTTCAGTCGGTGACTTAAAATAACTGTACCTGATTTTGAAAAAACTATAGAGAAATGGACAATTCTAACATTGTCTCATACTTCTCTATGGCTCTTAACGCGGAGTTTCGTGCCACTCGTATCTACAAAAATAGGACTACTACTGTCCAGAATTTTTCTCCTTAATGACATATTTTTGTGTAGCTATAACTAGTCAAAAACAAGAATAAAAAAGGGGATGACCCTTCTCGTTCCATCACAACACGAAAACTAAGGGATAATTTTGGCTCCAAATAATCAACATTTTGCGCGAGGGGACTGGGGCGAGTGGCAAGACAAACACCTTTTATGCCGCGTAGCGTTATCAATACCGCTATTAAAACCATTTGTAGGTGTAGGCTGAAAGCCTGTATACGAGAAATTGACACCTGGATGCTTCTGAATAAGCTAAAATTAAATAAAGACAAAACTGAGCTTCTTATAAAATGATCTTTTATTTACACTGTGCTCGACCTCCTTTGTCACATATTCATGTTTGTTATGAGAGAGTGCTGCCTTCACCAAAAGTCGGTAACACTGGAGTTCTCTTCGACGAATCTTTGAGTATGGTTTCTCAGGTGACAGCAATGTGCAAATCGGAATTCTATCATCTCCGTAAAATTAGGCTCATTCGTAAACATCTCACTTGTTCAAGCTTAACTTCTGGTTCAAGCTCTTGTTACATCAAAGCTTGACTATTGTAATTCGTTACTATATGGTTTATCTAAGAACGTGATTAAACAGCTCCAACGTGTGCAGAATTCAGCTGCTCGTGTTGTTACTCTTTCGCCCAAGTTCTGTCATATTACAGAGGATTACACCTGTTCTTAAGAAACTCCACTGGCTCCCGATCGATCTTCGGATTGAATTTAAAATACTTACTGTTACTTACAAGACTCTCCATGGACTTGCTCCTGCTTATATTAAAGATCTTCTTTAAATTTACCGCGTAACGCGGGTTCTTAGGTCTTCAAATAAAAATCTGCTAGCCGTACTTTCTTTTAACACAAACAGTTATGGCCGTCTTCCTTTTTCTGTTTCTGCGCCGCTTCTTTGGAACAGTCTTCCTCAGCATATAAGGGATGCTGGATCCCTGGACAATTGACAACTGTTCTTTTTAGACGCGCTTTTTTTAAATTGATGGCTTGACTTTGTTGGTGGCGCGGGAAAAGGCCCTGTCATCAGCTGGTCACGTGTCCACTCGTACACCCTAAAATCCTGGGTGTAGCAAAATTAGCGCTATGTGAAAAACTAAAATTATGCGTAACCTCAGATCGGTGACCTGTCATCGTTCCTAGCTGAAGGGCTGACTTGCATCCGGCGCGGAGATTTGTTTGTTTCATGGTAGGGTTGTAGAGAAGACCAGACTCCATAAAGCATTTTGATGAACAATTCTATTTCAATTAAGTTCAATTTGTTTAAATTCATCCTGGAGGCAAAGGCCCGCATTTTTGCTTGACATTGGACAAAATCACTTTCCGCTTGATCGTACAGTAATTTCACAGTCACGATGAATTTCAGTAGAAGTACTACTCGATAACAGCTTGTCTCAACTCGAAAGCATTTGACATATTTTGTGCGTGACAACGTAGAGCCGGTACGCCCTTTCATAAACTTGTAGCATTTGAATAATACGCAATTAAATGGATCTTAAGCTTTTGAATCGCACACACGCGAAAACATTGACAAAGTTCGCTATATTATTATTTTCCATTGTTGCTCCGTTCGACTTCTGTCAGCGCAAAACCAGCGGGTTGTATATAAATTAGCTTCTCAGGAATATTTAGGCTGTGCACGTGACCAGCCGATGCTAGGGCCTTTTCCCGCCCCACCCATTTTTTAAGGGAAAAGCCCTGGGGACGAGGTTGCCTCACTAACTGTATGAAAAAAGAAAGACTGCTTGCAGTATATTTATCATTAATATTATTGGTTATAACACAGTTCACGGCGTAAGCTCCCCTAGTTTTAGGGCTCGTCTTTACTCTCTCTACACAATTCTTAGTCCACGTTTTGTACCCAGTCTGTATTTTTTTTTAGTCCGTGTTTTATACCCAGTCCACTTGTTTTACCCAGATTACTTCCGCAGTCCGTATTCGGCAGTGCAAGTCAAGTCAAGTCAAGTCAATTTTTATTTAAACTCGCACAGAGTAATAATTAATACAAATTTATGCTTTAAAATGGTTTAAAAATATCCTGCCAACATACTGGAAAACGAGAAGACCCTGGTGAAGAGGTTGGCTATCTCGGCAATGGCGGAAGTACCGAATAGCCGTTCTGTTCCTTCTGGTCATGACGAGCAGTTTCTTAACCCACCTGATGAAGACCTCCAGTGCATAATATGTTTTCTGCCGTCGAAAGAACCGGTTCTTACAAGATGTGGTCGCAGGTTTTGCCGGCAGTGTCTCGAGGAATACATGCGAAGGATGTATTCTTAGACTCCCTAGCTGAAAGCTTCGGATTCATTTTTTGTATACTTTTCCTGACCTTTATATCGGACGCGTATATTGGATGCATATCAGTGTTCCAGTAACAACATTATCAGTACTGTCAAGCACAGATAGACTAGAAAGCTCTTCGTAAAACTTGTTGTTTCATAGTGACGGGCATCCAACGACATTGCTCCTGGTTATTAAGGATTTAGCTGTAAATTACTCAAATATCTTCAAAACGTATGTTACTCGTGGTTCTCATCATCGCAATCTAAGCGTGATTTATATCGTGCAGAATCTATTTCATCAGGGAAAAGGTAGCCGCAGCATAAGCCTAAACAGTCATTATTTGGTGTTATTCAAGAATCCACGAGACAAATTGCAAATCTTGACTCTGGCGAAGCAAATGTATCCCGGGCAGACGGATTTCTTTTTAAATTAGTACGAAAAGGCTGTAAAAAGACCTTTTAGTTATCTTCTGATTGATCTGAAAACTACTACCCAAGATAATTGTCGGTTGCGAACAAGCATCCTGCCCAGTGAAGAAGGCTTTAACCAAGCAGGGTTCAAGTAAATATTCCTCAAGAGCTTCTGAAATATCTGAAGCAACAAACTATTTCGCCTGTCCCGCTTCTTCCAGCTACGCAAGAAATACAAGGCAACATGGATGACGTGCTTTCTCAAAACGATCTTCGGGACGATGAAAAAGCTAAACGATACTTTCAGTTGCAAAACAGATACCTGGCTTTAAAAGAACAATTAAATACAAGAACACGACCGGAAGAAATAATCAGCACTGTTCCACACTTAACATCAAGGACACGAGATTCTTCAACAGCAACGACAGCATTCTCAACTCCCCTCAAACCCCTTCAACGTAACACCTGAATTAACACAAGCGGCTATCTCTCAAAAACCTGACAAAGAAAGCCTCACCCCACCACCACCCTTAAATCCTGCTTTCCTGACCCCTCCTCCCACAGTAGAAATCCCATCACAACAAGGCCCGAAGCGCAAAAGGTGTCGGATTCAATTTATAAATTATTTGGATGATCATAAAGCTCATGCCAAACAGCTGAGGAAACGTCGGCATAAGAAATTCAAACCTTATAAAGTACTCCATGGGCGAAGAAGAGGATTAATTAATTTCCATCCCTTACAAATCGCTGTGTATTTCATTCTTTTTGTCATTGTTTTTTAATAAAGTTTTTAAAACGGTATCTCCCTTGTGGTTTTATTGCTAGTAATTATTTGTCGCGTGTTTTAATTGATCCTTGTTAAGTTAATATTAATTTTTTTTGTACGAATACGTGAAGATGCTCCCTTGGTTTTTCCTGTAGAGATGAACTGATTTGTATGCAACTTTGGGCTTGGAAACTCGCATAATTAACTGACTAACGGTGCGTGAAACGCTGAGATTGTAATCATTTCCTCGAGATAGATAGGAGCAAACGTCAAACAAAATTGAAATAGAGAGTTTTCAATTCTACTTTGTGTATGTGTTTTGTTTATATATATATCCGAATTTTAGCGCTAAATAAGATATAGGAAGCCGTTTCTCGCGTTGCTAGGTGATCGCTTTCTTATTCCTATATTCTCTTTTAATAGACGTTCAAACGAGGCTCAAGTTACTTACCGGGCAAGTTGAGGCAAGCCTATTGTTCATATTGTGTTCTTCCAACAGAAAAGAAACGACTATCCACTTCAATATATATGGAGGAAAGTACTTATTAGTATGGAGGAAGGCACTAAATTAGCATGGAGGAAGGCACTAAATTAGTATGCGGGAAGACACTACATTAGTATGCAGGAAGACACTTATAAATATTAATAATGGGAAGGCATACGGAAGGCAGGGGAAGGCATAAATCCGGTTAACTTCATCCCTCTATGACTACTACTAATTCTCCATGACGATGCTACAACCAGTTGCAAAAGTACTTGAGACACTGTACGGTATTTTGGCTTAAATGACCGTAGTGGTAGTGGTAGTGATAGCGGTAGCGGTAGTGGTAGTGGTATTGGTAGTGGTAGTGGTAGTGGCAGTGGTAGTGGTAGTAGTAGTAGTAGCAAATCGTATGAGTTGCTGAGACATTTTCAACTGAAGGTAGTTTCTCTATTCTTTTCACTACAGCATGGACGGATCACTCTAATGCTATGATAATGAATTTAGACAGACACTATTTGGCCTGTCCATCCAAGTACTCCTTGGTCAGTTTTCGAATGCAAAGGCAAGGATCGGCGTACAATTCCAACGTTGGCTATGCATACCGCTGTTGCAAGATCTGATTAATTAAGGAAGCAACCTTAAAAATGCAGTTGTTGATTAGTAGATCAAAGTTAAGGCGGTAAAACTATAATTGACTGAAGTATAAATTGGTCGTCAGTTAGTAAGGGCCGGTAATGCCCAGAAAATATAGCCTTTTATTATTCAATAATACGTGCTGTAACCAGAGTTAAGGGAAGTTTGTTTAGTTTAGTTTGCATTCTAGTTTTTAAACCGGTCCTTTGTGGTTAGTCTACAGTGTGCATGTGGTGACATTTTAGAGGGTTTTCGATTTTGCAAAGTGTTCTGACAAGAATCAGTGTACAGTGTACGCACTGTATGCTTAGTTTCTTGTTTATTCCTCAGCACACCCTGTAAAGCAACAATCGAACTAAAATAGAATTGGTGAATATGTAGGAAACAAAGCAGAGAACGACTTAGGTAACAAACTAGCCTATGTAATGTCTTCAGCGATAGTAAAATAAAGCAACTGCAAATATGTTTAGACATGCAGATTAAGGTGGCCCGAACCTATTTTTAAGCGCCTTAGTTATGTTTTTGATTCGCGTTGTTCAGAATGAACGATTCAACCGATTTCTATGATTCTGCGCATCCTTAATAAATAATGATGAAGCTTTAAGAAACTGTTATTTGGTTTCTTGTAGGTATAAAAACCTTTGAGATATTGACGTTTATTTAAAACCTTATTTTTACGAAAAAGTTTCCTCCTACATATACATTCTTGAAAACACTTTCTAGCCTATCCAGAGCCGGTACTTTTGGATCTCTAGACTGAAATGCATTCTAATCTGTGTTGTCAAATTCGTATCTGTTCGGCCATCCTAGGGAAACTAAGTCTTTTCGAAATTACAAGGGCCTCAGTATTATTTTCCCGAACAATTTCGATTCAATTTAAAGTTTTACGAAAGTAAGAATTTCTCTGAATCCTCTCTCCATCACATTTTCAAATCTGAAGATTTTAGGTTTCCTTTTCCTAGATATTAAGCTTCGAAAATTGTACATGAACGGAGTGGTCATCTTGAAATTTTTAGCCTTCCGAAAGCTAACAGATATTTTACAGAAAGCAGTCATTGGGTGCCCTTGACTTTCCTCCGGTTTCAAGTTCTTGAACGATTGCACATTGAGATTGCCCAACAGTATTGAGTTAGAACCCTTTCGCGCACAATTTGATCAAGCACAATGGACGGCAAGCACAAGCACAAGCACAAGCACAATGGATCGTAACGTTTGCGTCTTCATGGTTTTCAATTCCCCTTTATTTACTTTGATTACCGGCTCACAATTTTGAAGGGTCTCAGCTCTTAAACAACATCTAGTTAACCGATTTCTTCTTGTTTGTTCAGTTTTTGTTTTTGTTTTTTGTTTTCATTTTTTAATGCTTGGGACTTGCTTTATTGAATTGGCCACCAATTTAAAACATTAGTAGCCAAGTGACTCCTACAAAAAAAGAGTTAATTCGCCCTGGTTAACCATGTTTTATTCTGCACTTTTGATCGATAATTAAAAGCAACTTCAAACAAACCAATCCACCTGAATAGTTAACTTTACTTGAAAATAGATCTAAAAAGCGGCCACGTTCTGCAGTTCTACTTTGCCGCCACAATTCAAATTTTGGAGTCGGTAGAGTCGTATTTCATGTAACTTTATACTAGAACGGCTGCCTTACCTTTTAACTTTCTTTTTTGACAATTTGTGTAACACACAGAGCGAAACAGATCGTCATTGTGCTCATTTCTTTCCTTGCCATGTCAGTGTCCACTGCGACTTCAGGGACATGATTTTGCAACTATAGAAGGGTGAAAACGTACGTGCGATCACAGGCGTCCCAAGCTCACGTTGCGAGTGTGTTATGTAAATTGATTTGCATGACACACTCGTAACGTGAGCTTGGGACACCTGTGGTGCGTTCTTTGACATTGAGAGAACGGCTAATCTCTATCTCGATCAAGTGCATGAACGAAAGCAACCTCGCCGATATTTTTGTAGCCAATTAGGAGAATGGAACTCAAATGTTTCTGGAACTGGTTTTGTAAAATTAAGTGCTCAGGTAATTCCCATTAGCACCCCTGCTGCGCGTAGGCATTAATGCATCTCTCCGGTGCTGCGGCCATATGGGAAAACAAGAAGACCCTGGGGACAAGGTTGTCTCTGTTTCAGCAATGGCGGAAGTACCGAATAGCCGTTCTGTTCCTTCTGGTCATGACGAGCAGTTTGTTGTCCAACCTGATGAAGACCTCCATTGCATAATATGTTCTCTGCCTTCGAAAGAACCGGTTCTTACAAGATGTGGTCACAGGTTTTGCCAGCAGTGTCTCGAGGAATTTTTGCGAAGGTATTCTTAGACTTCCTAGCTGCACTGCTAGCTGAAAGCTTCGGATTCATAGTTTTGTATGCGTCTTCTGTTCTTATCAGATGTGTATATTGTATATGTTAAAGTACTCCAACATTATCAGTACCGGTCAAGAGATCATGATCTCTTGGTACTGTGTTGTACAGGTAGGCTACATAGCTCTTGGTAAAACTTGTTGATTGATAGTGATCAGGGGCACCCAACGACGAGTTCCTCCCAAATACATTAAAAACACTTTTTACGGCTATCCAGAGTATTTTTAGATCTCTAGAGATGCATTCTAAGTGGTACTATAGAATTTGTACCCGTTCAGTCATCCTAGGGGAAGTTGAGTCTTTTCGAAATTACAAGGACTTCAGCGTTATTTGCCCAATTCTAGATGCAATTCAGCGTGTTATGAAAGTGAGAATTTTTCTGATTCCTCTCTCCACCATATTTTTGAATCCGGAAATTTTAGGTTTCCTTTTTTACGAAAGATAGCCTAAAGTGGGCAGTGAAATGTAAAAAATTAAACTTCAGAAAATCGTGAGGAAATATTAGATAAGCTTCGAAAATTGTACATGAATGGAACGGTCATCAAGAAATTTGTAGCCGTCCTCAAGCAATGGAAAATTCTGGGCGATTTTTGCTTATCCGAACATATATTTTACAGAAAACAGTCGTTGGGTGCCACTGTGTGATAAGCATCCAACGAGATTGCTCCTGGTTTTTAAATAAGGATCTACTTGTAAAATATCCAAGTACCTTCAACTTATGGCACCAAATACAAAACGGTGTCTAAATGAACGGCAGCCGATCAAATTATTCCCTTCAGACAGTCCAAACTGCATTTGTCTCTCGTGTCTACTAGATTTGTTTCATACGTATCGGAGATAAGCTAATTAGGCACAGGGATTTACTATTAGGATACAAGGATACAGATGCTGGCCGCTAGGTTACAACAAATGGGTTAATGATCTTGTTGTCAGCCAGCCATACAACAACAACCGACTCAACCGATACGAAACGGTCGGTGCAAGGCCCAAAATGAGCTAGTAAACTCCTCATATTAAGACGCGAACAAAACGTCCGGTTAGGTTGAGACTCCTACACGAATGTCTTCTTTTAAAAAGCTTTAGTATCTGGGATAAAGTGCTTTTTTAAAGAAAAACGGATGAAGTCACTTTAGAACGGACTGTCTGAACGGAATAATTTGATCGGCTGCCTTTCATTTAGACACCGTTTTGTATTTGGTGCCATAAGTTGAAGGTACTTGAGTAATTTACAAGTACATCCATAAAAACCAGGAGCAATCTCGTTGCATTTGGATGCCTATCACACAGTGGCACCCAACGACTGTTTTCTGTAAAATATCTGTTCGTTTAAAAACGAGCCTGCGTGTAAGTTGTATTATTTAATTAAATTTGACTGTAGCGAAGCGTAACGCTGTGGTTAACGTACAGTTGAAGAGAATAACTTTACTTCTTTGAACGTGATAGCTAGAGGCTTCGAAGTGTACTTGTATTTTCTAATCCAGTAATGGCTATCGTACTGTTGGGAACCCCCTAAATACTATAACTTTGGAATGTTCTAACTGTTATGTAAGAAATATCCAGACTCTTGAATTGCTTTGTACATGTGATGATTGTGTTCAGTCATGAATCACTTCATCAATCATGCAATGGAGCATTTGATTAGATTCCGATTAAAGTGGGCTGAAAAAAAAGAGGAGGAAGAGCGAGAGGCCCAGTGTTTTACACCTTCTTAAAATAAAGAATACATCTTAATCAACACAATATTGCCTGTTATTCATTTAAAATATTGATTCGTTTGCGGCTGGCCCAAATTCCCCTGGCTAATTCTCGATAACCATGCTAGCGACTCTCTCTCCTCCGCAGAGGCTCCCGCTGGGTATCCCCATCAAAATATCAATAATCGAAAAAATAGAAAGCGCGCGGGGGACCATCGTGCCCCGCGCGCTCTCTTTTTCTTTCTCCCCAGCCTCCCCACAACACAAAGAGGCCTCTGCGGAGGAGAGAGCTAGCGACTAGTCCAAATTTGGAAGACGGTAATGATATCCGGTATTATTATCAAAGGCAGGAGCAAGAGGGCCACCAGATAACATGTCCTTTGGACAGAGAGAAACTGGAACGAAATAATGTCAGTACTACAACACTAATAGATGTCAATACTGCGACGGCAACGAGAACATCAAAAGAGTAAAAGGTTTAGATTAGCTAAACAACAACTTTGCATGTGCATCACACTTTTTTCTGCATTTCTTTTCTGTCATTGCACGACTTTGACGTAAAGTTGACTATTTTCAAGTTTTATGGACAACGTGAACATACAACGAAAATTTATCTTCCTCTTTTGAATTTCAACTTGGATATTTTTGCTTAGAATTCAACCCCAGGAGAGTTCACCTACATTAGACAAAGCGAACTGGGATAATCGCGCTGAAATTTCCATAAAGGCGAATTCCTTTTTAAAGCAGTGACGTTTTCGCTTCGGTGCCGTATTTGTATCTCACACTTTCTTATTCTTACTGTGATACAGGCAAAAGCGCTCAACTTTGATTACTAAAAAGAAAGAAAAAGCAACAAGAAAATTATTTTATGAATAAGTGTTTTTCTTCCATTTTTACATTTTAGGACATATTCCCTGACAAACTAGCCGAAAGAAAGGTGTTGTCACATGTCATCAAGTGTCCCAGTGAGTGTTGCGATTGGCGTGGTGAGCTGAGGAAAAAAGAGGTTAGGATTGTTTACCTTAGAATTCGAAACTCTGACATGCCCTCCCCTTTGTAACCTCCCTGTCAATTAAACTTTTGGTTGTTCAAAAAACCAACCCCAATGCCCAAAAAAGTGTTCAGACAAGTCCCAATGCCCCTTCGCCTACAACGTTTAGGAAACTAAAATGTAACACTCTTCGAGCGTGGCAATTTTCCTTGACTTCTGCACTAGTTAGGGCAGCGACAGTTCGGAATTTATGTATAGATCAATGCTAAATTAACTTTAAAGGGCCTAAGCCAAATTTTAAGCGATTTTGAAGATTTAAAGTTCACCTTTTACTATCCCAGATGTATACTTAGCGGTGAACTCACAGTGAACTCAAAAAATGAGTTCTGCGTCACATGGACGACAGTAAACTCCACGTAAAAGCGTTTCTTTAGCACTGATCTATGTATTATTATTTTGCAATCAGTCGCCCTATTATGAAAATTGCATTTTCAAAAATTTCTACCGACGGTTGCAAAGAAATATTCTTTGGAGGTGGTGTATATTATGTATAGTGGCAGATCTTAGAAAGGGGTTTGGACCTCCCGTTGAAGGCACAAATGTAATAACTGGTCACAAATGTAATAAAGGTCACAAGTGTAATAACATTTGGTCACAAATGTAATAAAGGTCACAAATGTAATAACATTTGATCACAAATGTAG
>BOPM01000082.1:648307-671879 GCA_022179025.1 Porites australiensis | reverse complement strand
CTCGTAGTGATTACAGACCGAATTGGACGACACGAAGTTCTGTTACCAATTAATCATAACTTAATAGGCTATTTTTTAAATCAAAACTAAACTTGTTTTGCTAGCAGTGAAAAAAAAAGCCATTTAAGGGCGCTTGTGATGGCGCGTACTGTTCAATTACTTAGTCATGACGCGTACTGTCCTATTAAACTGTCCAATTAAGGCTGAAATCAGGGCAGTTGATAGCCAATCAGATTTGACAATTTTGTTATGGTTATGATTAATGTTGTAACCAGAGTTAAGGCAAGTCTGTTTAGTTTGGTTTGGATTCTAGTTTTTGAACCGGTATTTTTTGGTTAATTCTACACTGTGCATGTGGTGATCATGACATTTTGGAGGATTTTCGTTTTTGCAAAGTGTTCAAGAATGTACAGTGTACACATACGCACTGCGTGCCTCTTTTCTCGTTTATTCCTCATCACACCCTGTAAAACAACAATCTAAAATAGAATTAGTGAAATTAATCAAGAAACAAAGTAGAGAACGACTTAGGTAACAAACTATAGCCTGTGTATAATGTCTTCAGCGACAGTAAAGTAAAACAACTGCAAATATGTTCAGGCATGCAGATTAAGGTGGCCCGGACCTGTTTTAAAGCGTGTTAGTCATGTTTTTGATTCGCGTTGTTCAGAATGAACAATTCAACCGATTTCTACGATTTTGGGCATCCATAATAAATAATGATGTAGCTTTAAGAAAATGTTATATACTATAGCACCCACGCTATATCCTTTTTGGGGGTCGTAGTAGGGAGCTTTAGCAACGACAATGGCGACGGCAACCAGGAAGTCAAAAAAGCAATACCTTTATTACGCAAACCAACAACTTTGCACGTGCATCACGCTTTTTTGTACATTTCTTCACCGTCCTTGCACGACTAACACTTGAAAATGCCTAATTGCAAGTTTTATGGAGGACGTAAACAAGCGACGACGAATCTCTTTTAGCTTCTTTTTCTCTCTCTAAACTTGAGTGCGGTCCTCAAGAAATCAACTCCAGGGAAATTCGCGTACACTTGCCATTTTCAGCAAATTGGAATAAACGCGACAAAGATTGAAAAAACTGGAATTCATTCTAAAACTGACGTTTTCGTTGCCGTTGCTGTCGTCGATGCTAAAGCTCCCTAGTATCTCGGCCTACGACGGCGTACAACTTGTGTTATTTGTCTGGATATTTAATGAAATGTTATTTGTTTCTTATTTCCATTATTAGTTTGATATTTCCTTGCTTATATATGCTAAAATGGGCGCCTTTTTATTAGAAAGATTGCTAATATTCGTTTTGATCTCGATAATCATTCACCACAAGTCTGCATAGTTGGCTCCAAATAGAGAGGAGTGTGACGTCACGTTACCATGATAGCACTATTTCTGGATGACAACAAAACCAGCGACGATGGCGACGGCAAGGAGATCGACAAAAAATAATATGTCTATATTAACAAACAACTTTGCAGGTGCATCACGCTATTTTTTACATTTTTTTGTCGTCGTTGCACCACTACAACATGAAACTTCCTAATTTCACGAGCCTGCTTTATGGAGCAGGTGAACTGCACAACACATCTATTGTCGCTTTCATTTTCTAAACTTAGATAACGATAGATACGTTGCCAAAGAAAATTTCGCCGAGATTTGCCAAATTAAATGAAATTGAATGAGATCGGTGAAGTTTAAGTAACTAATCGGTTTGTTGTCATCCAAAAATTTTGCTTCCATAGCAACGAGACGTAACGACTTCTCCTCTCTATTGATCTCCCAGTCTCCAACTTCTCCAAGTTTAATTTGTTTTCCCAGGAGGAGGTGCACGACTTCATTCGTGCATCCAATAAGAAGACCTGTTGCTTGGATCCGATTCCTACAAAATTAGTTTTCGATTGCCTGGATATTCTTCTTCCTGTAATTACCAAGATCATGAATTATTCTCTCGAGCATGGTGTCTTTCCATGTATGAGGAAAAATGCCCTGGTTTTTCCTGTACTTCTGAAAGAAGGCTTGGAACCAATATTCAAAACCTATCGACATGTAAGTTACTTAAAATTCATCTCCAAACTTACTGAGAGTGCGTTAGCCAAACTACTGCAGCAACGGCTTTGGAGGTGGGGCGCATCCAGGAAAAGCGCCCTGGTGACGAGGTTGCACGACTAATTTATTTCCCACTCTACAATCATCATATCGTAAGTTTCACAGTACGGAATCCGCTTCAAAAAGGACATTTTACTAAACATGAACGGACACCATGTCACCTTGCTTGTTTTGTTGGATTTGAGGGCGACTTTTGTACCATTAGTCATGGTATGGTTTGCGTCATACCTAAGTGGCAGAACTTAGCATATTTCAACTGATCGACGGCACACTCTCAACGAAGTTCGATTTGGAATGCAGCGTACTATATTCTCAATGAGCTTGAGTGGGAAGTCGCCTTCAATGAATGCCCCTCCTACAGGAAATGTTTATTTATATTTCTTTATCGTTTGCTTAACAGTTGCTTACAGTGCAATTAATCCACTTGTTTATCTTACTTTTAATCAGAAATTTCGCAATAGGTTTAAACATTTATATGAAGACTGCTTGAGCAAACCTCGAGGTATGGTTCTTCCCCCTCGTTCTAAAAGTGTAGAGTTAGAACAAACGTGAATCTTTTTAACTTACAAGGATAACTGAGAAAATAGCATATAATAAGTAATAGGTCCCATCCTCGTCCCCAGGCTCCAGGGATATTTGATTCTGGCATGTCATAGTCTGCTACACAGCCTTTTTTAGAGTCGTCACGCAACGCTCCTGGAGCATTGCGTGACGACTCTAAAAACGGCTGTGTAGCAGACTAGGCATTTCAAGGTTATCACCAACACGGTATTAGTGACTAATTCGTGTCGGATCAATTTAGATTTCTGGGAAACTGCCCACCTACGCCTCCCCTAAGTATGTATACGCCAACATTATCACTTAGTTCTCATTTGGGGCAAAATGTTGGCTTAGGGTAGGGGTAGGTGGTCGGTTTTCCAGAAACCTAAATTGTTCCAACGTATCACTGATTTTCTCCGCTAATAGAGTCGCACGGTCATCTTTCGTAGATACATCGGTTTAGAGAAAAGGTTTAGTGATTAGAATAAATCAAAGCACAATTACCCCTCTCTGTCTTGACTGTAACACAGTCCCTATGTTTGCGTGTTCAAGTAGCGCGAGCAGTCAAACAAAAGGTCTGGAACGAGGCTGAGAAAAGAGAGCGTAGGGCATGTGAGGCTCGCGAGCTTCGCGCGAGTAAGACTCTTAGACCACGCTTTACCGATTTCTTTCCTGATTTTGAGAAAAAAACCGACTGCTTTTCAGTGTACTCTCTGTCTGTAGCATGACTACAGTGTAATTATACTATTTATAAAACTATATAAAACTTTGATGTTATCCAAGAGCTCTAGTGTTATCTCAAAATGTCTGAAATGTGGCTGCAAATGTAATTTCTAATCTCTATACATTGATCTATCAATATCTAAGTTATGGTAACATTGTACGGGGAAATACGTACACAACAAGACTAGAACCAATAAGAAGGCTACAAAAGAAAATTTAAAGATCATCAATTTCTCAAATGTAAGGAACATACTAGTCCTTTCTTCAAAAAATTATCGAGTTTACCTCTAGATGACATAAACAATGAAGCCATTGCTTTGTTCATGTTTTGATACTTCAATAACAATCTACCATCATATTGAATGATTTCTTTTGTCTGAACAAAGACATTGATCATTACAACTTCAGATCATCCTCTAACTTTCACAAATTCCAAGCACGAACCAACTACCAAAAACACTCACTAAAATATATAGGAGTCTCAATATGGAATAACTTGACAAAATCTATCAAAGAAATTAAGACAATCATGCAATTTATTCAGGAAAACAATTAATTTTCATGCTCAAACAGGAAAATTTGAATTTCACTAAACAAACGTTAGGGACACCCGAACGTCAATTTTCGGAAAATATCTGCCCGGAAGACGATTGTAGATCTAGAATTTTCGGTACATTTGTTGTAAAATTTCTTGTTTGCCTGCCTCTCCTAGGATTTTCGAACATCAAAAAGTGGTATAATTGCCCATTTTTAGCGGATTTTTACCCTTAAAAGATCACCTAGAATTTTCGGGAGCCTTTTTTCTGGCTGAAATTTTCGAAAAGGTAAGTTTTGATCCCTGTAATTTTCGGATCACTTAGTCTAGACTTTCAGCTAGGAAATCCGAACAGATGAAAAATTTTTGAGGGATAAAAATATGCCTATATCCACCGTTTAAATACTAAAATTCGTTTAACAATACTATGTTTAAGTGGTTTTGAACTATATTCTTTTTGGGTGCCCCTGAAATGTATTTACATGAATGATTAGTCTTAGGTAGTTCTCCAATTACTATAATCCTCATAACAAAGCTATTATCAATTTTATAATCTAAAAATAAAATCATTATTGTAAACTAGTCCAAGGGCTCTCCTCGAAAAGGTTTGCCGAGAGCTCCTGCCCAGGCAAAACTATTCTATAATTTTTCTCTAATAAGTCTGTGAAAGAGAAAATGATAAATAAATGACAAATGACAATGGCAATCAAATTCTATCACAGAGTAGGTTTGAAATGAATGAATTCTTTCCCAGACAGACAGCATATACCACTGGCTCCAACCCCTTAACAGTCACCACACCGCTTTGTGAAGCAACTGATCAGCCTCTAAATACTTTATTCTAAGTACTTGGCAATTAGCGTCATTAATTTCGGTGAATGATTGTTATATATTCAGAGGTAATATTATTATCATTGTCAATTCTCTCTCTGTCTTAACTCTATTTAAAGGTTTCTTTTCAGAGCCTTCAGGCACCTGTGCCGTTTTATTGAGGAGATTCTATTGTTGTGTAGCATTTTATTTTGCTATGTACATAATTCTTTTCTCCTTATTTTACAGCAACTGACAAACAGGTTAAATGGCGCTTCGGTGCTTTGTGTGGATAAGGCAACAAGATTTGATTTGGGCATTTATAAGACCATAGTGTACTTAAACAGACAAAACGTTGAATGCCCATCTTCTTATTTCTTGGCCAGATTCCCACTCGGAAGGCTAGGAGACAGAGTTAACTACTCTTACAAATGCTGCAAGCTAACTATTTAAGGCCAGGGCAGCCCAAAAATATGCAGTTGTTAGTCACAACATCTCGATCAAAGTTTGAGATTAATAAATCAAAGTAAAGGAGGTAGTCGATAAAATAGAATAATAATATGATCAATAATTTGTATAATTCGTCGTGTGAACTGGCCACCTTTGATTAGCCCCTTGCCATAACGTTTACCGGCTGTTCACATTTGGTGCACAATATTCAATGAAAACTCTAACTATGGTACGGTCAAATGAACCTTTGAAATTTCAAAAACTTTTCATCTCAAGCAACCATAAATTACAGAAGTAAGAGTTGCTTAAGCTAAAGCAGTTAGGTGAGTTAACACTTTACTTGGAAAACTGACGGATCAGAGCGCGGCAAATTTGCAAGAGACGAAAAAATGGATTTGCACACATTTGCTCCTTGCAAATATATAAATACTGAGAGGTAAACATACGGCAAACATAGTAGTAAATGCCACATTTGTCTAGTTCAGTTAACACCCCCTGTTTCTTGGTATGCAAATGTGGCATTTACCATCTTTGCCATATATTTAATCGTCCTCATTATTCACATACTCGTTGCGACATATTTGCAAGGGCAGAGTTGAGCAAATCCTATTTTTTCGTCCAGTAATGTATGCCTTTAAATGCTGCATTTTAAGTAGTTTTTATAGGCAGAGTTAAGGGATTCCAGCAGAAATTTTGGTATAGCTTGGATATCCTAGTGTTGGGTTGATTCTACAGCGACACAACTCAGCAACAATATTCCATTAACGCAAACAGCTTGACATTAATCAACAAACGCTAATGACAGAATAAACTTAGACAACTGAAAGATGTCTTGAGACGTGTTTTGCAACATTAATAGCACTGGGGTTTTGAGAGCCGATAGCTGACACTCATACTCTACTTTTTTCTCGCGCGACTTGGGAGGGAGGGGGTACGTTTGTGATTTGATATTGCCTAAGGTGCTCAGATCTAAAACGACTGTAGTAAGGGGAGTTTTATGGAATTGAAGCATAAAAATGAAGGGAAATTATTTCAACTCAATTAAAGTAGCTGAAAATTGTCAGTGCAAATATTTGAAGTTATAGAACTTCTACCCTTTTTGAGGGCGTTTTGAACCACGGTCACAATACAAAATGTTGGTATAGTTTTACGGTTTTTATCAAAGTTTTCTAATGAATATTTCCATCATTTTAACAAAGGAGTAACCCCGTTCTCCCATCGTTAATAAAAGAATTTCCAGTTTCGTAAAATTAGAAAATTGTAGCTGATAGTGGATTCCGGTGTGTGTGATATTGTGAACTTCAGCCGATTTGCTCTGACGACGGTGGAAGGGCTGACGGTCAAAAAGTCATTTTGTCGATCTCCCTACGGGGTTTTCGACAGTTTTTAAAAGTAGTGGACATATACCTGAAAGCACCGGACGCGAAATTTTGTTAGCGCCGCAAGACGCTTTATAGGGCCGAAGGTGCGAGTTACCTAGGGGGATCTGGGGGCATGCTCCACCAGGGAATTTTAAAAATAGACCACTCAGAAACGCTGTTTCCAGCGTTTGTAGAACCCAAGAATCAGTTTCCCAGGGAAAGGCTGGAGGTCACTTAAATCCTCTTTAAAAAGTAAAATTTTCAATGAGATACAGTTGTTAGCTGGGGAAGGTAGGACGGGAATGGCAACAAGTTCATGAGTTGCATAAGTAACAAAAAACAATATGATGATAAAAAGAAAGTAAAGAAAAAAATGTTGGTATCAAAATAACGGACATGGAATGGCAAACGATCGGACGAAACTCCGGCCTCAAACGAAACTCCTGTCCCTATGGTGGCTAATCTACCCTACTAAGTTGGCTGATGAAACCAAATCTTTATAATAAGGGATCTCTTTTAACATATTCTGTCACAGTAACAGGTGCGGAAGGGTAAATAAACTTAGCTATTTAATTTTTCTTTACTTTTTTTTTCCTTTGCCGTAAGGATTGTTCTTTCAATTAAGTTCACGGACAAACAACTGCAAGCGCACAAACAGAGGGCACCCTGTACTACAAGCATTTGCCATTTTAATAATAATATAAGAAGCAGCAGAAGAATAACATACTTATACACTATATGGTTTAAAAATGTCAATGCATCTTACAGTAATAAAACATCTAGATAAAAATAACAACAGAAATCAATATATTACGTTTTGCAACCTATGAATTTAAGCATTTTTGCCTAAAAAGGAAAGTTTTCAGCAGGTCATTTTTTACAACTGTCAACAGTCTTTGCTGCCTTGATGCTTTGGGGAAAGGCATTCCACAATTTAGGGGCCGTAACCGGAAGAGATCTACCACCACAGTTGTCAGTTGTCATCATCACGGTAAGATAGTCCTCCAGTCCCAGGTCCCAGATGCTGACAATGACAGTATTCTCTTTAACTGAAAGAGGCCATTCTTCGATAACTAACTACTAATAACTCATTTAACGCATCATTGTAGTATCATTAGTAAAAAAGGGGTGGCTATGCTGTAATTGCTAATAGGTCAGCGTTAACTTGGCTGGCTACTATCATAACACCACAAAAAGGGTAAATTTCCTTTCAGCTATAAAGCTCGCCCAATCGATTCTCAAACGCAAACTTCCCCCCGTAGATACGCCCCTCCGAACATAAGCCCCTCCAAAAATAAGCCCCTCAAAAAGGGCCTTTGAAAAATATAAGCCCCGAGGCTTATTTTCGGAATTTCACGGTATCTATTGTTTTCTTCTGTTTTCTTTCTTCTCTTATTCATTACTTTAAGTTATAAGACTCCTATCATGTATTTTGAGTGAAGATGACAATCTGACTTTGGGAGTATCCATTCTAGTCAGAACGTAATCACTGTACTTCGGTGCTAAACCCTGTATTCAACTCTTTTCCATGCACAACTGTCTCTCACTGTGATTTCACTTTTCTAAAAGTTCTCGTGCCCAGTAAATTCGCTTAAATATAGTGTAGCGTGGTGTAGAGTATAGCGTTGTGTAATAATGATTTTGAGGTATCCATTCCAGTCACAACCGATGTGGTAGTCACAACCCTTATCCCTTATACATCTCTCCTGCCGCTGAGACAGTGATATGGGCATCCCCGCGTTTTGGGCAACCCCATTCCCATATCCCTAGCGTTTTGGGCATCCCCGGTGGGGGATGCCCAAAACGCTGATAGCTTCGACTTTTCCGAAATTATTTCAGACTGGGGAAAAGTCGGGATTGTAAATCACGAATTTACGGCTGAATAGTATAGATGCATTACATCGTCTGACACTTTTCGCCGGGTTTATTCCGCCGGCAGAAAAAAAAACCCATAGGCAGTAAACATTGGCTCAAGCATGACGAAACTGAAATTTACAACCGCATAACATTGCTTCGCTGTACAACACTTCATTGTTTGCAAAGCTTCAATTTTATTTAATAGAACTGTTTACAAGCAAGCAATGCCGCAATCGCCGGCAGCTGCGATCGTCTGATTCCAAACAACCAAAAACAAGAATACTAAACAAAGCAATCAAAAGACAAACATGAATGAAACTGCGTTTTGCGGTGTTGAATCCGTAGTCTTCGTGACATTTGAGGCCGGTACAACTAAACCCCGCAGCGCTACTTGACACACGAAAGGCTGTCACACACTTACAGAGGCCTCTTGCAGCTACGGGACTGAAGAAATCTGTTGCCGTTTTGAGATGTAGTAGGGGCTTCTATTAAATCAATTCCGACCAAGTACCACACCTTGGGAACAACCTTCACAGGGTGCAAAACGTCGCAGGCCTTCACTTCCGATACATTTCTCTGGCACCGGTCTCAACGCTTTTTCTAAGGAGAAGAAAACAACTACTGATGAAAACAAAACAAACAAACAAACAAAACAACAGAAAATGTAGTTATGATAAATGGACGCTCCAATGATGGTCACAAGAAGAGATGTTGTACTTGGCGCGCACAGAAAGTATTTCTGATGTAGCAGGCGTGACAGTCGGCGTGACATAAATGGATGTTCAAGGCCACACTTGGATCAACTGACAGAAAATCTTTCATCTTGACCCTTCAGAAATATAACTTCTGATCTTTGGTTTCACATAAAATAATAACAAACGGGAGCTATAAGAAGTACTTCGGTTTACAATGCCCTTTGACAACCTACCAAAAGATGCAATTATGCCTCACCCTTTCAAAGAACACTGAAAACAGAAGAAATTTAGCGTATGTTTTCGATTGTCAACGCGGGCATTTTAAAACCATGATCAAGAGGGTGCATTGGAAAATTAATAACATTAATAAAATTTGTAACTAACCATTTCCATCGTGTCCTTGGAGTAGTAAGGCCAGTAAAACCGCTCTTTGATTTTCCTAAGAGTATTATCGCGGCTGGCGTGTCCAGAAAAAGGAGTAGAGTGGCACTCTTTGAAGACCCTGATCGCTTTCTCTTCCTCGGTGATGACAATTCGTCGAAGCGCTGTGCCATCCTTCTCCTTGGCCACGTGGAACAAGGACTGTTGAGTGATACTCCAACTTTTTGACAAAATTAATTTTCGCAGAGTAGTTTTGTCTTGTTTTGTAAAGCCTTCCGGATAAACCTTCTTTTTATGATACTGGAAAAGATTTCTATATTTAGCGGAATCCATCTCTAATACGTTTTCGGTTTTCCCGCAAAATCCAGAATTTTTTTGGAGGGGATGACCAAAACACTAGGTATTTGGGCATCCCGGGAGGGTACCAGTGGATGCCCAAAACGCTGCAGTAATATGAGAAAAGGATGCCCAAAACGCTAGGGCTTTGGGAATGGGGATGCCCAAAACGCTGTGACACCGCCATATTGGAAAACGAGAAGACCCTGGGGACGAGGTTGGCTTTAACAGTAATGGCGGAAGTAGGAAATAGCCGATCTGTTCCATCTGGTCATGACGAGCAGTTTGTTAACCCACCTGATGAAGACCTTCATTGCATAATATGTTTTCTGCCGTCGAAAGAACCGGTTCTTACAAGATGTGGTCACAGGTTTTGCCGGCAGTGTCTCGAGGAATATATGCGAAGGTATTCTTAGACTTCCTAGCTGCACTGCTAGCTGAAAGCTTCGGATTCATAGTTTTTCTGTTCTTATCAGATGTGTATATTGTGTATGTTACAGTAACAACATTATCAGTACCGGTCAAGAGATGATGATCTCTTGGTACTGTGTTGTACAGGTAGGCTAGATAGCTCTTTGTTAAACTTGTTGATTGATAGTGATCTGTGTGATAGGTATATTCAACGAGATTGCTCCTGCTTTTTAAGGATGTACTAGTAAATTTCTCAAGTCAGCCCTTCAACTTATGGATCTTTATGGCACCAAATACAAAACGGTGTCTAAATGAACGGCAGCCGATCAAAGTGTTCCGTTCAGACAGTCCGATCTGCATTTGTCTCGTGTTTACAATTTCAGATTTGTTTCGTACGTATCGGAGATAAACTAATTAGGTATAGGGATTTACTATTAGGATATAAGGAATACAGATGCTTGCCGCTAGGTTACAACAAATGGGCTTAATGATCTTGTTGTCAGCCAGCCATATAACAACAACCGACACAACCGATACAACACAGTCGGTGCAAGGCCCATAATGATCTAGTTAATTCCTCATAATAAAACGCGAACAAAGCTTCCGGTTACTTTCAATTGAGACTTGAATATCTTCTTTTAAAAAGCTTTTAATTTGTATTTGGTATTGAGTACTTTTTTTAAACGGATGAAGTCGCTCTAGAGCGTACAGCCCTAAACGCTAGAGTACGTTTGTATGTGTTCGCAAACAACTTAAACGAGCCTGTGTGTAAGTTTTATGATTTAATTACATTTGACTGTAACGAAGCGTAACGCTGTGGTTAAAGTAGAGTTGAAGAGAATAACTTTACGTCTTTGATTGTGATAGCTATAGGCTTCGAAGTGTACTTGTAGTTTCTAATCCAGTAATAGCTATCGTGCTGTTGGGAACCCCCTAAAAATTATTATAACTTTGGAATGTTCTAACTGTTGTTATGTCAGAATCTTAAATTGCTTTGTACATGTGATGTTTTTGTTCAGTCATGAATCACTTCATCGATCATGTAATGGAGCATTTGATTAGATTCCGAAAAATGGGCTGAAAATGAAAAAAAGAGGAGAAAGAGCCAGAGGCGCAGTGTTTTACACCTTCTTAAAATAAGAATACATCTTAATCAAAACAACGTCGCTTGTCATTCATTTAAAATATTTGGCCCAAATTCTCCCGCTAGTTCTCCATAACCATGTTAGCGTTGTCCAAATTTGGAAGAAGCTAGCCAAGGCCAAAGCGAAGCTGTCAAACGAGGGACCTTTTAAAAAATGTTTTTCTGAAGTAATTCAACTTTTGCCAAAGGCAGAAAGCAAACTGAATTACACCTTTAAAAACGGACCTAAGTCCGCGATCAATTGAAGATAAAAAACTCGCCAGCAGATAACTTTAAAAAAAAACGTCACCTCAATGAGTTGCGTATCTGAGCCCGCGAAACAGTCATGTGACACTGGTTAGCGGATACCCTTTTTTGACAGCTGTCGATTGACCATAACATGGATGTCCAGTGCCAAGTTAAACACAAAAAGTATATGCCTGGGACTTCTAGCTAAAAAGTGTGTGTCAGAAACAAAATTTATTGGATACATAGATACCAAATTTCCTTACCCATAATAGTGCTCCGCTGAGGGCGCTTCTCGCACGCGAGAGCTTTGCTAAAAACACATCTATTAAGCTATCGTTAGAAACGAGACAGCCACAGAAAAGCCCTGGGGACGTTTTTGAATTATGCGTGTGCTTTTAGCCAATCAGAAACCGAGAAATGTTTGAATAAATATTAATTATCGATTATAGAATGTGGGTGAGTATCATCTAAAGAATTATGAAGATTGAGGAGGGTGTTATTACACCATCCGAGATAACACCATCCGATATCTACATAATTCTTCAGATGACACGAAAGCCAAATTCAATAATTGTCTTATTATTCATTCAAAAAATTCCTAGTTTAAAAACAGGCTAAAACATGCTTACCTCCATCGATGTTAAGTTCATCTTCGGTAATGCACGTTAATCGGCAAGTTTAGGAGCCAAGGGTTGTTCAGCTCCGCAAATATTCTCCAAGTAGCAGATGTCGCCCTTCGAGTTGTCTTCGTGCTGTTTTTGCTATGTTATTAGCCAATCGTGCTCCTATTTCTTGCTGGTGAAACGGGTAAAATGTCGGGACATTTTTGTTCTCACTACCAAAACAACTCAACCTCGACCTCAGGTCTTCTCGGTTAACGGTATTATAATCTGCAACTTTGCTGCACTTTGACGTCAACGGTTCAATATGGCAAAATCCTTCCAAATTTGGTCGACTGTAGCTGGTTATGATGAATTATGCGTGTGATGTTAACCAATCAGAAAAGAAGTAATATTCAGAATGAATAATAATGACCAATATTTAACAATTTTTGAATGAGGCTGAGTATCATCTGAAGAATAATGGAGATCGAGGCGGATAACACCCTTCGAGATCTCCATAATTCTTCATATGATACGAAAGCCGAATTCAATAATCATCTAGCCAATCAGAAACGGAGAAATATTTTAAATGAATAATAATAATGTTTATTCTCAAAGGCAGGAGCAAGAGGGCCACCAGATGACATGTCCTTCGGACAGAGAAGCACTGGAACGAAATAAGGTATTACAAGTACAATAGGAACTGGTTTTTAGATGTCACTACTGCGACGGCAACGAGAACGTCAAAAGAGAAAAGTTTAGCTAAACAATCACTTTGCACGTGCATCGCACTTTTTTTTTTTACATTTCTTTGCAGTCACTGCACGACTTTCACTTAAAGTTGATTAGTTTCATGTTTTATGGACAACGTGAACAGTTTTCCTTTTCAACTCGGATATTTTTGTTTATTTTGTATCTTACACTTCCTTATTCTTACTGTGACACAGGCAAAGAGCTCAACTTTACTAAAAGGAAAGAAAAAACAATCAGGAAATTATTTTTTGAATAAGTATTTTCTTCTATTTTTACATTTTAGGACATATTCCCTGACAAACTAGCCGGAAGAAGGGTGTTGTCACTTGTCATCAAGTGTCCCAGTGAGTGTTGCGAGTGGACTGGTGAAATGAGAGAAAAAGAGGTTAGGAGTGTTATCTTCGAAACTTTGACGTGCCTTCTCCTTGTAATTGGAACCTCCCTATCCATTAAACTTTTGGTTGTTCAAATTTCAAACCCCAATACCCAAAAAAGCGTTCAATGCCCGTTTTTCCTGCAACTTTTGGGAGACTGGAATATAACTCTTTTCTGGACTTTCTAAAAGTCCTATTTCCCTGGTTGGTTATACCTTTTTAAAGGACATTTCATACCTGTTTGGAGCGAAATTCACCGGTCGAAAATTCTACCGGTGACGTCATGACAACTGACCAATAGGAGAGTGAGTGATATTTCACGCCGCTCCCGACACAGCATATGTCAATCATTTTTTCCCCCGTGAATTTATAATATGATTCAAATCCATTCAGGCAAAACAAGTCGACCTCGAGACTTAACGTCGCTCGCTCGGTCGCTGCGCGACCTCATGCATTGGAGCTGGCCTCGCTCACTTTTAAGAACTTATGAGAGGTCAACTTGCAGCTAGTCTAACTCTTTTCGAGCGCGGCCTTTTCCTTCACTTCTGCACTAGGACGGCGACGGTTCAGAATTTATGTATAGATCAATAATAGATTAACTTTAAAGGGCCACCGTTGACCATCAGGAAATTTTTTCTCCCACGTACATACTCAGTGGTGAACTCACGGTGAAGTCAAAAAATGAGTTCTGCGCCAAATGAACTACAGTAAACTCCGCGCAAAAGCGTTTCTTTAGCACTGATCCATGTATCCTGATATATCGCTATGCGTCGCCCTATTATGAAACTTGCATTTGCAAAAATTACCTCTGACGGTTGCAAAGAACTATTTTTCGGACTTGGTGTTTAATATGTATAGCGCGAATCTAAGAAGGGGTCTTGGGACTCCTTTTGATTATTTTCACAGAACCACTTGGCCTCTTGTCCTTGGAAAATTGTTTCTTGCACGAATGAAAAATGTGGAGAGAAGGTGGCCAGAAAGGATCTGACTGAACACGTAGCTAACGCGTGCGTATGGAGAATTTTAAGTTGTCTTCATTGCCAAGAACACCATCCACAATGCCAGATGGAGGTAAAAGGAGAGTGGTTCTTGTTGTTTGTTTTGAGAACCATAAAACGGTAACTAAGCAACCTAAATAATAGGAACGTAACAAGAAATTATAGAATAAACGCGCTATTTTTTCTCTGCAACACCTTCACCTCGCAATGTGTAATGCAAAGCAAGGGGCAAATCTTTATTCAAAATATTACCCCGTTTCTGGTTGGCTTTTATTTCCTGGCTAGTTCAGCCTGTGCCAGGCTCTTAGATAGTAAAGATGACGCGTAAGTGAAAGGCACGCGAAAATGTGAGCGTGTGATCTTGAAAAAGGGAGCAGTGGCGGGAAATTTAAAAAGGCCGACCCCAGTTTTCTCCTGTTTTATTTTCGTGTTTTCCCGGACCCGACTACCTCGGAGCCTGGAAAAGGCAAAGATTATAGTTGGCTTGTAATATATAGCGACCCAACATACTTATATTAACTTTCCGCGTCAGTTTCTTGAACTTAAAACTTATATTTGTCAAAATTCATTTTCTTTCGTCATTTTTCGTGTCTTTTTTCCTTTTACTTTTTGTCTTGACAGGCACATCTACAAAACTGCGAGGGTTTCCTTACTGCCTGTCCAAACAATTGCGGGATTAAAATTGAAAATGACAAGGTCACGCCAGTTAAATCATTTTTTGTTTCTGAGCTAAATCATTTTCAGCTTAGATATTAAAATCCTTTAATACTGATTCCTCAGTTAATGTTTTTATTAGTGTGAAGTCCTATGTGAATCGCCTCCTTTACCCTACTTAAAAACTGTGAGGATCACGATCAATTTCCTTTTTTTACTCCAAAGATTCTGGTGTCCTTCGTCGTGGGCGCGCTTGGAAAAGGCAGAGCGGGACTGGGTACCGGCCCATCTGGTCCCAGTTGTTCAAAAAGTAGATAGCGCTATCCATCGGAGAAATCACTATCCAGCGGATAAGTATAAGGAAAACCAATTGCACTATCCGTTAGAGAGATATCAATCCAGTGGATAGTACTATCCAACGTTTAAACAACTAAGGCCTGATTCTTCCGTAATCCTTGTCAATTCTGTCCTTCATAAGTCTTCTGCTCTCTCCAATTTAGCCCTTAACTACTATCTCAGGGAACTCTTTAAACCCCGTCATTTTAATTCTTATGAAACGCCTTCATTAAACTTTTTATATCCAGGTACGAGAGGTCTATGTTGCAGTAAATAAACCGGCACTTATTTTCTTTCAGGCCTCAGATCACGTTAAAAATACATGTCCACTGACAGAAGTTCCCTGTCCATATGAATGGCTGGGCTGTTTCTTGAAGGTAAGTTTCATTGGTTTTTAACCATTTAACCCTTCAAGTGTAAGACGCAATATCCACATACAAATTCTTCACATTGTTTTGATTCATTCTCATAACCCTTCCTCTTAGAATAAGTATCGTTCATCTTCACGAGCTAATAGAACTGTATTTATCCGAAAAAAATATGAACGATGCGCTAAATCGAGTAAAAAAAACTAGTTCTATACGAATCTGAACGAAATATCTGTCCTTGTCCTTACACCACATGGTTTCGCTCTACCACTACTACGATCTACTAACTATATTTTTAACAAGAAAGGCTATGTAAATTTTCTTCAACATGATCCGACTGTAAGAAAAATAAGCTCGTTTTTAAGAAAGGTCCATTTAGGGGGCTTATTTTTGGAGGCACTTATACATGTATACGAAGAAAAATATACGTTACCAAATTGGCTGGGCTTATACGTATACGTCTCAAAGTCGATTGAGCTAGTAGCTTACGATTGCAAGGAAATCTTAATTTGTTCTGTGCATGGAGTTTTTTCTGACACTCTTGAGACGGACACGGACACCCTCGTGATCAAATAGTGGAAGTCCAAACGAATGGTGACACATACATGCGATGCATGCGTAATAAAAACCTGGAGATTGGGACTGCGGGCTCCTCTTGTCGCCCTCAGTTACCGCTTTCTTGATGTTTTATTAGACCACAACCATAACGTAACTTGCGATTTCTTTAAAAAATATGATTGGGGGTAAAACAGACAGCAAAACAGTCGGTTTTTTTTCTCAAAATCAGTAAAGAAATCGGTAAAGTGTGGCGAAAGAGTCTTATGCGCGGGAAGCGCGCGAACCTCACACGCCCCAATGGAGCGAGAGAAAAACAACGACTGTCTGTTTTCCATACAATAAGTTCGTTCCCACCAGGGGGTTCAAAAATGTCGTCGAGCTGTCAAAAATCTAAACAAAACTCCACCCTTGAAACACACGGTGATTGATTTCGAGGAAGAATAGCGAATCTTGGCGCTGTATCCAGTAATTCTAAAGTAGTATTTAGTGGTTTTTAGCGTTGCTTCTCTGTTAAGGTGACTCGACCCAGTTTTTTTGGGGGGGGTACCATCCTACTTTGAAGCTCTCTGGTATCCCGACCTTTACTTTTATCGTAAGTCTAACACATAGAATGGATAACATATAGATCAATCTACAATATAACATAAAATTTTTGGTGATCGGAGTAAATGTCACGTGGTTATAATGCCACGCCCCTTTGAGGTCTGAGTCGAAAATCTGCTGTTGCCGGTATTTTTTCGTGAAAATCTCTCGGCTACACATAGTGCGCATTAGTGCCTTGCGCTGAACAGAGTTTCCACCAAAATCGCAAAGACCCAATTCGAGAAATTCAGCGGTTTCCAAATTTAGGTCATAATTTATGCGAAAACTTTACACGATTATATCTAATAAACTATGAGACTCATCCCTTTATTTTGGGCATGGTTATAACAGATGGGTCCTTGCAAGTCAGCAAAAAGCTTTAGGGCCTTGTAAATGGGCGCGATTTCGAGCAGAGCAAACATATAGAAATTATAGTTTTCGCTATTTGATGACGTTTGTCAGCGTTTAAGAGTCCTTCTCACGAAAAAAACATTTCTTAAAAATTCGTAGTTTTTTCCCTTCAAATTTTTTCAGGGCCCAAATTGATTAACTAACTACCCGGTTTCTGAATTTCATGGTCATTGAAAAACTGTGGCATTATCTTCTATAAGCCCAAACTTGAGTAAACATTGAAGATTTTTAGCGTTTTGGCTGAGTTTGTGCTTTGGGAGTTGTCTATTGTTTCTAGTCTGTCATGATACAGCATTCTTGTTCAGCACGCGTGCAATGACCGCGTTTGGCTGACTTCCGAATGGTCACCGAGATATGATAATTTTGGTACAGTGAGACAGGCTATCGCGTGATACATAGAGGTGTAACTCACAATTTTTAATCAATTCTCGTGCTTCTTGTGCTTTTGGAAAAAAATCAAGAAGTGCTACACACTAAATCTACTTACTATTAAAAAAATATCATTTTTTCATAGGTTTAATGCAAGCCAATAATTAAACCAACTCGTGACGGGAACCCCTTCCATTTTCTCATACTAAATTATCATATCTCGGTGAGCATTCGGAAGTCAGCGAAGCGTGGTCATTGCACGCGTGCTGAACAAGAATGCCGTATAATGACATGAAAACGGCATAAAAAAGCGTACAAATTCATTTTCGGCGACCGAAATTTACGGCTTCGAGATAGCGCTTTAGTTCCCTGCGCATCGCAACAGATGATGACGGAAATGACGTAGTGAAGAAAAAGGGGATGATAAGCCTACGCCACTTTTACCTCATGCCAAAATGCTGCTCGTTCCAATAAAGTTTTTTTCCTCTGCTGGGTAGATTATGCTCTGGAAAGTTCTACATTTTCACTGAGCAAATGTGATTTTAGCCGCATGTTTCACAGTGAGAGGTCATGACACACATCGATTAACTGTGGTTATTGTTTCTTAGCCTTCGAGCAAGCTTTCCTATTTGGGCGAGTGAAACGAGTCTCGCGAGAACGCGCGAGCGAGCGGCGAAGCCGCGAGGGGCAGAGGAAAGGAGAGCTTGCAACGATCTCTCATAAAATTTCATTTGTACTTCGCCCAGACGAAAGGAAATACAATTGGCTGAAAAATGACGTTACGGAAATCAAAGTTGATTGATAACAGGTCAAGCTGGCACCCCCTTCGTCTGTGTGACAAGTTTGGCTCTCGGGGGGATCAGATTGGTACCGAAAACTTGTTTCAGCCCTCAAAGCAGACGGGCTCGTTTGATGTAATTCTCTCAAAGAGAATATTGCGAGCCGAGGATAAGTCTGACTGAGTTTGTAGTTCAGTTGTATATGTTTGTGTCAAGCGCCTTGTTTAGTTCTGAAAACCGGGAGAGTGAAATTGAAGAGTGATTCAAGCGCTGTCTTCCAACATCGGTTTCTTCGCCCGATTGAATTCTACTGGGTAGAAAAATTCAGAAACATGTACTTGACAGTGTAACCGCTGTGTAGCTTGACAGTAAAGAAGGAAAAGAGAAAGAATTGGAAGCAACTGGAGTAAAACGTAAGAGAACCAAGTGCAGGAAAAGGCTATTCTCCAGTTCCACACGACAAATATATGATGTTTTTTTGGTGATTACGATGGGGTGTAGTCTTCTACACGGCAGTATGGATGACTTTTCAAAAGTAAACCAAACGAGAATCAAAGTAGTGAGTTCTTATCCGAGCGGACACGTTGAAGTTCGATGTCCCCGTGGAAAAAATAAACATATCAGTGATTAAAAACATTGCTTTGATGCTGCTGCCAAAGCGATTTATATATAAATAATTCTACGCGCTCTCAGCTGTCTAAACTTACTTGACAGGCGGTTGTCACTTTTCATCTGCGGCACCTTTACGGTGACAGTTTTCACCCTTTGCGGATCGGAGTTCCGGGGTTTCCGGGGTAGAAATGAAAATTTATGAGAGATCGTTGCAAGCTCTCCTTTCCTCGGCCCTTCGCTCGCGCGTTCTCGCGAGGCTTGCTTCGCTTGCCCAAATAGGAGAGCTTGCTCGCAGGCTAATTGTTTCTGGTCGGCAGGATTTGCCCTCTGATGCAAGCACATTTTCTTTGACCTCTTTTGAAGCGTGAAGCTTTTTATTACGGTTGAATAAGGGTTCTAATTTTCACCAAAGTGCCTTCTGGATCTGAACAACTAGACGATTTTCTTTAGTCCGTGAATGTAATGTTTTTCCGCAATGCTTTATCACGCTGAACCCAGCTCGTTAGTTTTGTTTGGAGAATGTAAAATTACAGGTCGTGTGTACTCTTGCAATAAAACGTGGCACTGAGTAGAGCGGAGGTACAAGGCAACTGTAATATCATCACGACTGCGCCATTCTTCGGTAGTGCCAACAGAGTACTACCTCTTGCGTCTTTGGCTGTGTGTTTTGCGACTACTGGGAAGTCCTTTTTTTTCACTCGGCACTTCGTGCCTCGGTCGCTCTTCAGGTATCTAGGAAGATCGAAGGGGACTCTGCTGGCAGGGTACCCTTCAGGGGACGGCCCTCGGTCGCCCTTCGGGCGATCGACATGCCGTGCTCCAGCGAGGATATGGCTTGCGGTTATTAATTTTCAAAACAGCGAACAACAAAGTCGATCTGGGTCAGATAAGAAGCGAAGAAATCGTTTACAGTAGATTCATAAAGATCCCATTGGGCTAATTAATCGTGCTAAGCGACAGGTATAGACATTTTTAAAGGTGAGACTTTAAATAAAACTCCTCTGGACCCTGTGGGGAAATTGTTTTTGTTGCGCCTACCAGAAAAGGAGAAGCGTTACCAAAGTTGGCCGACCTACTGGAAAACGAACTTTTCGTTGTCCTCGAGGAAGGAGAATCTTTCTCCACAAAATTTTGCTCTCCGTGCGAAACAAAGGTTAGAAACTGCGCCGCGATGCTTTCGGGTCCTTTCGCAAATTAGAGAAAAACTGAACACGCCAACTTACTAATGAACAATTATTGCAATTGAAGTCAAATCCCCTCATTCCAATCCACTTCTTCGTGATTTGGCTCTGTAAATCACAATCAGCGAGAAAAAGCATCCTGCCTAAAACGCTAACGAGCTGGGTCCAGCATGACAAAACGTTGCAGGAAAATGTCACATTCACGGAGATAAAGAAAATAGCTTCTTGGAATTATTCAAATCCAGGAGGCACTTTGGAGAAATTAAACAAGCTAAAACCCTCAATCAGCCGCAATGAAGAGCTTTACATTTCTAAAGAGGCCAAAACAGAAAATGCTCTGGCATCAGAGGGCAAATCATTCCGACCAGAGAAAATCAATATGCGTGTCAAGACGCGGCCCCTCAGTATGAAATATATTTAAGAAGCGGTCAAAATTCACATTTGCTCAGTCAAAAAGTTTTCCTCCAAAGCATAATCTACCCGACAGAGAAAATTATTCATTGGAACAAGCAGCATTTTTGCATGAGGTAAAAGTCGTGTGTTGCCTACCGATCCCCTTTTTTTACACAGGCGAGATAACAATGACGGTCGGCCGTTGCACGGAACTTGAACAAACATCTGATAAATAAGGCTTTTGCCAAATCCTGTTGGTAGGACACAGAAAACATCTTTTCCCCTGGGCAGCGACTCCAAAGCTTCCCTTTACTCCGATTTTAAAACAAATCCCAATTCTTGCGCGAGCAAATCAAAGCTAAATAAAGGCGATCAACACCCGTCATTTTACAGCGAAAGCTTTAGGAATTCATCACGGTACGGAATATTGCGAATGACTTAATGAAAACATTACTTGACAGCTTGCATCGAAATTTAGCCAATTGGAATTGCCCGTGGCTGGTAGAAGCGGGTAATTCGAATGAATGTAACGATGCAAAACGGACAGTCCGTATTTTTAGCGTCTCTCCCCAGTCTCGCTCTCTGTTTTCAGCTTCGTTCCAGACCTTCGTTCCAGACCCGCAAAAATACGGACTGTTTTGCAGTCTAGTGGTAAAAGAAAAATGGCAAAAAAAAGACCTGTTTCATTTCAGATTCAGAGAGAAGTGCTTGAATCACACCTTGAAGGCGAGACCAGATATCATCTTCATTTGAGTTGCTGCAAATTAAACGACACCAAGGATGAAGTAAGAAATCTTCAACTTGAAGTGGGAGAAAGAGCACAGGCCCTCCAAAATCGTTTTGAAGAAAGAGTTCAGGCCCTAGAAAATCATTTTGAAGAGAGGGTAAACTTGCTAACCGTCACTAACGATAAATTGAGGAAGAACCTGAGTTTCACTAGAATTATCTGCGCTGTTGCTGTTGTCATTCTTGCTGCGTTAAGTGGAATGTCAAACCAAGAAAGTGCCATTAGTGATTTGAAAACAGAAATGGAAGGTAGAGTGGATGAAGTTCACAAACATCTTAAAGAAAAGGTGAGTTGAAGTATGTATGAAACCAGCTGGGAAACATATAAATGATTTAGTCATCCACACTGTTATTGTTTTCGTTTGCCATATTCCGATACTTGGACTTTGGAAGCTTTTATTTGTTTAACTTTTGGTAGAAAAGGAGGAAAGATAAGAACCTGAAGAAAACGTACTCTTAGAGAGGGGAAGAGAACTATCGAAAAACGTCTACAGTAAGGTCAAAATACCAAAAAATTGATTTCATGGAAACTGAAATTCTACCTTGTCATCGCAATGAGAGATCACGTGAGATAGTCGGCACTGCGCCTGCGTAAGAAGAAGCACTCGACAGAAACACTCCATATTTTCATGTCCGATATGATTCTCGAAGCAATGGATCGAAAACAAGTCACAGCGTTGGTTCTGTTGGACTTGTCAAAGGCCTTTGACATTATCGAGCATGGGATCCTATTACGTAAACTTCGAGAACTGGGTGTGTCTATACAGGCCATGAAATGGTTTAGAAGCTATCTGACGGACAGGAATCAGCGGGTGAGGATTGGTTGTGAGGTGTCAGATCCTCGCCAGGTAGCTTATGGTGTACCTCAAGGGTCGATCTTGGGGCAAGCCCTTTTTAATATATACATCAACGATCTTCCAGCTGTCCCTAACCTGTGCTCACTAAAGAGTTACGTGGCTGATTCCCAGCTCTATCTCTCGTTTCCTGTCCAGGAGACAGCCATGGCTGTGGAACATTTGTCCGAAGATTTGCAACGGATTGCCGCCTGGTGTTACACACACAGCTTGCTGATTAATCCAGATAAGAATAAGTTATTGCTTCTTGGAACCCCGCAGATGTTAGCTCGTGTGCCAGAGGGTTTTGGAGTTACTCTACTCGGCAAAGAGATTCTGCTGTCTCGTTCTGCAAAAGATTTGGGGGTCATCGAGGACTCGCGCCTTAGTTTTGAGGAACATGTGTCCGAGGTTGTATCTAAGTGTACAGGTAGCCTGTGCCAAATCAATCGTGTGAAAAATTTGTTTGATAGGTCTACGCTTATAACCATCATAAATTCATTTGTGGTCAGCAAGCTTTTCTATTGCTCGTCCACGTGGTCCAGTACAACAAAAAAGAACATTGCTAGGCTTCAAAAAGTTCAGAATTTTGCGGCACGGATTGTGACTGGCGCAAGAAAGTTTGAGCACATCACGCCAATGTTAAAGGAACTCCACTGCTTGCCGGTTGCTAAGCAACTGGAGGTTAGAAGTAGTTAGTAAAATGGGTATCCTGGCTCGAACTTCGAATTTCCAGAAATGCATTAAAAAAACTAATAAAATCCCAGATTATGCAAGTGATTTCAAAAATGAATATCTTTTTATAATAGGGATTAATAAGGCATGTGGGGTTTTATAATAAATTATCTTTCAGATTGTAGTGAACTTTTTGTTTCTAGTTATTCTGATAGAATTAAGTTTTTTATAAGAAAATTTTTGAAAGCCCAAGAACTTGGTTATCTTAAGGATACTAGTTGTTTTATTTTTAAAGAGTGTGATATTGAAAATATAGACTTTTTGTTTGAAAGAATGCATTTTGATTTTGTAGAAGATGAAGAATTTGTTGATGGTCGTCCTCAAGATTATCCAGGTTATAGAGATTTTTATGAGTTGTTTTGTAAATTTTATGACAAAATAAATATTGGATTTTTAGAAAGTGAAAGTGAAAGTGAAAGTGAAAGTGATATTGATTTTTTAGATACTGATTCTGATAGTGATAGTGATATTTAAATAATCTTCTAACATATTTGTTACAAGATTAAACTATTTTATTGTTAATGATTAATACTTTGCTAAATATATCCATAGATTTATAACAATCTATTTTATCATTTAATTTTAGTGCAATATTTACAAATTTTTTATCATTAAGATTTTTAACTTTTTCTTCATAGTAATATGCTTCATATA
>BOPM01000082.1:585705-599993 GCA_022179025.1 Porites australiensis | reverse complement strand
TCCACAGTATAATCTACCCGCTAGAAAGAAAAGAAAGAAAATCTCTGAGGGATGAAAACGCTAAAGTCACGTTTCACTAGCTTATGATTTTGTTTGGCCTGTCAGCACCGGATTTTCTGCTGTTTCATGAAGTACAATAGCAGTGTCATTTAGTCGTTGTGATTGGCTCTTCCCACCGTCGGCGCGCGAAGTCTCCCCTGGGAACCGGTCTAATTATAAATCTACTCGGGAAAGGGTTGACTCCAAGGGCTTGTATGGGAGATGGAGGCTCCATTTGATAGGCTCCTTGTCTCGTGTATTGGTGACATATTACATGACTTCGTGTGTTTCGTCGGGGAGGGGATACTGGACAAAGTTTTATATGGGGAGGCCCTGCCGGGAGGTCTAAGCCCGTACCTTTAATATGCCATTTTTCGCAGAAAGGTACCCTGTTAGTGTAGCTTCTATTGACAAATGTCACTCTCTCACATACCAGGAGCAGCTGCTGTACATACTTAGTTTAGAACTTTGCATTCCTTTTAACAGCTGTAAATGCACTGTCTTATAAAATAGGAATAAATCAAAAACAAGAGCGATACCTGAACCATTTCTTCACTTTTTCACAGCCATAAAATGTATCTATTGGGCCTTTTTACAGACCGAAATGACAGATTTGAGTACCCTTTGGTATATTTCAACTAATGAAATCCCAACCTTTTCATATACCTGAAGCCTTAAAAAGGTACCCCTTTAAGGCGGCACCCCCCTGTATAGGCCGTCATCGGGAGTGTCCCCTCCCCTGGGTGTTATGTTGAACTGCAAACTAAAAATACACAGAACAAGTAAGCAACAGGAGCTCTCGGAAGCTATGCTACTCGTGATAGATTTGTATCTCTTTGTCATTTTGGGCAGAATATTTATCTCTTACAAATGAGCTTTCAATTATAAAAGTATTTAATAGGCAATATCATTTCTACTGTTTTAAGGAAGTTAATGTTTACAACTCACCTGCTTTGGTCACTATCAACCTTAACACTAACCCTACACGACCTACACAGACCAGAAACCTGTTGGTTAATTTCACGGGTGCTATAAACGCTTAGCTGTGCATCTGTAACCGGAATTTTAAATAAGATGGTTTTCACATTAGCACTTGATGACCACTTACAAAAAAATTTTCAAGTAGGCAATCTCACAGGAGTAATTGAGACTACCAGCTTTGAATAATTATTTAGAAAATTAGACGCTTTTACGATTTACGTAACACGATTTTACTGTTTTTTTTATTCAGTCGTTGGATGTATGTGCTAGGTGACAGTTCAAAAGAATGTTTGGTTTTGAGCAGTCAACTGCACAGTAGAAGCAAAATGCATGTCAGCATGTGCGTCGTAATCAATATTGCAGATATTGTTCAAACCTCTTAGTTGACTGAAACGTGCAGCGTGATCCGTTCTTTAACCACGCCTTGCTAACCAAGATAAAAACGGCTTATAAGCGAAGACATTGTACACTTTACTCATCAGTGATCTACAGCCACCGCACGTGGAGGTCGTGTAGCTTCGTTTGGCCCTTTGAGGTAAAGTAATTCCAATTTCTTCTCGCTTTTAACTTTGATATTAAGAAAAAGTCTGCTTTAATGAAAAGAAAGTTCTTTTAAAGCGGTATTTATGCAATTTACCTTTTTTGAGCCACTACTCAGTCTCCGATTCAGTCCCTTTTTCCCATTAGAACAAGCTGAAATTGTGCAAAGAACGTAATTCAAACAGTTCAACATCCCTTGGACTACAATTTTAACTGAAATTGATATTTTGTTTCTGCTGCTAGTAACTTTCTATTATGCTTTTGTTTATCTGCTTTTATTTTTTATTTTTCATGATATTTCTACTTTTCAGTACATTTTTCACTTTTTGAACGAACGTAACCTGAGTGGTGACGATGTTTCGCTTGCTTGCAGTCGTTCTGTTCGTTGTCTTTGCCAATAATTTCAAGCCATCAGTGCAGGTAATGCTGCAGTCTCTATTTTAAAGACTTCAGAAGTGTTAAGCTATTGAAAAGGAGCTTTCAGTAACGTTTGCATCACCCATCTAAGGTATACAGTCAAAAGATGTACCCCGTGGAGGGTTCAAGGGGGATTGGAACCCCCTCCCCCCAATCCCCTTTTGTCCTCTTATTTTTATTAACACAGGGACTGATAGTCAATGGTACTATTGTACACTGCAAAATAGTCGTTTTTTTTCTCAAAATCAGTAAAGAAATCGGTAAAGCGTGGCGTAAGAATGTGAGGCGTCTCCCCCCAGCCTCGCTCCCTGTTTTCAGCCTCGTTCCATACCTTTTGTTTGACTGTTCGCGCGTATATGAATACGCAAAAATACGGACTGTTTTGCAGTCTAGTACAATTGAGGGCAGATGCAAAAAAAATTAGATGACGTCTATTCTTGTTGCGCAATCTTAACTGCAGTCTACAGTGGTAAGCTTTAACGACTTTGACTGAAACTTTGTTATAATCGGTAAGGAATTCGAAATCCCGGGTTATAAGTTGTTTAGAAAAGATAGAGAGAAACTTCTGTTGAACGACTTTGGCTGAAAATTTATTTTCCATGCAAGAAAGCCTAGAAGTCCTTTTATGGATACCTTTTATAAGCAAGCAAATTCTCCCAGTTACTAACTTATCGACAGTGAGCCTACTCGAATTGCTGCTAAAACCTTATTTTCGTATAGATATAACGGTAACAAATAATCCTCAGAACATCAGTGGGTTCGGGACGTTGTAAGGGCCAGTCGCAGCAATCATGAGATGATCTGTTGCGTTTGAAAACTGAACTGGAAAATTGACCCCTTCCCTTTCGAACAGACAGAGTCGTCTCACGAATTTTTGCGGTTTCATAAACATAGACAACTAAAACTCGTGCGCGAAAATTAAAATTGCTTTCATTGTGGGTACATTACACTGGTTTGGGTTGGTGGATGAAACTAATCCTATGGCATAATATCTGTGGCATAGTGCTGAGTGCTTTTTAATTTTTGTTTAGAAACTGAGAAATGGAATTTGGTCTTTGGGATAAAGGGTAAAATATGATGATTTACTGATGAAATAGCAATTAAACTGAAACCGGTTTGTACATTCTTGTTGTTTTGTAGACTAATCTGGTGACACTCGACAGCAGTAAGCTTAACCAAAAAATCAGTTATTTGGAAAGTAGAGTCGAGGTAAGAAGATCGAAATAAGCCAGCCGTCTAATTTTCAGAAAATTGCAAGAGGCAGGCATTTTTATAAAACGCAGTAAATTTCCCAATAATTTCCGAATTTGAAACAGGTCCTCTCATAGCGGGCCTCACCTTTCAGTAAATATAGCCATAATTTTACAATTATGTTAAACGGAATAACAACAAAACAAATTTAAACAAGCAATGAACACCTTTTTCAGAGACAAAAGCTAGAATAAAGCATTCTCAGGGAGTACCATATATATAGCGGCACTTATAACTGAACAGGATCAACTCATCCAAACGGATCTTCGAGACGGCAGAAGACAATAGGCTATTATATAAATATTGCGTTGTTAGCCTTTTTGTGCGAACAATTGTTTCGCGCTACTTAAATTCGTCGCCTGCCTCAAGTCGGGCTGAACCACTTGAAATCAGTGCAAAATTCGCGAAAGTTGAGTCTAGCAAAATATGGTAACAGTAAGTACGATTAATTTAGCGCAATAAAACTTTTCGCTCCATGTAAGGGGGGAATCCAAGACAGCCATAGATAGTGAATTCCACGCCGTGGATTCCAGATTCTAGTCTCTGTCAGTGGAACTTGGACTCTGGATTCCAATCATTAGTCGAATTCCGGATTCTTTGAGCTGTATTCCGGATTCCACAAGTAAAAATTTCCCAGATTGCGGAATCTAGAATCCCTTACAGTAGGCAAAAAACCTTTTCTTTTCTTTAACGAATGTAGGCCCTGACCAGCAGAATGAATCGCGCCAACGTGCACTGTGTTGAGAAGAGTACAGCTTGGGACCTAAAATCAAAAGCTTACATCGAGTACTTGGACCGTCAGAATGTTGAGTGCCCAAGTGGTTTTTTGTTGGCCAGATTCCAACTTGTGAGGGAAGGAAACTTTCCCGCAGCCAAAGTTCGTTATCTTTACCGTTGCTGCAAGCTCATTATGTAAAGGCGCGGCCCAAACTTATCCAGTAAACAGTTGCCGTCAACTAAAGTCATAACAAGTAGAATAAAACGAGCAAAAATAAAATGAGACATTTTTTCAACCATTTTGTTTAAGTTTATCTGCCATCACCTTTACATGCATGTTGGTTTATGTTACCTAGATTCACATAATGGCTGGAGATCTTAAAAAGCGATAGTAATCGGCTCCTGTAAAAAAACTAGTCTAAAATTCTCGAAGAAGACCCCCAAGTTAACGGTCATCAGTACTCAAGCACAATGGATGAAAATTGACTTGGATTGTAACGTTTTCTATCCACACCTATTTTAGAAGGATTTGTATGGAGTCAGAGGAACATAACGGTGCTTATATCTCTCCAACAATTTGCACTAACAGGCTGATTTTTGACAAGGGGGCTTTTATCATCTTGTTCTTTCTGAATATGCTAACCAATCCCATGACTTCGCAAATTTGAACTTTTGTGACGTCACTCTTCTCTTCTCTATTCTCGGCTTGCACTGTCACGCAATGAAAAATAAAAATGCAAACCATTCAATACAGAAGAGCTAGAATCTGGGAAATAAAAAAAGATAAATGTACAAAAACCCTTGCCAAGAGTCAGGTCTGTGAAATATTTCAAATGCGAGATATTGGGAAAAACGGTTTACCTAAATTTATAAAGCTTTGTATGGAAACGCCATGTTGGTGTCCCTTTCAGGAACACCAATATGGCCGCCGGATACCATCAGAAACATCTGTTTTTGAGTTTTCCTACTAATGCGTGAATTCTTCACTTGAGGAACTCATAAAGATTACAGCAATATTTATTCTGAGACAAGGAATGTTTAGATTGCAAAATCTCCCAAAATAGGTAATGTTTCTAACCAACATAAGAGCTTTCTCGGCCGCCAGCTAAATGCCGCGTCACGCAAAAGCCTGGAAATTCAAGCGTCCTCTCTCGCAAAACGAAGAACCCTTTCCAACCAAAAATTTGTTTATGTAAAGATGTTTAGGTACTGTAATACCTCGTGAAAGTAGAAACTCAGAAGAATCTATAGTTTCTTAGTTTGATTTTTGGTGACGTCACGTGCAACCCAAGAATTCACTATTTGAAAATCAGTCGCTGAACGCCATCTTGGTTTTTCAAGTCCCCTTTATTTAATTTGATTACAAGCTGAAATCATTAAGGTTAAAAGCTCGTAATTTTGGAGGGTCTCTGCTCTTAGATAACATCTAGCAAACCGATTTTTCCTAATTAATCTTGTTTTTGTTTTTCTTTTTTCATTTTTTAATGCTGGGGACTAACTTTATCGAATTGGCCACTACGTTTTTTGATTCTGCTTTGATCGACGTTAAAGCACAACTCCAAACAAACCAAGCCATCTGAATAGTGCTTTACTTCACTTTACTTGAAAATGGATCTAAAAGGTAGTCTCGCTCTGCAGCAACCAAAAA
This sequence comes from Porites australiensis, assembly GCA_022179025.1. Lineage (NCBI taxonomy): Eukaryota > Metazoa > Cnidaria > Anthozoa > Scleractinia > Poritidae > Porites > Porites australiensis. The sequence goes on along the minus strand of BOPM01000082.1, from coordinate 594,400 downwards.
TTAAATTTCGGAGTCAGTAGACTCGAATTTCATGTAACCTTATACTAAAACGGCTGCCTTGACCTTTTCGTTTTTGACAACTCATGAAATACATTGAGCGAAACAGTCGCCATTGAGCTCATTTCTTTCCTCTCCATGTCAGTTTCTACTGCGACTTCAGTCTGAGACATGATTTTGCAACGATGAGAATGGTGAAAACTTACGTGCGATCTTCGATATTGAGAGAAAGGCTAATCCCTGTCTTCAGTGAAAAAGCCAGGCATGCAGAGAGATACCCATGTTTACATGAGTAAGAATTCAAAAAGGCTCATCACGATAAGATAGTCCTTCAGTCCCAGGTCCCAGATGCTGACAATTCTCTTTAACTGAAAGAGCCCATTCGTCAATAATTAACTGCTAATTACGTATACTTATTTAACGCATCATTAGTTTTTTAAGCAAAAGGAGTCGCTATGCTGCAGTTGTTTATAGGTCAGCTTTAACTTGGCTGGCTACTATAACGTCACCACACCCACCCCTCCCTTGGAGCCCCTTCAGGACTTCTACAACTCTGGCTTAATAGGAAAAAAAATGCTGGCTACGCTCCTGGGCTTGTTAAACCAAAATGAATCGCAGATAAGCTAAGCATAAAGTCTCGTCAACTCTCCGTTGTCTCGCGGCAATTTAAATTACATTGTTTTTTTTTCGGCTTATTTGAAGTTTCTTCTTGAAACTCTCTGAGCAATATCTTGACTGAACGAGCAACACAAATATCATCAACAATTATCAAAATCAGCTGGTGTAAGCATACATAGGTGTACGGGCAATTTTTTTCCGGGGGGACGGTAAACCATTTGCCCAAAAAATTCTTGCAAGTTGCCCAAATTTTTACAAAACAGTCGAAAAAACGAGGGCCATACGATGCAACAACATAGACCGTACTAGCATATGAAAGTGGCTCGATACAGTTTTTCAGGGTCAATACCTGCCAAGTTTGAGCATAAACTAAGTTGCGTCGCAAACAAACGTTTGGAAAAATTGTCACCACAGTTGTATTACTGGGATAAAGATGAAAATTTGTCACGATCAGGGTTGCAATGTCATCGGAGTTGTCATAGCAACGAAATGACGACATTAACTATTAAACTTGATATTTCTTACTCAGAACTGTTCTTACAAAATCGTTCACGGGAGCTTTTTCCTCCAATAGTCGCCTCGATGTTCGTCAAGTTAAGACGGAATCTGTAAGAGCGTGAGATATTTTGGGATGAAGTTTTTATCGTTAGGAATACGTTCAAAAAGGAAAATCTTGATGTCTGGCCGTTATCTGTAGAAAACGAAGCGCTTTTGACATGTAATTTCACCTCATAGTAGTTTCAACCTTTTTAAAAACGTTTGTGAAAGATCATGGAGATAATAAATATATAAATAAATAATAATAAATAACGATTTGGAGGTAGCACCTCCACAAAGTGGTTCTTCGTCTACCTGATTCCTGGTCGAATTGGAATTTCGAAATGTTGGTTTTTGAGGAGAGGGGAAAACCGGAGTACCGGGAGAAAAACCTCTCGGAGCAAAGGAGAGAACCAACAACAAACTCAACCCACATATGACGTCGACGCCGGGATTTGAGCCCGGGCCACATTAGTGGGAGGCGAGTGCTCACCACTGCGCCACCTAGTTCTGGCCAATTCCCACAAAGAAGGATTTGATTAGTCTGTATCATAGCGCTCTTGTTGTCGGTTTTGCAAACATTTCCGTCTACTTTAACAAATTAGTGAAAAATTTTTAAACCGCTCGATAGATTTTTTTAAAAAATTAAGATTCTTCTCGTAATTCAAACTGAGAATTAGTCAGTAACTTCTTCACTTCCAGATTCATTGCTGATGCTATCTGCCATACACTGTTATACGAGCAGAGATGATTCTAGAAAGTTATGCGGTAGTTTTTGCTAATCAATTCGCGACTGGAAATAGCTCACACCAGCTAGTGCAGTGAAAAGTAAAGTGCCCAATAATAATAAAAATCAGCATATGATACCCTTCCCTCATAACCAGAAACTCATCACGTGCTAGGCAACCACTGTATCGTGTGAATGTACTGGATTTTCATGATTACGCCGACTTCAGGTTAAAAAAATATATATTTTTCTCTTCAAAATAATAATTTAAAAAAAACATGGAGACGTCTTTAAAAACTGGCTTCGCCCAAATTTTGTCTGGCTGCCCAAAAAATCTGAGTGGCCCGAAATTTCGGGGGGGCTCCAGCCCCCCTCCTCCCCCCCCCCCCCAAAAAAAACTTGGCCCGCACGCCTATGTAAGCATATACAACAGCAACCTCGCCGATATTTTTTAGCCAATTAGGAACAGGGAATTCAAATGGTTCTGAAACTGCTTTTGTAAAATTAAGTGCTCAGGGGCGCAGGGCTCTCCCTTTCTTGTTATGAACTGTTGTTCGTTGTGATCAAAAAATACCCTGTAATTCAGTCCCATAGGCACCCTCCTGGCCCTGAGCGTAGCATTAATGCATCTCTCCTGCTGTCTCCATATTGGAAAACGAGAAGACCCTAGGGACGAGGTTGGCTTCAACGGCAATGGCGGAAGTACCAAAAAGCCGTTCTGTTCCTTGTGGTCATGACGAGCAGTTTGTTAACCCACCTGATGACGACCTCCGTTGCATAATATGTTTTCTGCCGTCGAAAGAACCGGTTCTTACAAGATGTGATCATAGGTTTTGCCGGCAGTGTCTCGAGGAATACATTCTGGACTTTCTGTATTGAGGTCTGTATTGCTGGTTTTCAGTGTCACGCCATCCAAAATAGATCAAAAGAAAAATCAAAACCATTCGACAGATAAAGTCCAAAATCTGGGAAATGAAAGAAGGTAAATATACAAAGACCCTCGCCAAGATTTGGGTCGAAGGAAAAATTCGTATACGAGATATTCGAGGAAATCTTTCACCTAAATTTATAGAGCTTTGTATGGAGATCCTGGAGCTCATCCGGATGAGCTCCAACATGGCGGACGGAAACCAACAGAAACCTCTGTTACCGAGTTTTGCTACAAAAGCGTGAATTAATACTAAAACTTGAATTGTTTAGATAGCAAAATTCCTCAAAAGAAATAAGTTTTTTAACCTAAATGACAGCTCTCTCGGCCGTCATGTAAATGCTTCGTCACGCAAAAGCTTAGAAATTCAAGCGTACTCTACTACAAAACCAAGAACCCTTTTGAAGCGAAAATTTGTTTGAAAATTAGTTTTCAGCTGCTCTAATACACCATGAAAGTAAAATCTCGGTAGGATCGATACTTTTGTGGTTTGAACTTTAGTGACGTCATGTGAAAACCAACAATTGGTTTCGATTTTTATTTTTGATAGCGTGACAGTTAAAACAGAGAATCAGCCGTGGAGAAACCAGATGATCTGAACTGGCTGTGTTAATAGGACAAGAAAGAGTAAAAAACAACACAAAAACATCTCGTTACGAGGTATGTACACTCGAATGGCTGTTTTAATGTAGGCATTTTTACCGATTTATCGAACTCACAACAAGGCCTGAGCTCTCCACTGCCTCGCTTTCGCGGCAGTTTTCGGTACCAATCTCGCGCGCCTTGTTGTACAGGGGAAGTGTTCCGGTCTTTCAGCGTTACACGAAAAAACATGATTTTCGAAAAGATGCCTTCCTCATCCTTGCTTCTCCTCCAGAGTCGAACGCACCAAAGCTCTTATAAAGCGATTGCACTTCACCCTCGCGTATATCCGTACTTATCTCATCAAACACTTATTGGAAAAACTCAGGCATCTTTAAGGTAAAATACCAGAATTTGTTCTCGGTAAATGTAAGCTCAGCGTTATACATCTTCAAGTGGCCTCATCCCCCTCATGTGAACATTGAACAACTACATTGAATAATATGAATTCTCGGTTTGAGTACCCCTTTTCAAATGATTGTTTGCAACTGAGTACCAAAACTCCCCACTAGTTTCAATTCAGTTTCAGTTTAGTTGAATAATGTCAGTACCGAACTCTTTCATTATATAAACCAGGGACCGCGGATGGGGAGGGGCTGGTAGGGCCTCGGCTCCACTACTTTTTTGCGCCCCCAGCCCCACTTTTTGCGTTAAAATGAAAAATAATTAAAATAAAAAAAAGACTTGAAACAAGTTTTTTCCGTCTATATTCCGCTATATTCTCTGTATTTTCTTTAATTTCAAACGCAGCCATTTTGTGGGGCTCCTGTGCTTTTGAGGCCGACTTGCCCCTTGATCAAACGCCATGCCTTGGCCACCCCTTCGCTTCGTTCGGCAGCGTGTTTTGTACTTCCAGCTCTGGCAGAGTTTTTTATCAGTTTTGTCAGACGAAATGAAGAAAATTACTAGCTTTCTCAAGCCAAGCGAAGGTGAGTAGTTGTTTTGAGTTGATGAAAGTTTTATATTTTGTCTTTCTCCTTTCGAATCAAGAAGAATTACATTACTTGAACAGTGAACTGCCATAGTTAGAAATTCTTCAGATCACTTCAGTGTAGTATTTTCTATACTACAATTGTAATCGCGTCTTTTCTTGCATTGAATCTGAACTGACCGTGTATGTTGGTCCTTTATTAGAGTTATCTGGGACTTCTTCAAAGTCTGTAAACTCTGCAGAAAAGACAACAACTGCTTGCAGTGGAAATGGTGAGTTTGAGTTTGACCAGTAAACTGACATTCAATCGTCAGCCCTCCCACTTTTCACCTTGCTCCGCGGTCCCTGTAAACGCCATACAAGCATCTGTACTGCCCGTTTGTAGCTATTCGACGCAAACAGTGGTTATGGTGTAGCAAATGTTTCTTTGCCTCCTACAAAAAAGTTGTGCTAGGAAGGGAACTTGGTGAAGTAGACCTTATCACGGTTTTAAAAGCCATCTTGACGAGAAGGTAACCGCGTGAGAAATTACAGTGTTGTATGAGAATCTAATGTTGAATAATTTCCGTAAAACGGCTGTTCTGGAAAAAATATGAATTGTAAACTAAAGCTATACTCCTAACCATTCTACTGAAAAAAATGAGGGTGTTACATGCACCTAAATGTGCCAGAACCACTCTTTATAATTTTCGATACATTTGTCTGTAAAACATTATTTTCCTCCACACTAAAATTTTGCAGGAAAAAATTGCAAACAAATATATGGAAAATCTAAAGCAAGTGTTTGGAGAAATTTAAGCACAGTTACTGCCCCAAAAATTTGCTAGTAAAATCCTTTGCTGTGTGTAGCTTTAGTTTGAATCTGAAGTCTTGTAGGAATCATGAATCATTGAGGCAAAAACGACAGGAATCATGAATATCAAGATTCAAATGATTCCGCTTCTACCCCCGATTCAGTCCTTTTTTCCCCGTTAGAACAAGTTGAAATTTGATAAAATGGTCGTGCAAAGGACATAATTCAAACAGTTAAACATCTCTTGGACTACAATTTTAAACTGATATTCTTTTCTGCTTTTAGTAACTTCCCACTATGCTTTTGTTAATCTGCGTTCATTTTTTATTTTTCATGATATTTCTACTTTTCAGTAAATTTTTCACTTTCTGAACGAACGTAACCTGAGTGATGAAGATGTTACGCTTGCTTGCGGTGGTTCTGTTCGTTGTCTTTGCCAGTAATTTCAAGCCATCAGTGGAGGAAATGCTGCAGTCTCTATTTTAAAGGTTTCAGAAGTGTTAAGCTATTAAAAAGGAGCTTTCAGTAACGTTTCCATCGCCCATAGAAGGTATACAGTCAAAAGGTGTACCTTGCGGAGGGTTCAAGGGGGATTCGGACTCCCACCAAAAACACCCCCATTTTCTCCTTTTCTTTTATTAATACGGGGAATGATAGTCAATGGTACTATTGTAGACTGCACAGCAGTCGGGTTTTTTCTCAAAATCAGAAAAGAAATGGGTAAAGCGTGGAGTAAGAGTTTTACGCGCGCTTCACACACGTGTGAGGCGTCTCTCCCCAGTCTAGCTTTCTGTTTTCAGCCTCGTTCCAGACCTTTTGTTTGACTGCTCGCGCGCACTTGAAAATGCAAAAATACGGACTATTTTGCAATCTAGTACTATTGAGGTCAAATGCAAAAAAATATATGATTTCTATTCTTGTTGCGCAGTCTTAACTGCAGTGTACAGTTCTAAGCTTTAACGACTTTCACTAACACTTTGTCATAACCGGTAAGGAATTCAAAATCCCGGGTTATGAGTTGTTTAGAAAAGATAGAGAGAAACTTCTGACGTTGAATGACTTTGGCTGGAAATTCATATTCCAAGAAAGCCTAGAAGTCTTCTTATGGATACCTTTCATAGGCCTGCAAATTCTCCCAGTCACTTACTTATCAACAGTGAGCCTACTCGAATTGCTGCTAAAAACCTTATTTTCGTATAGATTTAACAGTAAGAAATAATCCTCACAACATCACTGGTTTCGGGATGTTGTAAGGGCCAGTCGCAGCAATCATGAGATGATCTGTTGCGTTCGAAAACTGAACTGGAAAAAGGTGCCAGCTTAAATAAAGACATTTGAGAACTAAGCAAATCACTACGTGATTTCCTTGAACCTGCAAAATTCTTGCAGTACGACAGCGCACTCTGACCACTCTATGGACTGACCGTCCCTTCACGAGTTCAGCATCCGTATAATTAAATTACTTGCTTGAGTATTCAGTTCACAGACGAGTTGAATTAACTCCTTCCCTTTCAAAATGGCTAGATAACCCTCTAACAGAGTCCTCTCAGGAATTTTCGCGGTTTCAAAAACATATCGACAACTAATAGAACTCGTGCACGAAAATTAAAATTGCTTACATTGTTTTACACTACACTGATTTAGTTTGGTGGATGAAACTAATCCTATGGCATAATATCTTTGGCATAGTACTGACTGTTTTTTAGTTCTTGTTAAGAAACTGAGAAATGGAATTTGGTCTTTGGGATAAAGGGTAAAAAAATGATGATTTACTGATGAGGTAGAAATTAAACTGAAACTGGTCTGTGCATATTCTTCTTGTGTTGTAGACTAATCTGGTAACACTCGACAGCAGTAAGCTTAACCAAAGAATCAGTGATTTGGAAAGTAAAGTCCAGGTAAGACGATCGAAATAAGCCAGTAGCCTAATTTTCAGAAAATCGAAAGAGGCAGGCATTTTTAAAGAACGCAGTAAATTTCTCAAGAATTTCCGCATTTGAAACAGATCCTCTTATTAAGAAACCGGGCCTCACCTTTCAGTGCTAATGTAGCCGTAATTTTACAATTATGTTAAACGGATTGCGAATAACATAAAAACACAATTTAAACAAGCAGTGAACACCTTTTTTGGAGACAACAGCTACAATAAAGCATTCTCAGAGAGTACCATATGGCGGCACTTATTACTAAACGGCATCAACTCATCCAAACGGATCTTTGAGACCGCAGAATACAATAGGCTATTATATAAATATTGCGTTGTTAGCCTTTTTGTGCGAACAATTGTTTCGTGCTAGTTTGCTGAATTCGTCGCCTGCCTGAAGTCCGATAGTCTACTACACAGCAGTTTTCCTCCCAAGCGTTGGAATTCCGACTGAACCACGGGTATGTGAAATCAGTGCAAAATCGCGAAAGTTGAGTCTAGCGAAATATAGTAAGAGTAAGTACGATCAATTCAGCGCAATAAAACTTTTCGCTCCAGGGAATCCAAAACAGCCATAGGTACTGAATTCTACGCCATGGATTCGAAATTCCAGTCTCTGTCAGTGGAACGTGGATTCTGGATTCCAATCGTTAGTGGAATTCCGGATTGTTTGAGCTGTATTCCGGATTCCAAAGCCCAGGAATCCGGATTGCACAAGCAAAACTTTCCCAGATTCCGGATTCCACAAGTAAAAATTTCCCAGATTCCGGAATTGAAAATCCCTTACAGTACGCGAAACCGTATTTTTTTTCTTTAACGAATGCAGGCCCTGACAAGCAGACTGGATAGCGCCAGTGTGGAATGTGATGAGAAGGGTACAGCTTGGGACCTAAAATCTGATGCTTACATCAAGTACTTAGACCGACAGAATGTTGAGTGCCCAAATGGTTCTTTCTTGGCCAAATTCCGACTTGCGAGGCAGGGAGATTATGGCTCAGCCAAAGTTCGCTATCTTTTCCGTTGCTGCAAGTTTATTCTGTAAGGGCGCAGCCCAGACTTGTCACCAGTCAACAGTTGCCGTCAACTTAAGTCATAACAAGTAGAATAAAACGAACAAAAATAAAGTGAGACAACCTGTTCAACCATTTTGTTCTAGTTTATTTGCCATCACCTTTACATGCATGTTTATTTATGTTACCTAGATTCACATAATGGCTGCGGCGATCGGAAAAAGCCGTAGTAATCGGCTCCTGTAAAAAGCTAGTCTAAGATTCTGGAAGAAGATCCCCAAGTTAACGGTCACCAGTACTCAAGCACAATGGATGGCTAAAATTGGCTTGAATATCGTAACGTTTGCTATCCACGCCTATTTTAGAAGGATTTGTATGGAGTCAGCAGAACATAACGGTGCTTATATCTCCCCAACAATTTGCACTAACAGGCTGATTTTTGGCAACGGGGCTTTTATCATCTTGTTCTTTCTAAATATGACAAGCAATCCCGGCATAACCTTGCAAATTTGAATTTTTGTGACGTCACTTTTCTCTTCTATATTCACGATTTGAAAATCAGTTGCTGAACGCCATCTTGGTTTTTCA
>BOPM01000082.1:561620-580814 GCA_022179025.1 Porites australiensis | reverse complement strand
TGATAAAGAAGATCCAAATGTTTACAAAACCGCTAACAAGAGCGCTTCGATACATACTAATCAAACCCTTCTTTCTAGCAATCGGTTGGAGCTATCTAAATGATCTTTCACACACGTTTTTAAAAAGATTGAAACTACTATGAGGTGAAATTGCATGTCAAAAGCTCTTCATTTTTTACAGATAACGGCCAAACAACAATATTGTCCATTTTCTACTGTGTTTCTAACCATAAAAACTTCATCCTAAAATATCTCGATAACGCTCTTACAGATTTCGCTTAAACTTCACGAACATCGAGGCCGCTAACAGAGGAAAAAGCTCCCGTGAACGATTTTGGAAGAACAGTTCCTAGTGCCGAGATACACTGCTGCAAGTAAAATAGGTAATAGCGTCATTTCGTTGCTATGACAACTCCGATGCCGTTGCAACCCTGATCATAACAATTTTTCATCTTTATCTAATACAACTGTGGTGGCAATTTTTTCAAAACTTGGTTTATGGCGACGTAGTTTATGCTCAAACTTGGGAGGTATTGACCCTGGAAAACTGTATCGAACCACCTTAATAGACAAGAAACTGTTATGTGTCGCTTTGAAGAAATTTATTCATAAACATGAAGTTCAACGAAATGTATCAGTACTGTTTTCCTCGAATAAGGGCCGCGGCGCTCATTTACTTTTTTCTCCCAATGGTGGCGCTTATTTGAGGGCGGCCCTTATGCGTGTAAATATGGTAACTGGTAATGTACCGTCTTTACGCGCGCGAATAAGCGCAGCGGCGCTTATTAACTTTTTATCCCAATTGCTGCGCTTGTTTTAGAGCGATGCTTATTCGCATAAATACGGTAATTGGTATCTTAAGAGTTTATTACATTTAGGGCAAAATGTTATTACATTTAGGACTTTATTCTTTATTCGATCTTGACAGTTATGCAAACCTGAGACGACGTCGAGGGTTTGCATAACTGTCTCGAATTCTCCCAACCCCTCTAGTGTTTATAAAAGTGTTCCGGTCTTTCAGCGTTACACGAAAAAAACATGATTTTCGAAACGATGCCTTCCTCATCCTTGCTTCTCCTTGACAGTCAAACTTAGCAAAGCGCTTATAAAGCGACTGCACTTCACCCTCGCGTATATCCGTACTTATCTCATCAAACACTTATTGGAAAAACTCAGGCATCTTTAAGGTAAAATACCAGATAGTTTAATTTTCGGTAAATGTTAACTCAGCGTTATACATCTTCAAGTGACCTCATCCCCCTCATGTGAACATTGAATAACTACATTGAATAATATGAATTCTCGGTTTGAGTATCCCTGTTCAAATGATTGTTTGCGACTGAGTACCAGCTAAGTTGAGCTACTAGTTTCAATTCAGTCTTAGTTTAGTTGAATAATGTGAGTACTGAATTCTTTAATTATATAAACGCGGATAACGTGCCGATACAAGCATCTGTACTGCCCGTTTGTAGCTATTCGACGCAAACAGTGGTTATGGTGTAGGAAATGTTCCTTTGCCTCGTATAAATAAGTTGTGCAAGGAGCCGAACTTGGTTTAAAAGACCTTAATCATAGTTTTGGAAGCCATCTCGACGAGAAGGTAACCGCGTGAGAGTGATTGTATGGGTACAGTGTTTGTATGAGAATCTAATGTTGAATAATTTCCATAAAACGGCTGTTTTGAAAGAAATATGAATTGTAAACTAAAGCTATTACTCCTCACCTTTCTACTGAAAAAAATTTGAGGGCATTACAAGCACCTAGATGTGCTAGAACCACTCTTTATAATTTTCTATACGTTTGTCTGTAAAAAATTATCTTCCTGCAGACGAACATTTCCTGGGAAAAAATTGCAAACAAATATATGGAAAATCTAAAGCAAGCGTCTGGAGAAATTTAAGCACAGTAAACTGCCCCAACAATTTGGTAGTAAAATCTTTTGCTGAGTGTAGCTTTAGTTTACAAGTCATATTTTTTTGAGAAAAGCCGTTTTACAGAAATTATTCAACATTAGATTCTCATACAAAGGGGTTGCCTTCTCGTCAAGATGGCTTCTAAAACCGTGATAAGGCAACCACTTTCCTGAGAGGGGATTTTACCTACAACAGTTACACACATCATAATAATAATAATAATAATAGTAAAATTATAATTTACAATCTAGTACTAGAGAATGCAGAGGGAGTGTTCTTAAAAACGCTCTCTCTCTCTTTTATAACTTTGGTTGCTTGAATTAAAAATATCGGGTTTATAACTAGGGCATACATGTAAACTAGTAGTAATCATAGATCAATGAGTGCGTTCGAGTTTTCTAAGCTCTAGATTAGCTTTTGTGTCGTCAAGCATTATTTCAAAATCATGGAAGAGATCATGAATGAAAAGGTAAACATTCTTTTCGTAAAAAATGTTCTTCGCGTATATGGCTTCAAAATATCTCACTCATTAACTCTTTACTCCTAACATGTCTCACTCTCCCTCAAGCATGGTCGATAAAAATGTAAAGTAGATCGTAGAAAGTTCTTTGTTGTTAAAAAGATAAACATGTCACTACAAACTTCGAAAAAATGGTAGCCTCGAAGGTTAAAAGTCCTGGCTTCTTGCGTGACACAACTTGAAGTGAAAACAATGATCATAGGAGCGACGGAAACATATTAGGTTTTTGCTAGATTACTGATGTCAGAGAACCGGACAGAATCTTTTGCCATTGTGCAAACTTTTCATCTCATGATTATTTTAAGTTCATGTAGATCAGTTCAACATGTTTTAAACTTAGCTTGCTTCAGCGAGCGAGATACTTATACTGAATAAAGCATTACTGAATAAAGCATTACAGTTGTAACAACCTGCACTGATACGCTCAAGCTTAGTTTTTCGTGCTTGAAAGAGGTTAAGCTACAAATATGTAAATAGACTCAAATGCACGGGTAAACTTCTCACGGCACAAATGTTACCTGGTCTTTATTTGTGTGTTTCTACGAAGTTCCCGCTCGATTTGAACGGCATTGACCGAAAAGTGTAGCAGAATCATCAGCTCAGTGATAAAACCCGCTTAGAAAACAACTCCAAAGTTCATGATCATTCTTTTGCCGAACTCAAATATTCCCATGTAATCATCTTGTTGACCTTGATGGAACCAGTGATGCACGTGATTGCCACATGACAATTGCTTATGACGTAAATAACGCGAGCTAAATTATTCAAGATGGTGCAGAAAATGCAGACGTACGACAAAACTCGCTTGCTGAAAAGGTCGCCCTTGAGTACCACAGGAACCCCAAGTGAGTACCACAGGAATCCCAAGATTATGTGTTGCATTCTCCTAACGTCGAACGCAATTATACTTAACTTTGTACATTGTTATTGCAGTCTCCTGCAGCCTACTGTTTAACAGTGAGGGGAGTTAAGCCCTTACAAGAAGTTCATTGTATGCACTACTTCTATCACAATAGTACTGATCTAACACTCTCTCTTGGATCAAGTCTCTCAACCTTCTGGCTATCAGATTTTCTACAAAAGTGCTATACCATCTGACAATAAGTTAATTGTAGCAAAATGAAAGATTTGTAAATTCTAAGCTTTGCTTACAGTTATGTTGGTATTTAATTGTTTAGTCTTATCAGGATCCCTATTTTTCTAGATACCCTTTTAGATAGTTCATCTAAGTGGTTAGTAAGCTTCAGATGCTCATCAAAAGTGACACCCAATCTAAAAAATGTTAGACATGTAATTCAAATTTATGTATTGTAATGAACCGTTTGAACTAGAAAAAATTGACAGCAAGTAACGTAAGACAATAACGCAGTTGCCACAGGTCATGAAATGGTCGGGAGAAAAACAATATTTGTTACGAAAAAGTCAGAGAATTTCAGAAAACTCTGGCTGTGGCAACCATGAATAAATAGAAGAAAGAAGCAACAATTTAAAGGAGGAGGAAGAAAAATAAGATAAAACTGTACAACCTTTCTGGATTTTTATGCTGTTCTTCTTTGTTAAGCAGCAGCCTTCAAAAATTAGACATGAAAATGTTGGAGATGGGGGTAGCCTGAAAGAGAAGAGAAGAAACTGGTACTTGTTACCAGCTGAGCTGAGTTTAAAATGTCTGATATTTTCTTTTAACCAAGATCAATTTTCTCTTTTCTTTTTCAATAGCTGTAGTACTGAAGCAAAAGTAAAATGTACCGGTACTTTGCATTGGCCTTTGTCCTTCTCTTGATGGTTAATTTTGGAGAGTCACGTCCTGCAAGTGATCTGGTCATGCTTGACAGCAAGAAACTCAATGCAAAAGTTCAACTTATGGAATCAGAAATTCAGGTAACTGCCAACAGGTAAATAATTAATGAATCCAGGCCATAGCTACCTGTATTCCATATGTACATGCTTACCTTAAAAAATGTTGAATACATAGATAGATACTTTATTTAGTTTATTAATTTATTTATTTAAAAACACTAAACTTACCTCAACTTTAGAACAAAAACAGTAAAATAATAGACTTGGGGAAACAGGTAATTTTTAAAGGAAGCAAGGTCATTGCAGGTCGTGTAACCTCAAAATATTAATTTTTCAAAACATGAACCCGAGACACCAATTTTTATAAATTCCTGTTTAATGGATGAAAGTATCACTTTTATTTCAACACGGTAGTTTCAATAACAATTTAAATCAAGGCATACTGCGTGCATTTACACTGAAGGTCTATTAAGAGTGACCAATTGAGTTCAAAAATTATGCTAACAAATCTCTACCTTATTAAAAATACTTAGAATTCGAGTTAAAAGAGGCAATAACAGAGAAATTTAAGGATTAAGTGATGTTTTGACAGCCATCAATAGGTTACTTTTAAAAATGTTCTTAGATCTACATGTAGCTGATTTCAAGTTCTGGGGCAGAGAGTTCCACATTTGTACTCGCTTGTACAAAATCAAACCTCTGTAGCATTCCCTTTTAGGAATGTGATGTTTCTCACCCCTTAAGTAGCCTCCCGGTAGACGTCCTTTGGGATTCATTCGTCACGCAAATGAATGCATGTTAAACAAACCCCAAAGGACGTCTGCAGGGAGGCTAACCCCTTAAGGTGAGATTTAAAAGTGTTGCTTTTGTATTCCATTAGAAACAGTTCGCTCAGATATTAAGGCACTTTTTTGTTTTATAATATCATACATAAGAAGGCAAAGCACTTTGTCCCTTTTTGTGGCTCCCAATTAACAAAATTGTTGTGCAATTTTTGAATTTTGCTTGCTGGCCCTATATTCAGGTTTCCCCGGACAGCCTCACAGTGATAACAATTTTGGTACATTTTTGTTAGCCTAGTAAAAAAAAGGCTGAATTAAAGAACTGTAAATTGTTTTTAGTACAGCTTGAGCCTGCCAAAGACCACCAGTGGAACAAATGACATTGGAGAATACCTTATGTTGATCCCATTTCAAGTTTTCACCTAAGTATACTCCTAAGTATTTTGCCTGCTTAACTCTATCTTATTTGCATATCTCCGAGGGTGATTGGGATTGTCACCTTTAAATTGGTAACCTAAACCTGTGTCAAAGATCACATATTCTGTTTCAGTTACATTTAAACTGAGCTTTTTTGCCAACAACCAGTTTGGAGTGGTAACTAGTAAAATAGTATAGATTTATCCATCACAAGACTTCTAGAGACGATTCTGATGCAGCACTTGAATAAAGTATCATCAGCATACACTGTACATCATGTGTGGCTTGGTAAACTGCAAACACTTAAAGGAGCTGTGTCACGAAATTCACCCAAATAATTAGGAATTACAAAATGCCCGATAGATTAAGAGAAACATAAAAATAACCGCTTAAAACTTCAAAGGAAGGTTAAAATAACATAACAGAAACAACAGATGCCATGGATGGGCAAAACTGAAAAAGATTGAAACGGATTGAAATAAGGTTTTTGAAAACTTTTCAGCCTAACGGTTTTTCAAAGTTGATCCCTGTTGCTTGCAGCTTCAAAAATAATGCTCAGGAGACAAATTTGTTTGTCTCAGATCTCTGATTTTGTCATTTACGTGTAATTTCGAATTCTTTGCTTGCTTAAAGTTCCATAGCGATTGAGGGCGAGTAAATAGCAAAATTAAACAAAATGAACTGGACTGCCATGACACAGCCCCTTTAAGAAGGTCGTTTATTTACATTAAAAACAATAAAGGACCTAAAATAGACCCCTGAAGAAACTGACAAGTCACAGTTTGGGTTTTGAAATGCTGTTTTCCACAATGCACTACTGCTACCTATCGGATAAATATGATTTAAATCAGTTGATAGACACCCCTATAATACCGTGCAGTTCCAGTTTCTTAAGTAATATTGCTTGGGAGACAGTATCAAAGGGTTTAGCAAGATCTAAAAAGTTTATACTGCTGAAGTAGCCTTGCTTTTATTAATATTAGGGTCATTCCTTTGTTTTGCACTGTGCAACGTAAATGCGCATCATTTTCAGCAATTGCCATAGAATTGACTGAACAGGCTGTTTTCAAAGTTTGAAGACTTTATAAAGACGAAATAATTAAAAAATACGCTGTAAGGAAAGCTTTCAAAAAGGTGATAAATCAGGACAGTATGATAATGCAGGTTTAAGTTGATGAAAGTGTGCCGAAGGCGTGCGAGTTGTGAGGAACAATAGTTCATTGAACACATGGAAGCTGCTGTGTCTATGTGAAAGAAGAAATGTAGATTTCCGCTTCAGTTGTCGACGTATTTCAAGTAAACAAATCTCAGCTTGGAAAATTCCTTCATTTTCCATGTCCAAACAGTGAATGCAGCAAAATTAAGACTCTTCAAGCCAGTAGTTCTCTTGGGAGACCCTATTTTTATTTTACCCCAATCCAAAGTCAAGTGTGGTGACCCCACATTTTTTCATTTTTATTCGAGTCCTTTTTAGCACCAAACTTAACATAGACATTAAGGAATGAGCAAATTCTCAGTGTTGGAAATATATGAAAAAATATGGAAAATGTCATTTGAAAACATAAATTTTTACTTTGGGTTTGGTAACCATGGCAACGACTTTAATGAAAAAGTACACAATAAATAAAGTTCTAATTGGTGTGTGTTTGTCCGTGACAAACCTTAACATGCCATACCATTGATCAATCATCAGATTAATTTAGGTTTCTGGGAAACTACCCACCTACCCCTCCCCTAAGCTAACATTGACACTTACTTCTCAGTTAGGGCAAAACAATGGCTTAGAGGAGGGGGCAGTTTCCCAGAAACCTAGTAAATTGATCCCACTCATACATATTGTCGAGGGTATTCATACTCTCTCAGGAAGTCCAGGGCGTTGTTTTAATAGTCCAGTTTCTAGACCGCCGAATCAAAGACGTGAAGACGCATTTTTTACAGGCTTAGCCTCCACCTGAAGTAATATATTCAAAAATTCCAATGAGGAAAAGACCTGTTTATTACTCTGTCTATTGTGTAAAATAAAATTTTAAACACTAACTCGCAGGAAAATCTGAATATTTTACTTCACGTCGAGGCTAACCCTGTATGAATGTGTCGTTAATGTTTGTATTCAGCGGTAATTTTTAATTCGAAACTGGACTATTCATCCATAAATATCTTCACATTGAAATTCTTAAACGAATGACCTGTTATATATTTGTGTCTATTTTGAAATGGGGTGGCAAATTTAGGTACGGCATAGTCCAAACTACGGTCTTTTATGCCAAGATGTAGCACTCCAAAAGATACAATTTGGGAAATAAGAGTTTATGTAGGGTTCAAATAAAATTTAATGAGTGTCCTTGAGGTGGGCATGATTCTTGTTGGTTCTGTTTTATAAATAAGCTGGTTCAACTGATGAATTGTGGCCAGTTGTCTTAAATCAGGCAATTGAGAATTGTTTACATTAATTTTGTTAAGTAAATAAATAAATTGCAGTTGAGGTTGCCTAAAATGATACATGTAATTTCCCTTGATTCAACATCAAAAATGCGGACAATATTTTCTAGGCTCTCAAAGAAACCCTCGTTACAATATCAGGGAAAGGGGATAGGGGAGAGATGGAAAGGGCTCTTTCACCTTTGACCTTTTTGTCCTGTTCCATAACCCCCTTTTTTGCCCTTACCATGCAGGCTACATGTGTACTTTCTTTTTTATTTTTGGATGCAGGAATGATTAAGAAAGAGTTCCATTTTTCAGTTAGAGTTTCTAGATAGTGATAAAAATGAAACATTCACTCTCTTTTTCTTGTGTACAGCATCTAAAAACCAGGCTGAATGGTGCAAAAGTGCATTGTGTGGACAGGGTCACGAGTTGGCAGCCACGCTCTGTTGCTCCCATAATGTACTTGGATCGACAGAATGTTCAGTGCCCCCCTTCTTATTTCTTGGCCAGATTCCAGCTAGGAAGAAAAGGAGATTACAACTCAGCCGAAGTTCGCTACTATTTTAAATGCTGCAGGCGTAATATTTAGCGGGGACAACCCTCAAACTGCAGTCGTTAGTTCAGTCCATGTAGATCAAAGTAGTGAAAGGTGAAAGTAAAGGAAATAGACTTTGGTTAATAAGCATAATGCGGACAATTCCCATGTAAGGGAATCCATGACAGTCTTGGATTCTGGATTCAGCCCAATGGATTTCGGATTCCAGGTACTGGATGTGGGATTCTCTTTCAGTGGAACTTGGATTCTTCTGAATTCCAAAGCCCAGGATTCGGAATTCCACGAGCAATAATTTTCCTAAATTCCGGATTCCTTCACATGGGACGAATTTTGCATATATGTGTGAACTTGCCTACTTCTTTGATTGGCTTGCCTACTTGTTTGGTTCTTTGGTACACAGTATTCAATGAAGAAATAACCAATTAGGCTAGATATTATAACCTTTGGCAGATTAGACTATGATCAGTCTCTCTTTTTCTTACTCCATCGGGAGAAACGTGTGAGACAAGCAAATGACCGCGCGTGTGACTGAAGGCGCAAGACGGGAGAGGCACAGTTCATGGGACATCTCATGGCTTCGCCGTTCGTGCGCGCGTGCACTCTCCTCGCTAAATCTGAAGAAATGAGAGACTGGCAGGTTATATAAAACACAAACATTTTTCTTCTTGCCAAGATGTTTGATGATCATACACGAAGTAAAATGGTAACTGTACATGTAGGCAGGTTTAGCAAGGTGTTGATAGGTGAGTTGACATGTACACTGTACTAGAAAAAGTGACTGTTAAGGGTAACACATAGCCCTCATGTTTTTAAAAGGTGAACGAATTTCGTTATGCGTTTATGAGTTAAGGGATGTCATTATGTCTTTTGTTCAGCTTGGATCCTAGGTTTGTTTTAGTTCTACAGGGGCATAACTTGGCAGCAATATACTGTTATCACAACTACAAACAGTGTTTTTTCTTAACCAAGAGGTTTCGAAATGTCTGAATTTTGTGACAGCGTACCTAGTTTCACAGCGTTTTGTTTCCTAGTTCTTGATAATTCGTCAGATGATCACCTTGTTTTAATCGTAAGATGGGATTCAGCACTGTTAGATGAACAGAACTCTAACCTTCATTAAAGCAATTTATGGGACTAGTGACTAGAAGTAAATGTCTAATATTAAAGTGATAAGAATGATAGAATAAAACGACTGCAACATATGTTGAGACTTGTTGTGAACGTTTAATTTTTATTATGGGTGTTTCCCGGGGGGCACTCCCTATAATATAATGACCTATGCGGGGAGGAATTTTACTAGCTTTTGCGATTTATTCATATTTCAGTAAAGACAGTGTATTTACAGCAGATAAAAGAAATGCAAAGTTCTAAGGTATGACAGTACCTTCTTCTGACGTTTGTGACATTCTATCGCAGGGCGAAAATGTCGGCAAACTCTGTCTTGGTCAGTGTGGGGTTATATAATAGTGCACTGCAAGGAAATAAACAAACGACGGTCACACAAAATGTATCCGGATTCCAGAACCCGGGAAATTTCTTATTCTGGAATCTGGAATCCTCGGCTTTGGAATCGTGAATACAGCTCAAAGAATCCGGAATCCCACTAAAGATTAGAATCCAGAATCCAGGTTCCACTGACAGAGACTGGAATCCAGAATCCAAGTCTGACTTGGATTCCCCTTACAAAGGGCGAATATGTACCCGTAGTATTTCGCCGGAAGGATTAGTGGCAGGGTAAATGCGTGGATAATGCTAAAAAATAACAGTCTAAACAACAGCTGAGACGCACAGTCAACAATACAAGGTTAACCGGCAACTCATATTCGCCCGCACTTGCTCAAATTCTCATTTTTAAGGCTCCCCCTTTCAAAAAAAAAAGCAAAAATCATCACGTAAAATATCTTAAAGTTTGTTAAGTATTCATAGAATCACTTTTTTGCGATCATATGTCATTTGTGGTAAATCCCACACATTAACCAGAAAATCACAAACGCCGGCTGCTTACACAAATGCAAGATCCACTTTAGTGCAAGTAAAGGGAGGTCTATCCACCAGCAGGAAAAATGCCTCCAGACACAACCACACATCTTGAACATGGTCATGGAAGGGTGTTTTCGGTATCCGGGATTTGACTAAAATACGGTGCGGGATTCAGGTAGCCTGAATTTCATCCGATTACCTCGAGTCGTTATTATTCCCTCAGTAAGAGAAGAAAACGACGCGGAGCAATCGGATGAAGTTCAGGCTAGGATTCGGGAAAATGCAAAATACCTCGACGGAAAACAAGATTTGACTGCTACCCGGGAGGTTGGATTCACCAAAATTTGGGCGCGGGATGCGGGAATTTTTTTGCCTGTCTTTAGGGATTTCGAGAAATCGTACGTTCTAGTGGCACCTGGGAATAAACCAAGCGAGAGTCCAGTGGTGTCTTTAGTCCTATCTCGTCTCCCTCTTTGTTTCTTCCGATTTTTCCCCTCCTCTTCGTCATACCGTAGTATCAGGCACCCATGCACCAAACTGTATACTGATGATCATTTTATCAAAACTGGTGATACACTGGCAGTCAGTTGCTCGTAACAGATACTGTCAGTTTTTAAAAACTCGTGTACTTTCGAAAAAAAATAAATAATAACTAACCTCGCCCACTAATGGTTGATTACTCTGACAGTCTGTGAAAAGATAAGACCGCAACAGTTGGTACAATAATCAAATCAGACTCCGTGTCAAATTAAACGAAGTTACAACATAATGCATAACCCTTTTGAACAGTGCAAATTTGCTCTGACAAAGAGCTTCCGCTCAAAACGTTCTTAGATCATATTAGACCCCTCAAGTATGGGTCATTCACGCTACTAACTCATGTTTACAAGCATTTCAATTTTCATGTACAAAGTAAAGTTCATGTAACATGGCGTGCCACCTCAGCCAACAATGGTCTACTTCATAATTACTTCCAGCTTACTTCCTTATTTTGCTTTTACTCGATTTAATTCTATCACCTTCGGAAAATATTCCTTTCGGTTCACGGGATCTAAACTATGGAACAATCCATGTCTTCACAATCTTCTTCACATTCGTATAAAGCTGATTTGCGGATGAACGTTCTTGACACTATCTGTAAAAACTGTAAGCACAAACCAAGAGGGGGGTAAAGGGGTGGGGGGGGGAGCCCTACGCACGTATCACGGACATTGAAAAATAGAAATAACGCATCACATTGATTACAATTCCACATTCACGTTTCACTGAAATTTCCAAAGTAAAACTGGACCTGTTCAGAATGCCGCCTTCTGGGTCATGTAGCAGCTCTCGTAAGGTGTCCTCTGATTGGTGGAGAAGTGGTCACATAAGGAGTGAAGATGATAGACTATGAGCAGCGGGCGAGTGCACTCCCCTTACTAAACCGAAAGAAAAAGAGAGACTGCTCGCAGTCTATGAAAATGAATGTGTTTGACGGACAGCCGGGTAGAATAAAACAATGATGAGTTACCACTTTATGGTCATTATTTATCGCCGGGGGGGGGGAGGATTTGGGGCTAAACATGGTGAAGTTTAGCCCATCCCCCCTTTGAATGTTACTTCACTGGAGAGATCCCCCCTACTAACATTTGATGACTTTCGCGATCCCTCCCTCATGTCTTCATTTTCCAAGCAAATTTGAGTGGTCCCCCCTATGAATCATTTCGAAGTTTTCAGCGATCCCCCCTTTTGGGTTCTCAATTACGACTGATCCCCCCTTTTGTTCTCCCAAAAATCAAGTGATCCCTGCTAAAATCCTTCCCCTCTTCCCCCCCACCCCCCACCTCCTTGGCAGGTGATAAATAATGACCGCTCCCCTTAGAGACGAAAAGGATTGTAAAAACAGGGCCCCAATCAGCCTGGGCCCCAGTGATCCCCCGTCACCACCTAATTGAGGGCGAAATGGCGGGTAAGGTTTGGCGAGGGTACCGGTACATGTACTTTGTATTATTTATCGCGATTTTTTCTTGCTCAAAGTTCTCTCTATGCTATAAAGAGTGCAAGAAAATCGACGACTGTAGCTGTTTGACAGATGAAGGAGAAATTAGTCTTAAAAAACTGGCAGAAACGGGAACACCAAGGTAAACGGTCGAACATTATTAATATTATTATTGATAGAAAACTAGTATACACTCAACCAAATACTTTCCCCTTAATTAAAAACCAAATTATTGATAGGGATTAGGGCTAGGAGACACTTCTGATCCTGTTTGTTTATCTGTAGCATGGTGAGCTAGCTGTATTTTGTATTAGAAACACTTGACCGTGAAGGCAAAACCATAAACTTAACAGTAAACTGGGTCTTTCTGTAGGTACCGGAAAGCTTTGTATTTTTGGTCACTTGGGATTAGTCTTTATTTGGAGTTGTTTTGTTTCCTGTCTTTTATTACTATTGTATTACGTAATCTGTGCTCCGGTACTCACAGAAGGAACCCATTTTATGCTCATGCAAAAGCAGCTCCAATGGCATAATCTTATATAAATTATGTGTAAAATATTTGCAGTTTTGTCTTAAACGAGTCACCTTTAGAGAATGTAGCCATAAAGGAATATAAAGCCAGATTATTTGTGGTTTCATTTTAACGAGTTACCTTTGGAGAATGAAAAGGATTTTTCAAATTTAGGCCATAAAGAAATATAAAGCTAGGTTACCCTTTCAGAACTTTCCTCTTTTCCATAAGTTTAACAGCGACAGAAACAGATCTCATATGCTCTTTCAATCATGATAGGGGATTAGATGCAAGCTGCCATATGACCTTAATACAAAATGTATATTTCTCTTTTCTCAACTTGGCAAGATCAACTTCTTTTCCCGCTGTATGAGACTCGTACATTTTACCAAATTTCATGGATACATCATCAATCTCCCCGTCTCTCATACGGGTCACCAAATCTCCCAGACAAAATTAACTTTTGAGCTTTTTTGAGCTTAAGTTTCTGTATATCATGGGTCTATTTGTGCTCATCAGTCTCAATTTCTAAGCACTTTGGATGCTGTAGCTGCTTCATGTTTGAGACTGGAGATAAGTGTGAGATATACTTTCTCATTGGACATGTGCCTTTACCTTGCCAGCTCATACTGGTCTGCACATTAATTTTTTTTTTTGCCATCCTTAGACTTTAGGAAATCGGTTTGAAATTTGAAATTCCACATTTTATTCTTCAAAATTCATCAAAGCAATATTATTGTTTTATTCAATCACTTCTTGATTCCCATCACTTGTACATGTAGTGGATTGATGAGCACTTTCACTGTTTGGGATTAAAGGGTTGCAAAAATGTTTCTTATAAAATTCATTTCAAAATAACAGTGCAATTGTTATGAAATTACAGTTAGTACTAAATGATGTGGGTTCATTCATGTTATTTTTTGCTTTACATGCATCACCTCAGGTTTTCAGAAATTCCAGCTTCAAAGGTTCCATCTTATAAATTTAGCTGGAATCCATGTAACCCCTTTTCATTGGGTCAGCGCGGAGGAAAATGCTCTAGTGTGGCTGTAAGTATTTTGTATTGTCTAAACTTCCCACAGCCCCCAAAGATTTTTTTGTTTGTTTTATGTCCCCTGGCCTCAGAAAATTCCATTTGAATTTGCTTTCTTTTATAATTATGATTTCCTTATTTGCCATCTATAAAAACGAGACATTCAGCCAAGAAGATTTATTTTTCATGACTGGTAAGCTTACGTGTATCTCATAATAGGGCTCTTTTGGAACATCAGTGTATGGGAAATTACGTTTCACTATGATATGAGCTACAGTAAGCTA
Source organism: Porites australiensis (assembly GCA_022179025.1). Lineage (NCBI taxonomy): Eukaryota > Metazoa > Cnidaria > Anthozoa > Scleractinia > Poritidae > Porites > Porites australiensis. Next base: position 566,619 of record BOPM01000082.1, on the reverse strand, counting down.
GATTGTTCCATAGACGACATGTAATAATTGAATAAAATTTAGCGGGCTGTACAGTAAAATACAGCCTGCAAAATTGACCAATCACAGCACGTGTACTTATGAAGAGATATAATAAGAAGTTTTCTTACATCTGTATGCTGTCCATACATGTATGCAGCCAACCTGATATTTCAAAAAAAATGTTTTACAGAGCTGTCCTTTATGGTGGCATCCAATTTTCCATAAACTTCCATGCCGTTTCTTTAGCAGCTGAGTTTTTAGCTGTACCGATTAGAAGATGCTTTGTCGTTTTGGTGTAAGGTTTCATTTTACTGAGTTTGAACCACCTGTTAAGTGTTACTTAGAACAGTGTATCATAACCTACACTCTGATTTCCACTTGAAGAGATGCATTTTGATGATGACATCATCACTTTTATTAAACAGGCTTGTCTCCACATTACAAACGCCAAAGCCACATCTGACTACGTTGGTATTGCTAAACAAAATACTGCAACCTGTGCATTGGATAACACTGGTCAATGTGTTTTGAAGTATACCGCAAGAGTAATATTTGAGTAAGAGTAGTATTTGGAGTACAGTGAGTTGCTTCTATCTTGTCTTCTTGGCTGTTACAGTTGTATTGTGTGCCTCCATAAAATGTGGTGCCTAGCCACCCTAATGAGAGATTTGAAATTCCAGTGGGAAGGGTTCTAAAAGGGTAAAATTTCATACAGAGGCTTAACAGGAATTTCCAGAAAGTAGAGGGGAAAGCATAGCAGGAGTATTATTTTAGATGTTTTTTGTTCTTCTTCTTCTTTAAAACTTTACTGCATGATTTCAGCACTAATGTTTTGCTGTTTAAGCTAATTAACTGAAAAACAAAACTTAAAGTTTATAGCAGTACATAGAAACTTCGTATTTATAACTTTAGAAACTACAAATCGTCCAGTTCTCCAAATAAATTGAAGAAGTGATATACAGTCACATCTGCAATTTAATTTTTCTCATGGTGACTCAATTGTTCAACAAAGTTGCGACTTAATTTAATTGTGACTTCCCCTTACAGTTAATAGTAAATAATTAAGATGTTAATGCTTTGTACGAGAGGAATAATTAATTGGTGAGAGGAATAACTGTTTTAGTAAAATCCAACTAGTTGGTCAAAAATATCGAGACAAAACAACTTAAGCTAGCAAAATGCGATTCAGCCGCCATTGTTTTGGTTTCCAAAGCCGGCGCTTTTCACTACTAGTGGGCTATAACATATAGCCTAGTAGTAGTAAGCTAACCAATCAGAACACAGCATTGATAATAGACCTCTAGTTGAATAATACTAAGTAGCACTATATTAAGCTCTCCTGACTATTGAATAATATTGTCCATAGCCCACTGAAACTGCATTTCAGTATCTGTACATGTCATACTTTATTTTGAAGTCTTGCTCACTTTTATGTTCATCTTTGAAACTGAAAACAGGATCTAGTTGTCCTCTGATAATACGGGTCAGATAAATTATCAATCAGCTTCTTGTTTAAAAAACCAATCACTAGCTGGATTCTGGATGCTACATGAAAAGAACAGACTCAAGTTTAGTTTACAGCACTTAACCTCTCTTGGTGACCGTTGTTAACAGCTATACCTAAGCAACTGACTCACTTACAATCTGGTACCAAATAGATCGGTGCCATTTTGCGTACACTGCAGAAGGCCTGGTTCCGTACTTAAACTATGCGGTCTTTTGACTCAAGCAAGCATATTCTCAACCAGCTACCAGATAAATGGAAGGGAAGGTTTCCATAGGACCTTTTAGTCCTTGTTCAATATCCTTTAATGACAACGCAATCATAAGAAATTTCTATCCTATGAAATTTCATTCTTCGAAGCTTTTCATATTTTGGCTGCACACTTGAAGGGAATTTGCATATGATCACCTTTGATTATAGAACCTGCACGCTTGACCTGTAGTCAAGCATATCATTCTCATTACAGGGTAACTGAGCCAACAAACTAAACGTTACTGATCATTTTCACTCCTTCTAAGCCGTGAAAGTTGATCTAAACCCTGCGAAGGTAGAAGCTGAGGACTCGTAGCCTTTATTATAACCCTGATGAGGTGCAGGGAGTGAGAACGGATGTTTTATTAGTCAAATGAGTCAACGAGTCAGATCTGAAAAAATAAAATTTTGGGTAGAAACAATAAAATCATGCAAGCATTACTTTTATTATTTTGTCTACTTGCTTCATTGCTGCCTGCACGTGCAAGGTTTATTTCTGACATGAAATCTCAACCTGGGATGTTTGTTAGCAGTATTTCTGGCCCTTCCGCTCCTACTACGTGCATGCCCATAGCAACCATGCCGCTGGACACCCTGCAATTCCATAAATTGCGCTCAAAACTGCAGTTGATACAAAGTTATATGACCTCTCATGTAAACACATACACTAACAGCTTTCCGTTTACAAGCCATTTGTTCACCATCAGCCCGTTCAAACTACATGATCATCTGTTCATTGGAAAAGTCAGGCCCTTTGAACAGCCTGGTTTCCTGTTCGTTGGAAACAGTAGTGAAGAAGAGAAATGCCCTTGTGAATGATCATACATCATAAATTATGTACTTTCCTGGTTTTACAATATAAGAATCATTTAATAATCTTTTCTTTCATTATTTTTCCATCATCAGACTCGGGCATCAGTACCTTGTCTCTTTTATTTCTTATTGTTAATCTGCTTTATTTTTATACAGAGTGAAATCTCATGTTTCTGTCACTCTGAAATGTAATGAGTCACAGGAGGGTACCATTGATGCACCATCCACTGATATTATCACCTGGAAGTTTGTAAGTATAAAACCTACAGTAAGCCCTGAGCCCAGACCAATCCTAAAGATCCAGACAAAAATTATGGCTGCCTTGTTAGAAAAACTAATTAGTCTGAAAATAATTCAAAATTGTTATGTCTTCCTTTTATTCTACAGCAGTAAAACTTGCACGCGAAATTGTTGCTGATATAATAAAGATTTATGTATACCACTTCAATCTAAAACATGGAATATGGATATCCAGATAATCATTCACTGATCATTGTCAATCAAAAGTTTCAAACAATCTTTTGATGTCGCGGTCACCACAATCTTTAGTTGCGTTATGACGACCAGACAGAACTCTTCTATGTCACTGAATTTTGCTCAACCATTGAGCTTTTTCACTTGACGTCACCGCGGCCATGTTGGTGTCCCAAACCAGTCCTGTGGGAGTTGAACTCTTTTCTTATGCAAACTCTTTCTTTTGTTGCATAGATACTGGCCACTTGAGTGAAAATTTCCTTGATTTCTCGATGTACATCTTCTAGCGATTCTTCCATAACAAAATTAGCAGCAGTCCGGGCTTGTCACATGACTAATTGATCCCATGGCCATGACAAGAAATTTGCTCAACTAGCTCCGTGGTATTCTCTTCTAGTGCACTGGTAACATAATTTATCAGTTTTTAGCTTGTTTACGTGTATTTCATTCTTGGGTAGGCCAAATAAAAGTGAGTTACCGAAAGAAATTGAGCTTATAACGTACAAAGGAGTGAATATTTCTTTGTTTATATCCACAATACTAGGCAACTGTTTTGCATTCCAAATATGCCTGTCCAATTTCTCCATCACCATCACATCACAGTCCAGGACTCAGTTTAGGAAGCATACTTGTTATCAGGTATATTAATATTAATGGCTGTACATCAATATGACATTAACTGGTAACTAAGATCTGGCTAATGTTTTAGAGTAATTTTACTTAACCCGTGAAATAGGTAGTAGAATACTACGTGCTATTATGCAATAATTCCATTGTCTTCTTTTGTTTACTTGTAGCTATTTTGCACGTAGTTATTATTTGTTTCACGGGTCAAGTAAAATCACCCTAACTTTCATCTGAGAAATGGCAATGTTTTCCTTTTTTCTTCACAATAGTTTAAGCATTGCTTAAGATTTTCTTTTTAAGGGTGATTTTTATTGATTTACTTGGGAGGTGCCCTGCATGGAAGCACCATACCTTACCTTTGGGTTACCTGTCTCACTTTTTCTTTTTCTTCTTCTTTTTTTTTCGTTTGTACCATTTAGAGATAGATTTAGACCAATAAAGCTGAAAAATTGAAATGCAGTAATAAAATTAACCAAATGCTGAGAAACTTCAGACACTTTTCAGCTGAGATAGCGTGAGATAAGATCTTTCTTTATTCACACTATATAAGGTATCTACACGAGTGAATGTAAGTAGGAAAACAAAGTAACTGATAAATAATGATTAAGCTAAAACACATTAAGTTCATTTGTGTACAGTGTCCAAAATAGCCAGAGCTTTCTTGTTGGACACCGTCATGCTCAGATAATTGGCAGCAGCAAGAAAGAAAATAAAATCTCAACTAAAATCAGCGATAAAACATATAACATGTATAGAACACATAAGTAAGGCTAAGATTGGATTTGATTGATTAAAAAAAACACTTCCGTTCTTTCTTAAACTTATGATATGGCATACATTTAAGGCCAAGCGGTACAGTCTCCCAGATTTTTGAAGCAGAGAATTTAAAGGAAATCTTTCCTAAGTTGGTGGATACTCTTGGCCTCTTTTTAAAATATACTTACCTACTGTATTACATTGAAAATTTTACTTTTTAAAGAGGATTTGAGTGAACTCCAGCCTTGCCCTGGGAAACTGATTCTTGAGTTCTCGAAACGCTGGAAAAAGCGTTTCCGAGTGTTCTATTTTTAAAGTTTCTCGGGGAAGTATGCCCCCAGATTCCCCTAGGTAGCTCGCACCTTCAGCGCTCTAAGGCGTCTTGCGGCGCCAAAAAGCAGTTTCACCATATTTTGTTGTAGTATTGGCTGTTGGGTTTTCAAAATGTGGTCATTTTTAGGAAGCCCGCCATCGAGATGTGGTCATCTCTAGGTGGGCAGTCAAAACTACAACAAATACCGGTTAAACTAAAATTGTTGGTTTTAAATTGAATTAAGTTTGTTGGTTAAATGG
>BOPM01000082.1:530853-550184 GCA_022179025.1 Porites australiensis | reverse complement strand
ACAAGCAATCCCGGCATAACCTTGCAAATTTGAATTTTTGTGACGTCACTTTTCTCTTCTATATTCACGATTTGAAAATCAGTTGCTGAACGCCATCTTGGTTTTTCAAAGCGTTTCAAGTCCCCTTTATTTACTTTGGTTGCCGGCTAGAATCATTGAGGTTGAAAGCTCGTAATTTTAAAGGGTCTCAGCTCTTAGATAACATCCTGTGAACCAATTTTTCGTTGTTTAATTTTGTTTTTGCCTGAGTTTTTTCATTTTTTACGGCTTGGGGCTAACTTTATGGAATTGGCCACTACTTTGAAACATTAGTAGCCAAATGACTCCTACGAAAAAGAACTAATTCGCCCTTGTTAACCATCATTTTGTTCTGCATTGATCGATGTTAAAGCGCAACTTCTAGTCAGTAGAGTCCAGAGAGTCGTATTTCATGTAACTTCATACTGAAACGGCTGCCTTGCCCTTTTCGTTTTTGACAATTTATGAAATACACGAAGCAGTCGCCTTTGTGCTCATTTCTTTTCTTGCCATGTCAGTGTCTACAACGACTTAAGAGACATGATTTTGCAACTGTGAGAAGCAATGTTCCCCTTATCAGGCGGTAACCAGTAAAATTTACCGCCTGGAGCACCCTGAAGGTTTTCGTAATAAAAGAGTACTTTTAAGGGGGCAGTACGGTTAAAAGCATTATTTTTCGCTGATTTCCACCTTTTTCCTCAACAATCTAGCCAAGATTTCTGATTCAATCCGAAAATGACTCAATTAAAGTTACAGTCCTTAATTCAATAATTATTTGTGAATTTTTGGAGCTTTTTTTTTCAAATAATGGGCCAAGCATTTTGGAATGAGAACATTGAGGACAGAGTAAAATTCATTCGAATCAATCATTTTAAACTGTTGTGTATTAAAAAGATAACAACGGCCGATTTGTGTATAGTAGGTCTTAAAATGAGGAAATGACATTTCAGAGAACTTAGTTCCTAAATTTCCCAGCAAGGGTGGGGCCATGTCCCGCACTTCACTACCCCAATGGCCCTTGAAAAAATGCACCTCTTACCGGCTATGAATACCTGCTGAGCAAAAATTTAAGGAGAACACTGTGAGAATGGTTAAAAGGTGCATGCGATCCTCGATATTGAGAGAACGACTAATCCCCAACCCTAGTCCACAAAAGCCAGACATACAGAGAAATAATTACGTTTAGTGTGATCAAAAACGTTCTTCTTAATGAATTAAAACAGTCACAACGTTGTTGTCTATATTCCAAGTCTACAGGGCGGAGTCTTTAAATCAGCCAGAGTTCGCTATCATTACCGTTATTTTTTGCCCTTTCATTCTGTGAGGGCGCAGATAAAATTTGCCCAGTTAAGACTTGTTATATATTAAATTAATAACAACTGAAATCAACTAAAATAAAATGAGAAAGCTCGTTCCCCGGCGGAGGGGTACCCAACAAAGTTTTTTACGGGGAGGTGCAGCCCAGAGGTTCAACCCTTACCCTTTTATATACCATTTTTGTCAGAAAAAGGTATCTGTTGCAGTTAAATTTTTTTATTTCAGGTAATTTTTGTTTTTCCTTTGTTTCAAATTCATTGGCATACATTACTGTTTCCAAAAACAATGGGAAAGTAAAATTAAGTACAACAAAGCCCTCATTAACAAATGGTACCCCTTTCACACTGACCTAGCATAGAACTTTGCATCCCTTTAAATTGCTGTAAATACACTGTCTTTCAAATATGAATAAATCGATTAAAATGACTTGCTTGATGAAATTTGTTTATACTCCAAGTCCCAGGTCCAAGTATACAAAAGCAGTGACTAGTGACGTGAATTTGCTATAGTGTAATTGCCAATAGGCTTAAAAAAAGACGACGTGCATTTTGTCCTTTGTCCTAAACAGGGAAAAATAGAGGATAAGTTCCAAAAAGGTATGTCAGGATTTTTTTGTTCTAAACAGGGTCAGGCTTTCACACCCTCAGCGGCTCCCCTGTACGCAAGTATTGGTCGAGTATCCCGGCCCCTGAGTTGATGTTAAAGGCGCACTAGCGACGGAGATGGAGTCAGAAACGTTAAGTCCCACGCTTCTGACTACGACTCCGACTCCAACTCCGTGAGGCCGAAGATACCCTGCGAACAGACTCGGTCAGCGTTCGTCGTCAGCAATTTTCTCAGCCAAATTTTCTTAGCTATGGGGCTCCGCTCGGGCGCGAGTGGAGCTCCGCTAATATTTTTTATGTTTGTTCAGTATTTATTTAAGCATATATTTTTTCGCGATCATTCAAAGGCAATGGTGGCAAATCCCATATATTAACCAGAAACAAGAGAGGATAAAGGGGACAGAGAAGGCATCCCCCATACACACCCTATTCCATGGGTAATAGGACAATTGCACGATGACGTCATTTTACTACAACTACCAGAATCGTTGAGTTTGTTGTTTTCTTGTGCAAATTAAGGCTATTGTTCTTTAATCCTCAGCGGAATTGACAAATTTAAATAACAAAGCAAAACCGAAATGAATGCTGGTAGTTGTAGTCAAATATCGTCATCGTGCAATTGTCCTATTTGTCTCGAGTTATTTTTAAGACCACAGATCCCAAGGGGGATTAGACAACCGCCAATCACATAGCGCGAATGTGTTCCGCGTAGATGACCCACGCTCAGAGCCACGTGTCCTTCACGAATTGATGCTGAAAAAAATGGCGGAAGACGCCGAGAGCGATATTGCTATTCCTTTTGTCGACCAAAACGACTAAAGAGAGATTTCTACTAAAGTGGTGTCAGCGAAATGGAAATTAAAAAAGAATCGCCCTTCCTCTCTTGTATAGAGCTAACAGTACATCAGGGAAACCCTTAACACACTGAATATTCTCTCAGGATCATTTATAATTTACAGTTTGAAGAGAGCAATTTCTTGTTTGATATTTATTCTTTTATTAGTCGTTTATTATTCAACAAAAATAACACTTGGCGTCCTACTTGCTTTATTGTACAAACGACCGGTTTCAATAGACCGGCGAAATTTCTTATTTTATTAAACATGTTAAAGCACTGAGGTTACGACAACTTCGAGTTAAACTGATTTCACGGGTTGTCAAAGAGTCCAGCGATTCCCTTTTCCCAGGTGAGCGCCGACTCATTTCGCTTCAATATTCAGAAATGCTCTCGATCTCTTTACGCTTTCATTGCCTTTCGCCCGACATGTTTTGCACGGCGTTTAGTCATGCGAAACCTCCACGAATCATCCACGCAGGGCGCGAGGTAACTTTATCCCGATTCTAAAAATAACTCGAGACGAGTTACCTATGGAATAGGGTGTGTATGGGGGATGCCTTCTCTCTCCCCTTTATCCTCTCTTGCCAGAAATTGATAGATTTCTTCAGTAAGTGACTATGTCAGATAACTAGAATGAATAAAAATTTGAAAATTTAATAATATGCATTTTGCTTATTTTGCGTGCAGGCTCCGCCAAAATTTTTACCCGAATCTGCTCACAGGCTACTGGTTCGAGGAATTCCTTGGGGATCATTTCAGGGTCAGCGCCTAGCCAAAAATGGGATCATTCTGGGTCAGGTCATTTCGGGGTCGATTTGGGGAAGGGCTGGGGATCATTCCCGGGTCCCCCGGGCCGCACATTCAAATATTCAAAATGGCTTGCAATAAGGTGATACATATAATATTCATGTGACAGGTTGCTTGGTAAAGCGGAACCTACTAATGGCGGGTAGAGTTTGGCAGAGGTATTTTGTACATGTTTTCGTAATTTCTTCTTGCACAGACTTTGTTTCAACGTATAGCGAGTGCAAGAAAATCGACGCTTGTAGCTGTTCGACAGATAAAGGAGAAATAAGCCTTAAAAATCTAGCAGGAACAGGAAAGCCAAGGTAAACTTTTAACTCAACTTTAACGCACTCTCTTTGATAGCTTCGCTGCGTTTCACTACAACCTGAATTGTATGACCTAAACTTTCTTTTAGTTACCGGAGAATCATGCGATTTGTGAACTGTGGGTGCAAAATGTGGTTTCAGGGTTTCTTATGTCTATCTCAGTTTCCCTTCTTTGCTAAGAACAAGCTTCTCCGCGAGCAAGCTTGCACAATTCATTTCTTTGAGTTCTCCTGTTACTGCTGCAGACTACACAGACAACAGACTGGGTATAAAATGCTTTGAAAAACTGAGGCACACTTGGATTTAAGGTTATTTAAGTCGGTCAGTATAAAATATGGACTGCGGACTGCGGGCTACGGAGTGTGGACTGGGTATAAAGTAAGGACAAGATATAAGACGCGGACTGGAAAATATGGATTGGTATAGGTAATAGCATGATTTGTAGTGATATTTGGCATAAATACCACAAGTGATATTTTGAAATTGTTATATGTAATTTCACGAGCCGTTAGTTTCACGAGCTAGTCCGCTTTCCGTTTCTCCCAGTGTTACCTTTCTAAAGCTGTTTTTATATATGCAGTCTATAGTCCATGTTTTATACCTAGTCCGTGTTTTATACTCCGTCTGGAGTCTGCATTTTATACCTAGTCCATGTTTTATACCCAGTCCGTGGTCCGCAGTCCGCAGTCCACGTTTTATACTACCGTTATTTAAGTATCCTACTACCCTCTTGATGAACTCTTTGTTAAAGTAAAAGTGTCAGGTGTAGGATATAAATATTGATGAAACATGAATTATAGTATAGCTTTTAAATTTACTTGGTCAGCAAGAAAATCCAGTGGCATAGCATGCGATTTTACAGTTGTATGCACATGAAAAAAAGTTAGGGTCTGAGAAGCAATTCTGCTTCTGATTGGTCATGCCTTGTTGAAAATTTGCTTTAGACAATCAGATGCACTACCCAGATGAGGGTAGTGACATGTCATCAGTATACAATTTCTGCACTCGTTTCTCAGACGTCATTTTGTTGGCTTAGTGAAATGTTGGGCTGTCTTATCAGGCTACCATCCAAATCAACCTGTACTTACAGTACATACTTGTTCCTATTTTGTGGAATATCCTTTTAATTTTCTTTTTTTAATTATCTTATTACAGACTTTTTCATTTGTTGATTTTAGATCCTTAAAATGTTTTAGATTTCCAGGAATTGGTTCAAATGTTGCGGCCTATAAATTCAGTTGGAACCCATGCCTCCCCTATTCACTGAGTCAAAGTAAAGATGCATGCATTGATGTAGCTGTAAGTCCAAAAGTACTTGTTAGATAATGTTTATTATCACATTGTGTGCACTCTTTGTCTTCTCGTTGGCTAAGGGCCTTTATACAGTTAATTTTGGAAATCAGCACAACCTACAGATAAGTTACATTAGTTACCTAGCAGATTAGTGACTTAGATCTGTAGGTTGTGCATGCAATGCATGATTTCAATTCCAAGAGCAAAGTCAAAATGTGTTCTATGCAATAGCGTGTTTGTTGCTATTTTCTTCAAAAGAATGAATAATAAAACAATTATTAGATTTCATTTTTCGTGATATCCAGAATAATCAAGGTCTTGGTAAGTGTTATCAGCCTCCGCCTTGACTATTCCAGATATCGCAATTACCTTGTCGAATAATAGTTTATTGTCTGTAAATATTGTAAAACCAGAGAACGTATCTTGCAAAGACTGATGATGATATTATTATTGTGGCCTAACTGTAATTTGATTCTTTATGACCTGCCAACAAATGACTCCCAATCAAAGGTGAGGCCAACAATGTAAGGAAATTAGGAAAGTGATGTGACTGTGAGACCATATCTGATAGACAGAAATATGTCTGTTTTCTAAGTGTCAATAAATAAAACAGATAGACTGTTTAGTGCGACTAAATGGGTACATGATGTAGTGTGGTTATGCGTCACAATCTCTATGTTGATTTGCTAGCTAAAGGCATGCATCTACTTCTTGCTGGCATAATTGGTTTCATTACATCATGCTTATTCACGCAGACAAATACCGGTATACATGAAACATGAAAACCAGCAGTTTGAGCAATTTCTTGTGACCAACCAACATCAATAGTTCTGTAACATCAAAAGAAGATTTAGATCACCTTCTTGATTATGGTAGTGAGCTTAGGCAATGGGACAGCAATGAAAGAAGTGTATGGCAAAATGTTTGTGTGTGACAAACATGACAGGCCAGGGCTATTACTTACGATTTTCGTGATGTTCTTCACTAAATATAGCTGTGTTCTGGTCTTTTACAAACAGATCTGTTTAAAGGAAGGGGCAGTTTGACAGAAAATTTGTTAAAACATAGCTATAGTGTCACGAGTGTCACAAAAGGTTTTGTCTCCTCTGTCATCCTTTTCCATAAGTTCACTAGTCACATTAAAGACACTAAAAGGGTCACTGAGTGAACACTAAATGCTTTTCATCAATGTTTGAAAGAAAAAAATGCTGGTGAAGCTCAAGTGAACCTCAGCAAAATCCACTTGCAGTCGTACTAATTAAAAGATGTTTTATGCATTCAAAGCCGAAAAAAGGAGATAGCACTCAAAGAATTAAACAGCCTCATTAGCAATCTAATAAAAATAATTGTCCAGTCATCCCTTCAAAGTAATTTGGCACAAACATTATGTCATCCTGAATGCACAGTCTTAATATATCCTAAGCTATATAATCACATCTGTCCAGTTAATATGAAACATATCTCTTTCCCATCCAAAAGGCTTGCCTTGAAGATAAAGGACCCAAAAACTATTATGGTATTGCTAAGCAAAACACTGCAAGCTGTCTTCTGGAAGACAATGGTGAATGTGCTTTGAAATATACAGGAAAAGGATTTATAGGGTTTGTACAATGACCATTGTTGCAGTTATGTACATGAATTTGAGGCCAAGCTCCCCTCTTATCGACATTTAAGAGTCAGTATATGAGCGAACACCCACATACTTGAAAAACTTTAAACCACTCCTTACCACGGACTATGACTCCTCTACTTTTTACACACAGTGTGTGAGTACTTTAATGTCCCACAGATTTTAACCCATTTTTCGCTCCTAGGAAACTTGCAAAAAAATGCCTTTTAAAGCCAGTTGAGCCATTTTGTCTGAACTGTTTAGCAATAAAGACCCAAAACTGCCCAAAATGCTGTTAGTACAATGAGCACTAGCCTGCGAGCAAGCTCTCAGAGGCACCTCTGGTGGCGAGGAGGGAAAGGGAAGGAGAGCTTGCTACTATGTCTCTGGAAATTGAATATCTGCATCGCAAAAGTTGATGCAAAATGCTGATTGGTGAAGATGACATTAGTAATGACATCATTACCCTTGGGACGTGTTTTTCAGTGTTTGTTGTCATTTGCGCTTGTTTCCACTCCGTGCTGATTGGCGGAGATCTGACAGCTCAGTTGATGGGGAGCCACAGGGGAAGTGGAATTCAAATTCCAGGGATGTAGTCGCAGGCTCTCCTTCCTTTTCCTGCCCCCTTGCCAAAACGCCCTGGAGAGCTTACTCACAGGCTATATGAGCACTTAGCTTCGTGGTTTTCTGTTCCAGGCTCGTAAAGATATTGGGTGACACCAAAAACTAAGCCTAGTACCACATGCAGTGAGCAAGTGTAATCTGAACAGTCATAAATCCCATGCAAAATTGACAAGGAATAAACAGAGGGGTACAACAAAGAAGAAGAAGAGGGTTGGAAAAGGAGTCCACTTGTTTGTGTTTTATCTTGAAAGTTTATCAGCCACAAAATTTAAAACATTAACTATTCTTTGAGTGACTCTCAATATTGCTGATTGTATTTTGAATTCTTGAGAGTGACATGCAATTACCATTTTTGATAAATTTGGTTCTGCTTGTAGTCTCTCATAGATTAACCACATTTCCTTTATCTTCAAATAGAGCACCAACTCAATTTGTTGTCACAATGATGTGTGATGAGTCTCAGGAGGATAAAATTGATTCAGTGAACTTTGCATTTTCCACACAGATAGCTGTAAGTACAGACTGATTTGTTTCCAAAGGTTAGGAATAAAGATACTATTCTGTCCAATGGCTAGGTTTTTGTACATTATGCTTTTTTTCCTTTAATACGTATACTAAAATACTCCACCTTAATGCTCCTTTTTCCCCACTAACACGCGCCTTTGAAGGGTTTTTTTCTGTCTGTTTAAACCTGAGTTTTCGTGGACGTCAATCAACTGTTTCCATGGTTTTCCACGCACTCTGACAGAGAGGTTTCCCTCATCGCTGAATGAAGGGCGAATAATTTCGAACGACAACGGCTTTTTTAAATTATTTTATTAAGATGAAGGATTACATTGTTAAAACAATGAGGTCTCTGCGAGCTGAGTGAAATAGCCGAAACATTCTCTATAGTTTATGTAACGGTTTTCAGGTTGCTTGTATTTATTTGATGTATGAAAACACGGGAGACGTGGACGACTGAATTGCCAAGAAGCTAGTATAAATTCAAAGAAACAAAAGATATTACACCGAAAAGGGAAAAAGTTTCCTCTGAGTGGAGGCTGTTTTCGAAAATGAATTTTACTACTTATCATTCTTCATGTTACGAATAGAAACCACAACTAGCAAGAACTCAGACGAGTTGCGAGCGATTGAGAAAGCTTATGTGGTTGTAACTTACAGTGTGTAAATATGTCAATAATTTGAGTTTCCTCCGAGAAACACTCAACAAATTCTTCCTCCTCGTAATCTTGACATGAAGCCGTGTCAGATCTTGCAGCAAAATATTGCAAAAACGGCTGAAACGCCGACATATTCTTCCGAGTGCTCAAGAAACGGAGAAAGAATCTTCTCTAGGCCAACGCGTGAAAAACCATGTTAACGGTTGATTGACATCCACCAAAACGCCAGTTTGAACCAAAGAAAAAACCCTTTGAGGACATGTGTTAGTGGTAACCGCTGTAAATTTATTGCTCAGATAATGCTCATCATACAATGACCCCAAAATACAAAAACCTATTTAGCCAAGCAAGATCAAGCATGTTCTTATATGCAGATTACAGTTAAATTTAACTAAGGCGGGTGTAACTTTGACATTGTAAATTTTAATATAATCAGTTTTTTTAGGGTTATAATCATACAATAATTTTTATTTTAAATAAATATTCTATTTTTAAGGACCAAGATCAAAAGTTTATGCATAGGTCCTGCAGTTTAGGTCATTATAAAACTGTAAGAAGTGACACAAAATTACTAGTGACAGCTGCCAAAAAGAACCAGCCTATTTAAGGAATGAGTACCTCTAAAACCATAACCTATATCCCTTAGTGTATACATATATCATTGAAAGTATCCCCATGGAAGAGCAGGCCTTCTACGTGGGGTTACGTATGTCCCCTAATCTGAATTTCAAAACCTGTCATTTTGTGTATTGATCGAGGTCAGGAGGATGTCGCTGTCTGTATTTTACTATTGTATTTGTGCTTTTTTCTGTCACTGTCGCAAATTCGAACTATCTTTGTCACCTTTTTTGCTGTTCTATGTCACTGTTTCAACATCATGTCTCTTGTCGGAATTTTACCATAACTGGACCTCATGGAATTGCATGTACTTGAACAAAATTCCTTGTGCAACCCATACCCATTTCAAGGTCCAAGATAATTTGCAACCATTTCTAACAATAGTGCCACTTATTCTAATGTAAATTATTCCTTTGTTTGATTTCTCAATAGAGAACTGTTTTACATTCCAAGTATGCATGTCCAGTTTCCCCATCACCATCACCTCATGGTAGTTCTGGACTGAGTTTAGGAAGCATACTTGTTATCAGGTATTGACAATCATTCTGTAAATGAGGTTAACTGATGGCTGAGAATAGCTAGGTTTTTTGCAATAGTTGGCTATGTGATCAACTTTCTGTAAACACATGACAAAAACAGTTCGTTTCTGGAAAATTTTGTAAACAAGAACTGAAAGAGCATATTGAAATTAAGTGACCATTAAGATTTTTAATCCATCTCAAAACTAGTGATGGAGACAGCCGCTGTAAATTAGAAGGATTTGTATGGGAAAAACAATTCTTGCCACCCTGTCACCCTTGAGTGGTTTCCATACAAATCCTTGTAAGTTTCGAATTTATTCATACTGTTGTAAAATTTTTCCCTTAACATTAAGGGGCTCAAATTTTCTTGCTTTCATAACAAACAATGCAACTTGAGCCCTAAATGCAAAAAGAGAAAGATTCAACATTAGTTTAAAATTTTCCAAATAAGGACTTGTATGGAAAACCACTCAAGCAAGACTGGGTGGCAAGAGTAATTTTCAGTGGCCATTGCCATCTCTACTTTTGAGATATGTGGCAGAAAATTTACAGGTTACCTAGTATTAATATGCTCTTTAAGTTTCAGATAACAAATTTTTCCAAAAAAGAACTGTTTTCATGTTTACGAAAAGTTGACAACATGATCAAGTATTAAAAAAGGCCTATTGACCAAAATGGGCATGAAAATTCTGCTCTGTTATAATTTAGCTGTCCTCTAGTGATACTGAATTTAATGAGGTTTCCAAAGTAGTTGTCACAAGAGCTCCATTGTTAAAACAGTTTGAAAAATTATGGTTATGAACATTTTTAGAGAATACACCTCCCCACACACCACCACCACCACCACAGACACACTAAGCACCAACCTGCCTGTTGTTGTGAAAAAGAGTACAGTCCCTTACTGACATGTATCCAAAATCTAATAATTTTAGTAAACTACTTCTTCCAACAAGTTTTGGGCCACCTATATTTATTTCTCAATTATACTCTGATTTCATGATATGAATTTAACGGGGATGTGTTATATATGAGGCCCTGCCAGGGGAGGGTCCCATGTCGCCCATCTGAATTTTAAAACGTCTCGTGTTGGTGTTTATAAATGCTTGTTGCTTCTTGTCGGCTTTGCCGTCACTGTCACAATTTGGCTGAGGGAGGTTGTCTCTTGTCACAATTTCATTTTACGTTCTGTCGCTACTTTTAAGGCCATGTCGCATGACGGAATTTCCCCTGGCAGGACCTCATATATCATAGTGTGAATCTTAGTTCACTCAATGAATACCTGACCAGTCACTGCACATAACTTACGGTTGTGCTCTTTTTTGCTCTTTTTGTTTAGTTTTACTTGTATTGTTGTTGTGTACATCATTTGTGGAATTTTGATCAATATATACATCAGGCATATTGCGGGAAAAGAGGCTTTTCCAAACTACCTGTTTTGGGTAGACTTCCCTTTCTTGGTTAAGGTATGAGTTCACAAATAACATGCCTTACTGTACAATTTCCTAATTAAGATGTAAAATAGATATTTAAATGACTGGTTGCAAAAATACAAATCAGATACTATAGCTTATAAATGCAAAGGTAATGATAACCTGGGGAGGAGCTCCCTTAATTATTATTTGACCTAAATGGTATGTGCCTCCAAATAGTGTATGGTTTAACTTTTCAGGCTCTTAAAAAGGGTTTAAGATGGAATCCATCAAGAAATTGAGTAATTATTACAATTTTCAGTGGAAAAAACCTGTACCAGAACAATTTAAACAATGTCAATTTCTGTTTACATTGATATAGTAACAGTTATCTGTAATAACACCAAAGACTATTTCTCATGGCAGCCCGAGAAAATAAATGTCAAATTGTGAAAACGCAGGTAAAATTCTGAAAATTCCATGTGTAAGATCCAATTTTGTGAAATTTGACATTTATTTTTTCGGGCTCTGATAAGAAATATTCTTTGTTGTTATTACAGATAACTAAGTACATCTACAGCCCTTGAAAAATGTAAAAAATAATGCGAGATTGTTTAAATTATTCTGGTACAAGGTTTCTGTCCACTGAAAATTAAAATTACTCAATTTCCTGATGGATTCCGTCTTAAAGTTTCTCCGTTTAGATCTAGTAGTCTCTTCCTGGACTGGGTGCTTCAAACAGGGTGTGAAGCATGATGGTGTGCTGAGGCTGTGAGGATGCTGTGGTTAACTGATAAATCTCTTTGACTCCAATTAATTAAAGTGATCATGAAGATTTTCTTTCAAAGATTGTGTATATGTTTGCGCCACGAAAACAAGGTCTCTTGTCTTAAACAGGGTCAGGGTTTGAAGGCCTTGACACCACATCCCTAACCAAACTCCGTTAAGTACCCCCTCCCCAGAAACTGTTATAATAAGTTTCTATCCGGCATCTCACTAGTAGTTATTTAAGCTATAGACCACACTTTCTATGGGTTTACGGGCGTGATAACTCGAAACTCGAAAAGCTTGTAAATCACTCGCCTTCGGTTCTAGCCTGTGAACAGGCTCTCTGTTTGGGGAAAAAATAGCAAGGAAAGGGAAGGGGAATTTCCCGCTTGACCAAAGGCCTGTTCACAGGCTACTTCGGCTCGTGATTTACAAGCTTTTTCTCGTGTTCGCCCAACATCCCGCGTGGGTTATCCCGCCCGTAAACCCATAGAAAGTGTGGTCTATTGCTTTTATAAAAACCTTTAAGTAAAACTATGGATTTACCTGCACAATAAACCATAGGTTTATAACCAATCAGAGCGCGTGTACTATCTTAGTTATTTTATAAAGAATAATAGCATTTTTACAGTAGCAATTCACAATAATAAAATGGCAAAGTGCACTCATGTAATGTACTGTATGGTCAGCTGTTTAACGAATGTAGAATTAATTGCTTTGAGAATTACCAGAAATCAGTAAAACCTACCCTGTGAGCAGAGGTTTCTCTCTTACATGGCCTCAGAACGAAGTTTGCCAGTCGCGTAGTATAGGTTTGTTTTATAAGCAACTATGCGACAGACAAGCCAGGCGAATGACTTCGTAAAAGCCATGCAAGACTGGAGAAACCGCTGCTCGCAGGGTAAGTCAAACCTGATCAGTGAGCCTGCTTCCTTCTGTTAAGTCCAGGGTTAATGTTTACCATTTTGCCCAAAATCCTATGGTTTTTCATAGACTCGATCGTGTTCGTGATCTGTGAAATGTCCCCGCGTTCCACCCCCCGAAGGCTCTTCTCTGGAACAAGACTGGACCCGAGAGCGGTGGAAAAGGAGCCCAGGTCTTAGAACCGGTCATCCGTTCCGCATAAAGATGAGTTTGCTGGTTCTAGTAAAAGATCAAAACTGTTATTCAGTTTTACACTAGAAATTCACAAAGGCTGGCTATGTTCAAGGTAACGCCCAGGGTTTATAACAGAAGAGAAAGGCTTTTTTTGGTTCAGACTGGACTCAAGGGACAAGGAGGGGAGAAGGAAAGGAAAGAGCTTGCATCTCACCCGCCTCCCCATCCGCCAAACCAAGCGAAAAGATCCGAGGGGAGATTGCTCCCAGGCTACGTAAATACTGGTACTCAAAAAATTATTTAAAAGTTGGTTCTTAATCATTTAGTTTGTTTTTTGTTTTCGCTAGGATGGCTGCGTATTTACATTTCAGTCTCTTGGAAAGTTATGTGGATTTGGCCCAAGCCGAACTGGATATGCGTCTATATAAGAGAACAATGGAGGGGATTAGAGATCTGAGACACCATGAACGTTGTACTCTGTAATCACACTTTAAACAAGAATGTGGTGCTTTCTCAAAACATTCAGTTCAAAAACAGTTATTGCTCCAGAGGACGATAAAATGTCAGTTCAGCACATTTCACAAGAAACAAACTGTGAAAAGCCAAAATGAACATGGCTCTAAATGGAGGATTCAAATTTAAATTCTTGCTAGAGTTTAGAGCTAAAAACCTAAATTATTTTAACTGTATTTAGTTTATCCAGACATTATACCAGTCTAAACCACAAGTACTCTCTTATTTACCTTACAATTTGTCCTCAGATCTTAGTGACGAAATGGACGTGAACGCTTCTGTAAAATTACGGTTAGGTCGACGGGGTTTACTAAAGGTAGTTTCCTTATCGAATGATGATAAAAATAGAACGCTTTTATCGTGAAAGTGTTTCATAGCTCAGAATACAAATTCATCGCAATGCAAATTTCAACCCCCTTCCTAAAGTCGATACACCTGTGTACGCCGCTGACTTCAGGGGGATTAGTGTTACATCCGTAATCTTGAAAGGGTAGTCTATAGTTTTGATATAGAACATTCTGCAAAGAAGATATAGAGAATTATCTAGGCCCAGATCAGTTCTCTTACCGCTCGAGTGGCAGCTGTACAAATGCCCTACTCACGACTACGCAACACAGTTTGCTTGCTGCATTAGATGACAGCCGCAATAACTGAAGCTGTACGACTTTTCACAATGGACTTTTCGAAGGCCTTTGACAACGTTAGGCACCATTCATCTGTTAGTTGAGAAATTAAAGAGCAGCCCATTAAGCCCGCACATAGCAGACTGTTTAAATGTCCAATCCGTTCGGAAGCAACCGGTATTAAAAAACGGAATGGTCTGAGAATGGAGAGAAGTCAATAAAGGGACAACACGGGGAAGCGTACTCAGTGGGCCCTTTTTAATATTCTCTTGAGCGATCTGCACTCTACTCAGTCTACTGGTCTTGACAATGTATCTTGATCAAGCTTGCCGATGATTCTAGTCTGCTGATTATCGTCAACGAACAAATTGATAATTCCGAACTAGCTCTATCACAGTTCTTAACCTGGACTCGCTTGAACAATATGAAACGCAACACATCCAAGAGTAAAGAAAAACTTTTTCGAAAGAACAACATTACCACTAATTACCCTACTATTTACAATACTGCACAGCATGAAATCAGAATGAAAACTTGACCTTACTTGGTGTTAACGTCCAGTCTGTTTATTTGCTAAGCATGTTAAAACTAAGCTAAATGAACTAATGTCTTTACATAATAAGAGAACTTGGGAAAGACGAAATTGATCATGTTTAAAGCGATCGTTCTTCATAAAATAGTCTATGGTCGCCCTGTTTATGTTTATGGCGCCAAGCGGATTTACATGTAAATACAGTACAATTCTTCCTGAAAAGGTGCTTTAAGAGGCGCTACTTCTCAAAACGTTACTTTCCACGAGCTCTGGAAAACAAGATAGGAAACTCTTCAAGAAAATTAGTAGCGACTGTTCTCACCCGTTTTACCATATGTTGCCCCAACCCAAAGCGTCCTCCCTTAGATTAAGACGAAGTAGTAATAAACACTGAACGTTTTCAAAGTAGTTTTTTTTAATAAGCTTAGTTTCAGATACAATTTAGCACTTAGAAATTCTTTCCGTACGCGCCTTAATCTTTTTAAAATTTCATGTAACGTTTGATACGTGTAGAGTACTAGCGTGTGACGTCATAAAAAATTATGGGATTTGCCAGGATATTCTGAAAAAACAACTTCCAAGACGCCTACTCGCCAAAAACTACCATTAAGGGACAAATTGCCTCAGAGATGTTAGCCCTGTTATGCTTTGATGACCCAATACAAATCCTTCTAAATTTGACTTAGGTCTAAACGTTTAGACCCAAGTCAAATTTAGAAGGATTTGTATTTCAGAGACAATTTGTTCCGAAATTTATTATTTTATTATTATTGTTAATTGTTTGTAGTAGCACAAACTAACATCACCCCTTGTTACGATTGAAACATGCAACATTTATTAATTTAACGCGAAAAGTGAAAGATAAAAGCTTTCAGTAAATTTACAGTACGCTGCTATTACACTTAGTCATGGTTGCAGTCTAATCATTCTAAGAAGGCTCCAATTTGAGTTCACTTTTTCTTTATAGGTAGGATCCACAAGGTTCTATAGTTGGTCGTTTCTGCCAATTCAAACTCATAAAATTAATTTAGGGAGCGTCCCTGGGCATCAGTTGCTTGAAAACTAGCCTGTTTCAGGCGTTCAGAGGGTAGGACGCGGGCGAAAAATTGTCGAGGGATAAAACCTTTGTTTTCCTTTTGAGCTCGCTGCGTACGATTTAACTCGCTCCCCACCATCTTAACGTTTGGAACAAGCTACTCGGAATCTGCTCCTGAATCTCATCAGGGCTACAGCTGCTGGGAATAAAGTATAGAATTTTTAACACTATCATTACCTTTAACCTTTATTCCTTTAGTATTTTTATGCAGGGGCTCAGCGAGAAATTTCCCAAAGGTACGCACCGTGTTTTAAACCAGTCCTAACCCGTGTCCCAAATCATTTTCACAGGGTGAAATGCTTTAACAGGGGCACCCAACGTTTGTTCCACCTAACTGTTCGAAGGAGGAAATATTGCCCAGCAATTTCTACAGCTAGAGAAAAAGGCTAACAATTTCTGTATTATAGAATGAAATGGGTCCGCACTAATTGGGTTTAGCTGTTGCGGTGTCCCTGCCCAAATATTTAAGTTATTATTAGTGTATTGTTACGTTCTTATTACTAGTGTTTGCATATCTTCAGTGATTTTTTTTGTATTCTTCAGGGCAAAGCTAATAAAATAAGATAGATCATGTGATTATAGAATACCATATTTATTCACATTTCATGATCAAGATATGGAAAAGACAAATACCCCCTATGGAATTTTCTAATGAAAGTACGGCTACTCCATGTGCTCCATTATTCGACAGGATCCATCAGGTAAGGTAACAGTTTCGGATGGGACCAAAAAGTCAACTGAAACTTGAGACTGAGACGACCAAAGTTCCCCTAGCCATCCGAACATATAGATGCGATGCTACAAATTCACCACCTTCAGATGGCCAGTTCAAATGGCTAAGGGGGGAAAGACGTGCTGTTCTTTCTTATTCATGGCACATACATAACTCTTCAAAATTAACGGCATCGTTTACTCTAAAATTAAGTGGTTCATCGTGGTTTTAAATGCTTACACACCGTCAATCTTAGCATTATCACGTGATCTAAGTCAACACGATTTTGCTCACGACAGTTCTCCTCTGTTATCAGTTACATTATAATCGACCCAGTCTCTTGCCACTGGTGCGCTCAACATCTCTTCCGTCAATCCAAAGGCATCACAGAGAGAAAGAGCCTGCGGTCCTATTTCACGACACAAGTCAGCGGCTACTCGCCCCACACTTGCCCCAGTCTCTATCGGCAGGAGCCGTGAGGTAGTGAAATATCCAAGATCTTTTTGTACTACAGTAATGAGGTACAAATGATACAGCTCGCTCAGGATTGGTTGCAAGGAAGCGTCTGCTTTGTTGATTGCATTGCTGAAGCACTCGCTGACCAGTCTCTCACCATACGCATGCGCACATGACTGGACAAGGTCTTGTTCGTGGTACATCCAAGCACTGAAGCGATCTTTAGCTCCAGCCTTCTTCATCTTCATACCTAACTCCATAAACTGCACCTGCTCTCGGGCCTCCAGTAGTCTATGCAGAGACTCGACGCTGTCCAAATCAACTGTCCCCACCTCTGCCTTTTCTTTAGATGGCTTGAACACCATCAGTCTCTCAGTTGTCACCTTCTGCATCAGCACAGCATTATCACCCTCAGCTGTCATAGCAGCATGGGCGTATCCTATTGCAGCACCGAATCTGTTACAGGAGAGGTACCCCTGGCCTCCACACCTCTCACGACACACAGAGGCAGCCTCGCCCACATGCCAGCCAGTCAATGCTTTGATCACACAACACATGGTAACAACATTAGCATGGTCTGACCCATCTTCTGGCTAGAAACAAGGAACATGAAATGCATCTCTTCATATAAAGGTATTTCACCCCTCTTCGACTCCTTAACAAAGTTATGGTGAGATTATTAATTTTTCCCCTCTAATTATCATGGATACCCATGGATTAAGTCCTGTGGTGTTACCACGCATTCAAATGAAATCTCTTTGACATAAATTTTGCACTGCAATATTTATTTATACTTAGGATTTTACTATAAAAAGATGCTCAAAAACATTAACTTTAACTCTCCAGATCTTTAACTGCAAGTGACAAAGGTAATTCAAGACAGGCTGTGTAAATATATTAACTAAATTGAGGAAAACTAGAGAAAAGAAAATAACAGGCCTAAAGAGCACAACTGATTCCTTTAAATGCATCCTATAATCACCAAATTCCAGGACTACATCTCAAGTTCCCAACTATTTTATAGATAGACTGTAAGTAGTCTCTTTCGCTTAAAATCTGCATGAACCAGGGTGCAAAGAAAATCATTTTTCCAGCTTGCCATTTGGGCAAGCTGAAGCTAGAATTTACTATCCCAGACATCATTTCAACTAGCCCCAAAACCTTTTTGTTCTTCTGTTATTCAAGTTCCTCATAAAACATCACTTGCCCGTTGGGCAAGTTAAAAACAAAATTCACTGGCCCAGTAACAAAATCCACTAGCCCCGGGCTATCGGACACTACTTTCTTTGCACGCTGAATGAACGCAATATGAGAGTACAAGCATCGAGTTAAGCAGACACCAGTATAAGCCAGTCTTTTCATTCATACTGGCACCCGCACAACTCACTGCTCGCGGCTTTGTTGTTCCCATACTCACATATTGCACTTGCTCACAGATTTCCAAGCAAGAAAGACAACTTGCAGTCTATTTTATGAAGAGAATTACCTGAAATGCCCAGCAGTCCTTGATATAGGAAAGAGCAAAGTCCAGTGCATAAGTCTTGGCCAGCAGAGGCATCAGTGCACGCTGCTGAAGCTGGTATTTCAGTATTGGCGTGTCAGACTTGCCTTCAGGCCCCACAGTTAAACGAGTTGCTGAGTAGCGGGTTGCAATGGTGATACAAGCTTTAGCAACACCTAGAGAAATCACACATCATGATTTTAAAAGTATGTTTTAAAAGATTAAACAGGAGGTGTAAGTCCACAAAACTGCCTGATAGTGCATTTCCAAAGGGTTTTCACTATACACTGAGATGTCAAATGTCAGATGTCAGTAATGGAATATGTGCAAAAATGCAATAGAATCTGTACCATGATCAAAACAGGTTTGAAAGTTTAGTAAAATGGGCTAAATTCTACACTTCAGCACAGAAAAGCTCAGAGTTCAGTTTCATCCTGGAGATTTGGTGACATGTGGTAGACCAGGAGACTTGTGCTGTATCCTCAAGACTCAACCCCCAGCTGATAATCTGGGACAGTTGGCACATATGCTAAAGTGGTGACAAGGAGATGGGAGCTTTATTGTATTTGTCTTAAGATTCTAATCTTGGACGGGATTTCAGACCATAAATCCTCTATTGAGCCACCCCTCTCAAATAAAGTTAGTTAGAAAGTTAATATGCACCCCTCTTTTTTAAGCTCCCCTCTCCTGTGAAACATTGTGATGACTGACCCTGGATGGTTTATTCACCAATTGGAAGTTAGGATAATTTGTTTTTGATCCTCGGCTGCAAGACCTCCAACTTCTTGTACATGTGCTTTTCCACTAAATCGTAGTAAGTACTTTATATAGAACTGATAAATTGAAAAAATTGAATAAGCTCTCCCTCTCAAAGAAGCTCTCTGTCTCTATTACCCCCCCCCCCC
>BOPM01000082.1:504101-523412 GCA_022179025.1 Porites australiensis | reverse complement strand
CCTCTAGGTAAATTATGAATGCTCCCTTAGCCGCTCTTATCGTATCGCTCTACAGTCCTCCACACTGAAGCCCAACCCTTTTTAAACTGACGCAAATAGAAATGTCAGCTGAACAATACAAAGAGAAAAATTGTAATAGAGAAAGCCAAGTGGATTCGTCTAATTTGTAAAAATGTGTATGAATAAGGTAAGAGATATTACTAAGCCCAAAAGGTAATTCCCATATGGTCTAGCGGTTAGGATTCCTGGTTTTCACCCAGGCGGCCCGGGTTCGACTCCCGGTATGGGAACGCCAAAATTACTATTTTTACTTTATTCATTCATAGGTCACGTACAGTCAAACCTCTTTAATACGGACACCAGAGGGAAAGAACCAGGAGCCCATCATTTGATAGGCTCCTGAAAGAACCAAATGTCCGCTTTACAGAGGTGTCCGTATTATAGAGGTAGGGAATGTATAATTTTTGGCATTTCTGGAACCAAACGAACCATCCGTCATAAAGAGGAGTCCGTATTATAGAGGTGTCCGTAAGGAGAGGTTAGACAGCTGTATTTCTTGTTTTTAAAATTCTGTTGTAAAAATAATTAGCGTTTTGGAAATTCTCTTTAATAGCTTCCTCACTTAATCTGAAAATTTGTCTTAATGGCATTTTTGCCGGAAAATGCCGGTTACATTTCTGCCCCAAAATATTGGTTTTATCATTATGGGGATGTCACACCTGGGTGATTGACGTTTTTGTCTTTCTTTTCTCGCTCTCTCTCTTTTATTCATTTTCATCGAAATAAGCAACCTCGTCCCCAGGGCTTTTCCCTCAAAAAATGGGTGGGGCGGGTGCCCCACCCATTTTTTAAGAGGTGGCGAAATAAGGGGAGCGCGCGACAGTCATCTCGAAGCGCGACAACTAGCCCAAAGCCCCCACCCTCTAGCGACAATCATTGTTTCGTATGGTGAAAAATGACCACTTTACACACTCATCAGGCAATCACAGCGATTTCATTTATAGAGAATATTAATACCGTAGTTAATACAATTCTTTGTCGCGTCTAACCTTCCAATAAACGCCGCCCTCGAATAGGCGCCGCACTTGAGGCATGAAAATTTATTAACCCCCGCGGTGCTTATTCAGTAAATACGGTACAGGAAAAAAGAAGCGGAGTTTCCGGACAAGCCTTCGTAAATGCACCCATGTGAGACCAAGAACTCGACTTAACTTTGTTGCAGAGGAAGGATCGTATATGAGGATCTGGTAAAGTGCTTGCAACGGTAAGGAAGGGCGGAAAACATTTTAAAGGCTTCAACAGCCCTCATGTTTGGACCAATCTAATAAAAAATTCCAAGATTCGCCCCTTTCTGTAGGACCTATTTGACGCAAGTGTAGTCAAAGTTCAACAGAATTGTCAGTATCCGCCCTATTTAACCGTCCAAACTAGTCTCTATACATTTCTTTAAAGAATTAGTTGAGAGAATTTGATAAAAGATCAAGGTAATTTCTCTTTGGTGATTACTTCATTAATTCTCACAACCTTTTCTCTTGTTAACTTTTGGGACTTGAAGGGTTAAGAAAGGAGGACGGATACAGGGAGACCGGAGGTGGTTGCTTCCTACTTTGGCCAAGTCTGAGTTGGCCTCCCAGGCAGGCGTTTTTAGGGGAGCTCGTTTTCATCCCTCCCCACAAACGTCTGCTCAACCGAAAACAACATTCCTTTCTTATTGTTTTATTTGCATGGTAAGTGACCAATCAACAGTTGTGCGATAAAGTGTTGACAGGCTAAACACGACTAAAACGTGACCCTAGAGTTACCGTTTTCCTTCTTTTCTTTCCTTCGCTAAGGTTATGCGGTACATGGAGTACTCTAAAATTTAACTACTTCTTATTTTTGCCGCTCTGAATCTAATATTTATTAGAGGTCAGAAAGCGTTCCTAGTGTTTCATGCAGATCGAGTAATTATCATATTACCTTGCGGTCAAGGTCAACTTTTCAGAATTTGGAAAGTACAATGTGATCGGCTAAACATGGGAAAGGAATGTTGTCTTCGGTTGAGCAGGCATTTGTGGGGAGGGATGAAAACGAGCTCCCCTAAAAACGCTTGCGTGGGAGTGAGTTTGCTGCCTTTTTTAGGAGATGGTGCTTACTAGTATTTCAGGGGGGCGCTTATTCGAGGATCGAGGAGCACCGCGGTGACACCAAATAGCAATTTATTTCACGCAAGCTTTATTAAACAATAACTAAAATGTTAGCACGCAAGCAAGCATGTGTCATATACATTAGTTATCTCCACTAGAATACTGTACATAAGTCTATAAATAACCTAGTCTACGCATCTACCAATAACGAGGCAAACGATTAATAATAATAATAATAATAATAATAATAATAATAATAATAATAATGTACTGCTTGCACTTGCACCATAACTATATTATTCTCATAGCCAATTAAAGACACACAAACCCTTCCACGTTATAACTTTTAACATGGACCAGTTCGCGAATATTTGGAAGGAACACCTTAAAATCAGTGAAGTTACCAAGTTTGGGAGTGATTTTGTTGATAACTACCAGAGATATACAGGTAGCAAAGTCGAGAAATTTTAAAGATGTTGTATGGTGGGGGGCAATTTTGTGTCCCCTTTCAACAAAATGCCTGTTAAATGCCTCGACTTTGCAAAGCTATAGTTTCACTCACTCTAGAAAAATAACTTTCAAACATGGCCAGTTAGCAGATTTTGTGGAGGGGCCTATCGAGTCTGTCGACAAAATCTGGTGACGCTGGCCTTCAAAATAAAACCTCTCTACTGAGCAAGCCTTTCTTATGGTACGATTCCTAAAATATATGTATTTTTTTTAAATAAAAAAACAATTTTTCTTGAATTGATTCTTGACACACAAAGTGTGAAACTTTGAGAATAATGACACTATTTTGCACCCTCATTCCCAGACCCTCCCTTCTTTTCATCCCCTAAAGCGCTTTAGGAACAGGAACCTGGGAACAAGTTTAAATGTTCCGAAACTATGGCTTGTTTAAACTGAGAGAAGCAGCTCCTGTAGAGTAGAACGACGCTAGGACCAAGGGCTTGGAAAATACCCACCTACCCCTCTCCTAAGCCGTTGTTTTGTCTTAAGTGAGAAGTAAGTGTTAATGTTAGCTTAGGGGAGGGGTGGGTGGGCAGTTTCCCAGAAACATAAAGTGTTCCGGACCAAGTACAATCTTTAGCACGTAAACTGAAGACAAACATTGTATGTCGCTGCGATGATCCACTTTTTAGGATCTTCCTACCATGGGGATCTTCCCCAATGCAAACAGCCCCTAAATCTGACACAAAAATGGCAGCATATTTGGAAAATGCAACTCCAAGAAAAAGGAAGAAATTATGGCGGCATAGTTTCAGCCTATCTTCTCCTTGTTAAGGAAGGTTTACTTGGGCAGGATATTAAATTGAATTTAGTTACATCAATGCTTAAACGACTGAAAGCATATAAAATGACAAAGAGGCATTTGGAGGCTTGCCATGGAAAAACTACAAAGTGGTATTAAAAAATTGCCAAGAGGATCAGAATGATTCTGTAACCATACAAAATGCTTGAAAAGTTCAAACCAAATTATTCATTAGAGTGCAAATTGTGTGTTTACTCAGCTCCTCCCACTAAAATTAACACACACGTATTTATGGTTAATAGAGAAAGAAAAGATCCAGCCCAGAATTTAGAGAAAGGCAGGCTTTCTGATCTCATAGCTACTTCTATGATTTAACGTTAGGTTTAGGTATGGTGTAAGGTTTCACCACACGTTCATTTCGTGTGACAAAACCCTAAGAAAGTCTGCGTAGGAAAATATATTTTTTAATTAGTAACTTAACGATTAAACTATATAAAATAAATCACAGTTCCTTTACACTGCTGAGCTTCCATTATTTTGAAAGAGTGCAAAACGTTACCCAGTAAGTAATTGGTCTCAGTCAACCTTTGATCCAATCAAGAAATCTCAGCAGCTTTTGTACATGGTTCGCACAACTTTAGACAAACAAATTTCAAGGAATTTTAAAAGACTTTTCAAGGACAAATTACAGTTTTCAAGGACTACGATTTATTCAGTAAATCGGCATTCTTTGACCTCGTTTTGAACACCTTATTGGCTAAAACACGTCATGAAGTCATTTACGATTTTTACTTCTTCAGCCACGGTTGATCACATTATTTTATACTACTTTCCACAACAACGCTGCACCTGAGGTACAGAAACAGCATTTAAAATCAAGAAACAGAAGTAAGATATTGCTCATGCACAAAACATGTTTTCAGACAAGGTAACGAATTTCAAGGATTCTTCAAGACCTAATAAAGAAATCAAGTACTTTTCAAGGACCTTAACTGAAATAAAGGACTTTTCAAGACAACTACTAAAATTCAAGACATTTTCAAGAGATTGTACGAACCATGTTTGTAATGAGTTGTGACATCAGTCATTCTTGTGTGTTTCATTCCACGTTACCGTCATGAAATTTTCAACACAAAATCTAGCTTAGAGTTTCAAACTAGGGTCTCCGCAGAGCTTCTTGGCAAGTCTCATGGTTGATATTTGATATCTGATATTTGATCATTCACCACCTCGGTCTAAGAAAAAAATGGAATACTTACCCAGAGACTTTGCTTTACTCTGCACATCTCACCATTCTTATACTATTATTTATTTAGTAATCTTAATTATTAGCGTGACTATTTTATTAGTTCGTGAGTTGAAGGGTGCCATCTACAATTCGTCGCTTTAAAATGTCATTTTCCCATTCCTCAACAGTTTCTTTGCCATTCTCAACAGTCCTATTAAATGAAATGAAATGAAATGAAAATCCTGCATGTAACACAGAGAGTTTTTATACCTAGGAGAGGTGGAAGGATGATCATGAGTTCCAGGAGTATTCCTATTTCAATAGTTTCAAAAGTACAGTCTCAGGATATAGTCAAATCTGTATCAAGATGCAGTAACTTTTTGAGGTCTCAGAAATGTTTTTCTTTTACATGCTACCAGAGCATAAAACATAAGCCATCTCGATCATTTAGTATTGCCCAAATCTTTTTTTCGCCGTAAAAATATATTCTTTGATGAAAATGAATGTGATGCTGGCAACTAAATGAACAACTCAAGAGGGTTAAAAAAGAATGTAAAAAAGGTCAGGCCTTTTGTCTAAGACAGCTTGATACATGTGTACATGAAAGTAAATTTTGTAATGTCCATTGTTCCTTTGGCTTCGGCTTCCATAATATGAGATAATGAGTTTGGAAAATAAAAAAATTGAACCTTGGAAGGATAACATTTCACCAGAACATTACAAACTGTCTGTTAGAGAGGCTAGATATGAAAAATGTAAGATCTTACTTTTTGGTTGTTATCTTCTTTCCATTTACCACTTTTGTTGACGTTGATGTTGATTTAAAATTCCCTAAGGAAGAAAAAAACACAGATTATTAAAATATCATGCTATTGACCTGTACATTGCTAATGACTCTTTAGTACAGCATAAGGAAATCTATAACATCACATCACTTCCATAATACACAGCCTTACTAATACTGGAATCAAGATTCTCACAATCAGCTTTGATTTGCAAACAAGAAAAATATTTTTAATGGGCATTCAAATGTTAAGAGGTTTCTCAGAAAAGGTCGACATGTTTCAGGAAAAGATATGGCTGTAAAAATAATTACAGTCAACTCTCTCTAAGACGGACACCTTTGGGACCGGCAAAAGCTGTCCGTCTTAGAGAGGTGTCCATCTTATAGAGAGTCTAATAAAGGGAGTAAAGAAAGGCAAGGACCAACTCTAGGTGTCTGTTTTACAGAGGTGTCCGTCTTATAAAGGTGTCCATTAAGAGAGAGTTGACTGTATTATTAAAAGAAAAATCCAGTGACTTACCTCCACGACTTCCACCACCACCACCACCATGACTGAAACTTTGGAATGATGTAAAGCTAACAGTGAGAAATTAAAAAAAGTAGATGTTACAAATCAAGAATGGCACGCATCAAGAATAAAATGTACATATGTACTTAAGTATGGATCCAGAGTAACAGATAGGTAGCATTGATTGGAAGAAAAAAGTAAGAAAATTAGTGAATAAAATAATGTACTCCAAAAGCTAGAGTGCTTAAAAATGCCAGACTTTGAGATAAAAGTTAAGATTTAAAACAATACAATGTTCGACTGAGGGAGCAAAATTAGACATTGTGTTTATCCTTTTCTGTCCAGAGTACTTTCTGCTGGTAAAGTTACAATGGTGTCAGAAGTCAGGGAAACATTTTCTGTACCTGTTTGAACCAAAGGGATCACTGCCAAAACCATTACCAAATCCAAAACTGGAAGAAAAGCTAAAACCAGGGAAGCTACTTGCAAATGGGTCACTCGGTCTCATCCGGCCCTGGCTTCGGTTTCGGTTACCTGGTTTTTCAAAAAAAGGTGTGAAACTGAATATCGTATATAAACAGTACCAAACATGCATCATTTAAAAGACTGTTACATTTTATGCAGTTCCACAGTGTAAATGCAAACAAAAACCACTGCGTTTATTTCAAAAATGGTCTGGTGGACATTTAAACCTCATCTTTCTTGCAGCTGACTGACTAAAAAGCATGGATTGTTATTCAAACATCATTTTCTTCTTTTCTGCCCACATGAAAAATGCAAGCTGCAGGCATGAGGGCCAATTAGCTTCAGAGGTTTACTTTACCCCAGAAATATGATCTTGGCACATTTCTGCAGTTGTAAATAATATTTATAAAACAATCCTTTCTATCATCAAACACCTCAAAAGCTTCACTACTCTAACCAAGGAAAGCTAGACTTATTGACAACAATAACTCAACCTTACCAAAGAAACTGTCAAACATGGAATCATGCTCAAAAAAGTCTCTGTTGAACAAAGGGAAAGGGTTGTTAATGGTTCATCAAAGAAGAAAAATATATTATTATTTATACAGAAAAACTGCAAATAAAGTAATATAAAGTATCAACTGGTTAATATAATCTTATGATATTTAAGACTTGTGCTAGAGTGTTCAATACATCTTTTATTACTTAACACACGTAAGCTATAACTACAAGTATCTTTTTGTTTAAGCAGTACTGTTATTCTGTTAGCAATTTTTACGTTTGCCTACAGCTGTAAATACAGCTGTAGTACACTGTAAATACAGTGGACTCCTGATAACTCAAACCTTCAAGGGAAGAAAGAAAACTGAGTAATCAGGAGTTTGGAGTAAAGGACTGAAAATTAGGAAAATATAGTTTTAACTATTTGAAGTGAACATTTTCATCACATGTACAAATCTCAAATATGAAAATGGAACAAGTATGACTTGTAGATTTATTTTATGAATCAAAACCCAAAGTTACAAAACAAAGCCTTACATTTAAGTAGAGCATGTATTTTACTGTTTCGGGAGAAGTAGTTTGTTAAAAGGCCCTGACTATGCTGATAAGCAGATCCATTCCTATTTACATTGTAGTATTTTGGAAAGCTGTTTCAAAGTAGATGTGCAGTAATGATCAACAACAGCCTCCATAAAAAGCTATAATATGTCAGTCACATGTCAATGGTATAGTAGCACAGTTTCTGTTTTGATGCCGTTTTGGTGGTGGCGTATCACAGCTCCATCCTCATATTCAAGATTAGGGCCGTTTATAGGAGGGAAAAAAAACGTCTCATGTAAGACATGTCCTAAATAAGAGGCAAACTATCCAAACAGCACATTTCGATTGAAATTTAGCTAAGATGCATCTTATCTAAGAACAGCCCATCTGTTCTTAGGAAAGACACATCTTAGCTAAGTCGCGTGTTAATGTGCCGTTTATTCGAGATACTTTGCGCCTTATCTTTCCTCGTGTAAATAACCCTATTGTTGCCAGGCCAAATTCACCTTGAATGCCACTTTCAATCAGTAGCTTAGTGTTAGTTGTGAGGAGTGTAAGTGTTTAGTCCTCAAGATATATTTTGTTATGTAATTTAGTGCCAGACATCATGCCCGAGTAGGACTGCAAACCCTGTATGATGTAGTCTAACTTTACAGAAAACATGTGCTTGGTGAGCAAAGAGAATTAAAAAGTGGGTGATGCAAGAGGAACATTGTAAAACAGAGCTAGTCTTGATGTTTAAATACACTTGAAGAAACTGAACCCAGGAGTTTGTTCAGTGGTACAAGAAGTTTGACAGCACACTCAGTAATGTTTTAGCAATTACAATTTTTTTCCAACTGGTCACGCCCTTAAAACATGGTTCAAGTTATCAAGGGGAAAAAAAATCACTTCAAGTTTGCAGAATCGAAGGTTTGAATTATCAAGGGTTTGAGTTACCAAGGGTAAAATTGAAATAAAAGTATGAAGAAAATCCATGGGACTCTATTTTGGCTCAAGTAGCACGAGGTTCAATTCAGCAAAGGTTTGAGTTATCGGTAGTTGACTGTAAACAATATTGATTGACTGATTGATTGATTGGATTGATTTAAAAGGCCCTGTGGTTTACACTAAACAATGTACAGCTTCATTCTTGCAGTCCTTCAACTGTTAGATAAACTTGTCTTAAACGCCCAAATTTAAGACGTGATCTCCTTAAGTATGTTGATTGGCATATTACTTAAGTCTTGTAAAACATTAGCAACTTACCTAAATATTTCATCTGGGTCACGGAAATGAAAGTTAAATCCAGGAAAACCACCAGCACTAGGACCGCCACCACCAGCTAAAGGAAACAATGACCATATAATTTATAAGTTTAAAAGAATGACAAAAATTTTTACGTGCATTGCACTACATTAACTTAATCCCCGATGGTCAGGACAGACCAGATTAGTATCCTTGATGAAGACTAGTTTTGTCTAGTCAAAATACTGGACAAATTAACTACCAATCCCTAGCTGTCCAATCAACCTTACCTTACTTTTTCATTCTATGTATATAATATTTTGCTTCAGAGGCATATACCCCCAAAAACTCATTAATAATTCACAAAGAAAAAACAAAAGAATTTGATGTTTAATGAGTGTCTTTATAACATAAAGACATGGCTAAACTTTACGACCAATGTTTTAGACCAATATAAACCCAAATCTAAATATTAGTGCAAGAATGAGTTGATCTATATGGCAGATTTTTTGAATCCAATCAAAAAACGAGCAGTCATGTATTATCAGGTGTAACAACTCCTGGTTTCACCTCGAGTTTTTAACCCTGATAATACACTCCTGTTCATTTTTTTAAACAGTACTTACTATATTATTCTTACAGGTGGGAAAACTGCACCAGAGCACAGCAAATAACAACAGGCTTGTAGCAAAAACAAGACAACGTGTTCTCAAAATCACTTTTATCATGGCCAGATCACTTTCTATTAATCTTTCTTTGTCTTACCTCCTGTTAATCCTTCTTTCCCATATCTGTCATAGACATCTCGTTTCTGTTCTATGATAGAAGAAGTAAGTAGAGGTTTCAATAGCGTAGCGCACAAATGACGTATGAGTGACTAATTTGCAATTTTTGTCTGAGTTTTGTCATTTTTCTCATTTTCATGACAAAAGTCAGACAAAAGTGATGAAGTCGCCGATGTTAATTTCTGTTTGTTTGTCTGAGTTTCGGGTCTATAAATCGTAACTGCGTGCAGCACTATTGCACTTCCTATTTTGTGTGGCAGTGTGCACAACAGAGCTAGTGTAACTCATTCTATGTCACATCCCATGGGGGGGGGAGGGGTAGTCGGTAAAAAATTTATAAAAGGTGCATTGTGCACTGGGTACAACACATTCAACCAAAATCTCTAGGAATTTGGTTGGCTCAATTACCAACCGTTGTGTGGGAAAATGAGCCCACATTTATCCCCTGATCTTCGGGGAAGATCAATGAAGGAATTTTGTCCAAAACTAGTTTCCAGACAAGTTCAGCTCAACCGTTTTATTTTAGGAGGAAAATTTAATCAACTTGCCTGCTCTGTCACAAATTTGCCGCTTAATATTATCCAGGACTCAGAGAGGGTCAGCTCTTTAATCTACTATCCCAACTTACACAATTTGTTTCAAGAATAGTAAGAAAAGACTTGCAAAAAACTTGAGAATCTTTTGTTTTCAAAAGGTCATTGAGATTATATAATCTTCTCTCAAGCACCCTGGTTTGAGTATGCGCGCAGTAAAAAAGGAATCCATTAAAAAGAGCTTACTGCAAACATGTCAGTTTACGAATTTCGTTACTAAAAGAATATTATTTACTTTAACACAAAACTAAATGTTTATCCAACTTACTGTCTGACAATACATCATAAGCTTCTGATATCAATTTGAACTTTTCCTCGGCTTGCTCCTTATTATCTGGGTTTTTGTCAGGGTGCCATTTTAAAGCTAATTTTCTATATCTGTAAAACAACATCCAAGAAATATGCATTCAACACCTAAGTACTTGTACATTACACATGCACAGCAGAGTAAGCCTCAGTTAATAACTGAGGTCAGAACTGTTTCGGTATAACACAAAATTCATGTGTGATATAATCACAACTAATGACATGACATAACAATCGTTGATCAGAAAGATCACTACTACTAGTTGCAAAACTTGAGAGACACCAACAGGTACGTGAATATTATTCTTATTTACGGTTTGTTTTAACATTTCTTGACTGATTGTAGTTCCTGTTGATATCTTTACGCAGATTTTGAATTTTATCTTCTGTATTTCAGTACATTTTGGATGAAATAAACCATGTGCAGTATTTGAAACCTTGGCGACTCACAGCTAGCAGTACAAGAACTGTGTTATTAGAGAGATTTTGAATTATGTTTATGGCAAACGGCAAATGGCAATTTGCATCACATGATCAAGTTTTACCTTAACTTACTGTCTTCTGTTCATCATATCTACACAAAAATCAATATTTCCACAACATTTTCATCAATAAGAATTATTTTGGTCTGTTTTTATCTGCTCAATTCCTATTTTGAAAGAATTTTCCAACTAAAATCTGACATTTGCCATTTGCTGTAAACCTGATTCTAAATCTCTCTATTATTTATACTTGTCAACTGTTTTAGACGACTAAAAAACATCAGCAGGATCAAGAGGTTGCTGTGTGAGATCAGTTTACATCAAATATAAAACCCCTTCATCTTTGTCCATGGAAGTGAAGGATAATAAATTTAAAACATACAGTATATACAGGTAGTTACAAAAAAATTGTTGAAACACAACTCTCAACGACAAAAGGTACAAATACAAACATTTTGATTTTACTGTCCGACTTCTACTGAGTAAAAATATTGGAATTATAGCTACATGCATAGTGCTTACAACTAAATGACCATTATGTTTAGAAAAATGTATATTTCCATTTTAATCACATTTTTTTCGTTGCCATGGATCTAAAATGATCAAGTTCAGGAAACATTGAAATGCAAAAGCATTTGCACAAATTCATGCGCAACTTACATTGTTTTGCTTAAATCATTATTTTTATGAAGAATTGATTTCAAACAATTTTTTTCTTATACATTGAAACTGCAATATACCAAGCCCTGCAAGTCAACTCTTTGGACAATATTCATTGATGTTAAATTAAAATGTATAAAACAACACCCTGATATAACATTCCACTGGAAAGATCTTTTCAGTCCATATGACAAGTCTTTGTTTTGTAATATTTATTTTCATTTTTAGGTTTGACTTGATTGGGCTATAATTCATTTCTAACTCGTGCATTATGCATAGCATAAGAAGACAAATTATTGTGGCACTGCAATAAGCGGATGTGTCACCCATGTGTAGACACTTTCATAATTAGTTCGCTCACATAAGAGCACCCAATATCAAAACCACAATAACTGTTCAACATCCCTAGCGAGCGTTGTTCCAGAGATTTTGATGTGATGATTTTGCAGCTTTCATAGGACAATAAGTTGTCTTCACGTGGACTTTGAATGTTTCAAATTAGCACTATGGCTAACTTGAAGCCTTTGTCTGGTCCAGGTGCTTAACATGATGAAGAGATGAGCAATTGCTCTTCAACTCTCCAAGCTCACAAGTAGTATATCAAGCAAGCCCCTGGGCCGAGTTGTTCAAAGCCGGGTTAAGATAACCAAGGGTTAGTGCGAGATTTGAATTCAGATTTGAAAGCTTAAGAAGAATTTCAGTTTTAATTTTTTTTGTCTACAAGTTGATGATTGAAAGCTCTAAATATAACAGAGAAAATTATCCGAGAAAATGCTTTTGAACACAAGAAGGAGAAACACGGGTTAAATTTAACCCCGGGTTAAGCGCTAATAGGCCTTCCAACAACTGGGCCCAGTTGTTCAAAAGCTGGATAACCCTATCCATTGGATAACTCTCTATGCGCTCGATAACACAATCGGTTTCCCCTTATCCGCTGGATAGTGCTATCCAACATTTGAATAACTGGGGCCAGCTACAGCTGTAAATAACTTCAAGCTAACTGGAAAGTGACCTCAAAATGAGTTCTCTCATGCTGACGTTTAAAGGGTTGATGAGAATGAGTTTTACTTGTTAAACTATAATGAGCAATACTGTTAAACGAGCACTTCTTGAAGGAAACAAGTATTGTAAACAAGTACGCCAAGCATTGGCTGCATAATCAATGAGTTCATGATGCGAAACCATAGAACATAATTATGTGGTCAACCCGCAGGAAGTAAACACTGCATGCATGGAAGATGTACGAGCAGAAATAAAGTTAAGAAGCATAAGAATGTTCAAGAAATAAGTCAAAGGTTACTTTGTAAATTTGGAGGCTCCTGCCATGACAGAGAACCATTGAGATATGTACTAGGAGAATAAAGCTTATTATCAAAACCTTCCAAAAAGAAAATGGAAAAGCATTGAGGTTTATAATATGCTCTGATTATGTACAGTACACCACATTTGTCTGGAATAAAAAACTTTCATCTATATTGTGGTAGAACCCAACCTGTAGGAAAAAATACCTCATGTTCATCTACTGTTGTGTGACTAGGTAAAAGTGACATTAATCTACTGCTGTGGCAGATGAGATACATGAAATAACAGATGTGATTCAGCATTTCCATAATAGCATTAAGTGTGGCTCTAAATATATTATGTACTTGCTGTGATCAGTTGTGGTATATGTATAGGTAATAGCATGATATGTAGTGATATTTGGCATAAATACCACGAGTGATATTTCGAAATTGTTATACGTAATTTCACAAGACGTTAGGCGAGAGAAATTTGAGACAATTTTGAAATATCACTAGTGGTATTTATGCAACATATCACATACAAATCATGCTATTATTTGTTTATACTACTACCCGTTAAAGGTTTGTAATTTTCACACGTAGGTATTTCAAATTAAGCTGAAATACCACTGCTCTAAGCCAATCAAATTGCAGAAATTTCTCATGTAGTAGTATAACATCAATTACAAAATATGATGCTAGCAAAATACACTACATGTAAGTGCACAAAAAATCTACTTGATGTGTGCATAACTGGTAAAACTATTGATAATTGTAGACAATACAGAATGGGTTTGCTTAACATACCGTAAAATTTTGAAAATGAGCCCTGGGGCTTATATTCTTCAAAAACCCTTTTTAAGGGACTTATTTTTGGAGGGGCTTATGTACGGAGGGAAATTTGCGTTTCAAAATCGATTGGGCTAGCTTATAGTTGGAAGGAAATTTACCGTTTTTGCTATGTCTTTCTTTGCATTTTAGGGCAATTTCCAAGTACAAGCCCCCGGGGGGACTTATATTCAGAAAGGCGATTTCACGGATGGTTTTTTGTGTTACAAGTTTGGGGGCTTATATTTGGCTTATATTTTATTTTTTTGACTTTTTACGGTATACTTTGAAGAAATTTTTTTTTGGTGTTGCTATAGATGATTTATTACATCTTTAGCCCTTATAAAAAAGAATGCAATATGCTTTAAATTATTCTGGTACAAGATTTTTGTCCGCTTAAAATCAAAATTAGTCAATGTCCTGGTGGATTCCGTCTTAATATTTCAGGAATCTGTATCAAATGATATACACAAATAAACAAACAGATCTGTCAAAAAGAGAAAAACACTGAGTTTGCATGTGTACACAAGAAAACCTCAAAATTCTATTTCCAACAATCTCAATTTAGAAACTTTATAAATGTGGTTTCCCTTTTCCTTTCTGAATAAACAAAATAATGACGTTCGTACAGAACTTACACACTTCATTAGCCAAGTCATGTTCGAGTCGTCTCATTTTTACAAATGAAGAATAACAATATTATACCAACACACAGTGCCTTTAGTTTTATCTATATGGACAAAGGATAATGCATGGGATAAAACCTTATAAAAACGTCAAACAAACTTTGCATGTGATTCGAAGCATTAAGCTTAGTTTAAAGTATTAAAAGATAACTTAATTACAATAGAAGTATAAATCCTGAAATGTGCAACGTATACACCACACTTAAGTCTTATGTAAATTTTCAATACATGCTTAAAAGGTTACAGCAACCTTATGCAGAAAAGACGATGAACATCTGTACATATGTTCTTTCTAGCTTACAAGTAAGATTTGTGGAAGCATCTCAAACTCTAAATATACCTGCATGCTGTTACAAAGGGGGAACTATTGGTTTGCCTAGTCATGAAGTGAAGAATTAATAACAGCAAATGATTCAGAAGATATTCAAACTAGCAAAAAGACTTACGCTTTCTTGATGTCTTGATCGGTTGCACTTCTTGGAACCTCCAAAATGTCGTAGTAGTCTGACATTTTAACTGTTAAACACTTGCACACACGAAGAGAGAACACAGATTCGACACCTCACGAGAACGAAGATGATTTGCGATTCCGGGTAAGATCAATTCCGAGCCTCGCTTTGGTTCATGATATTATAGTGACGTAGATCATTACCAGTCTCCTCTCTCATTCCATTCCATTCCCATTCCACAGAGAAGGGGAGGGAAGATTCAAATTGTCTTTTCTTTTTGCCTTGCGGCTTCGCGAGGATCTCTGTTCAAAAAACAACATTCCCGAATCCCGCATTGTCGACTCGCCAAATCCCGTTCATAACGGTTTATTTCCACCAAATTATAAAAGGTTTGATTCATAATCATAAATTTTCAAAGAAGTCGAAGAAACGTCAAAGCATCATAGTGCATCGCGAAATTGAGTAGTTTTAATTTTCAGTGGACAAAAACCTTGAACCAGAAAAATTTAAACAATATCGCATTCATTTTTACACTTTTCAAGGGCTATAGACTTAATTAGTTATCTGTAATGACACCAAAGACTAATTCTAATGGGCACCCGAGAAAATAAATGTCAAATTCCACAAAATGACATCTTAAACACATGAAACAGTTTCAGTATTCAGTACCTGTGTTTTCACAATTCCTGTCAAATCAGACATCTATTTTGTCGGGCTCCCATGAGAAATAGTCTTTGGTGTTATTACAGATAAATTACATCTATAGCCCTTGAAAAATGTAAAAAAGAATGCGATATTGTTCAAATTATTCTAGTTGGCACATAAGAAGTAATTGTCCACTGATAATCAAAATTACTTATTATTCATTCAAAATATTTCCCCGATTCTGATTGGCTAAAGCACACGCATAATTCACCATAACCAGCTACTGATGACCAAATGTGGAAGAATTTTGCGTTTAATGAACCGATGAGGTCAAAAGTGCAGCTTCCTTGCAGGTTAATGCACCGCTAACCGAGAAGACCAGGAGACGAGGTTGCTGGAGGTTGAGTTGTTTTGATTGTGAAAACAAAAATGGCGGACATTTCACTCGTTTCAAGAGTAAGGACTGAGCGAAATAATGGCTAAAATTTTGGCAAGAACAGCAAGAACACGACTCGAAGGGCGATCGACATCTGCTATTTGGAGAATATTTGCGGAGCTGAACAACCCCAAACGTGCACTATAGAAGATGAACTTAACATCGATGGATCGATGGAGGTAAGCATGTTTAAGCTATGTTTTTAAACTAGGAGTTATTTTGAATGATTAATAAAACAATTATTGAATTAAGCTTTCGTATCATATAAAGAATTATGGAGATCTCGGAGGGTGTTAGATAGCACCCTCCTCGATCTCCATAATTCTTCATACGATACTCCAACCTCGTCCCCAGGGCTTTTCCCTCAAAAATGGGTTTTTGACGGAAACGCCCTGGGGACGAGGTTGAAGATACTCAGCCTCATTCATTAATTGTTAATTAATTCCCTAATGGATTCCGTCGTAATCTGTCGCGAGCGTAGTTTATTGTGACGTCACGAAACTGAGTAATTAATTGTTGCTTTTTGTCAGCTAATCGGTACAGCATCATATTGTTCGTTTCCAATGCGTGTTTTATTTGAGAAATGTTGAGATGATTTCGAGGA
The DNA here is from genome assembly GCA_022179025.1 of Porites australiensis. Classification (NCBI taxonomy): domain Eukaryota; kingdom Metazoa; phylum Cnidaria; class Anthozoa; order Scleractinia; family Poritidae; genus Porites; species Porites australiensis. The sequence continues at coordinate 507,024 of BOPM01000082.1, read as the reverse complement.
AGTTAAGATTTTTGGTTATTTTGGTTATCCTGTCGTCTTTCGCACAGGCGAAAGATAAATGCCCTTTGCAATGTGATTGCAGCGAGGACTTGTCGGTGGTGAAATGTCGTGACATGGAGAAGTTTCCCGTGTTTAACTTTGCCGAAAAGGTTAAAACACTGTAAGTAAAACAGTTAAAAGTAATAACTGGGACGCTATATATATTTTTTCAAGGTTTAATTTCGAAAGAAAAAAGTGTGTTTATGAATGGGTTTGCACCATGGTTTTTCGAAAGAAACCTTTTCCTGGCTTAGCGACCATGCGTGTATAGGAATATCCAGGAATTACACTTAAAAAGCAAAATTGTCAAAATAGAGTTAAACCAAAATTACCTCTCTTGGGCTCTTATAAATGATTAACTGGATAAACTGATTCTTTCCAATGACGGAAAGCGAACCACTCTGCGCACCACAAACCCCATACAAACACACTGCAACCACATAACTGAAAGATAGTCCTGACACACTTTCGATTTCTTGAATTGAGGGCTAGAAGTCCTTTGGCTAGGCTCATGTCACAAATCTTCCTTGCAAGTTTCATCGGCAGAAAAAGCGATAAAGCAAGCGACATGTATATTAAATAGGATGTCTATTTCACTGTATTTTCTGGTCAAAGGAGAAAGACGATAAAGCTAACAATAACTAACAGTCGATTATGCTAGAGTTTTAGCCTTTAAAATTCTGTTTTGCGAGCAGAACGCGAAATTGTTTCTGCTGGAAGCTTAAAAGTGAGATTTCACTCAACTAAGTATTATGTAATATATGGAATTAGCACTGCTGTAACTTAGTTTAATATTTGTAAGTATATTGCCATGTAAGTGTGTAAATTCGCTATTTGTTTTTTTTTGTTTGTTTGTTTGTTTTTTTTCTTTTTATTACTTTATTTATTCTGTGTAATTCGTTTTTCTGTGTGTGTTTTACTTGCAATAAAAAAAATAAAAAAATAAAAATATATATACATTTCTTCGATCGATTACAGGGACTTGACTTATGGAAATATCAGGAGCATAAATGCAAAAGAAGTCAAGCCTTACACAAATCTGGAAAATCTGTAAGTATTGAGAGAACCTGCAGTTATATCAAAGTACTGGTAGGCAAAGAAGGCGGGGAGTAAAGCAGGAACATTGAGACATTCAAGGCTGAAGACTGAGCCTACTATGAAAGCCGAACGCGAAAGAAAGAAAGAAAAACGTTAGGAGGAAGTGAGTCAGAATTAGTAGCATCCGTAGCCAGTTGAATCGTTATAGCGCGAGCAAAGTTTTGCTAGAAACTGCGAAGCTGTGTGTAGAATGTGGAGGAGGCACCTAGCAGCTAAAACTCTCACACGCGAAAAATTAATTCCGCAGCCATTGTAGGCTAGTGAATTAGTGAGTGAGTGATTTAGTATTTGTAACAGTATATCTTTATTGTATCTACTTTCTATCGACTATTTTCGGCAAATCATCTCGTTAGCCGTAAAGACACATAACAAAACACATTTGGTTGCGTGACGGTACATTAAAGGGAAAAGTTTTCACTTTCGCTTGTCTTACAGCCCTTAAAAACGCCTTTGCTTAAGTTCCCTATAGGTTCCCAGGAAGATTTTCGGGATTTCCCTTATTTGAAGTTCGGGTTTCGGGATTGTAAAGCAGAATCGGGACGAGATTCGGGATTGAAAGTATGCGAGGGATGTGGAATGCCAAAAATTACCATCTAGATTAATGGACTAAGCGAAATCTGGGGTCGGGATTAGGAGATTGAAGAACCCTATTGAGGATCCTCTATTAACTCCAACAATTTATCTTTCTTTGTGACAGGTTCATTAGTCACAATCCTCTGGACTGTGACCATGCAACTACCTACACCTTGAAATACGTTCTGAGAGAAACCATGAAACTGAAATCGTTCGATGGACATAAGATAAAATGTCCAAAACGAATGCCACTTATGGGCAAACCTCTTCATGGTTTGGCTGGTAAGTAGGCTTTCATAAACCTTACAAGTATGTATCTTGGAAAATAGCCCATAGGTTTGAGCTTTCAATGTCAGTCTCCAAGTCAAGATAGATCAAGATACTCGCTAAGAAAAAGTTTCTGAAATATAGACCAAAAACTCATCAGATTTCGTTTCCAAGTAGGAGTTCACGCTTTTTTCTATTGAAGATCCTGTCCAAATACTGGTAATTGTCTTTGTAGGAGACTTTTTCTTTCTTCATCAAGTCTCGTCCCGTTCATTTCCCATTGCAGTCAGTGCTCGGCCTTAAGTTGTAGAGGGGAGGTAGCCACAGAAGTGAAGAGCATAAATATCCAGTGAGCCTACAAAACCTAGTGAAACCAGCAAACCTCTCGTATAACATAAAAGCACCCTTCGAACATCTTTAGAACTTCAGTTTGCCGAGCCGGCCATTCCACTCGTACCGAACTGAAGCCACCTCCGGGCAATTATATTATTGCCCCAGGGTTTTTATATTTCGATTATTTCAAAGGAAAATGCGACAAAGTGATCCTCATTGTACCATTGAAACAAACACTATAAAAACAATTTTGACCGGCCTATACTAGTTAACAGTATAGCTCTCTAGATTAGGAAATTCGAAGTAATCGTTAAAAAAAAGCCTCACGGAAAAAAAGATAATTAAACACTACAAAACAACAGACATTTCGCTACGCCACGACAGTACTGGCTTCTCCGCGGAGAAATAGTACAGTAGCGAAATGTCGGCGTTTTCTTATGCTAATACTAAAGCTACTTTTGCATTGTTTTTTCACAGAGAGCAGTAACATTCATTATGGAGGCGGCGGTCCAAACGTTCATATTCATGCTTTGACAGGCCATCATCCTTTACACTGCATGACACCTGGGATGGTCGCGACTGTGGTGTTTTGTACAATCGTGGGACTGATCGC
>BOPM01000082.1:483398-504091 GCA_022179025.1 Porites australiensis | reverse complement strand
GAAGTGTTCATATGGCAAAATTTCCAGCCCGCTTACCGAGATCTCGGTTGGAAAAACCGAGATCTCGGGAACCGAGCCAGCCCGCCCTCTCATATGAACATATGGAAAATTTTACAAAGGATTTAGAGGTGAGGCGAGATCTCGGAAACCGGGCCAGCCCGGTCAACCGGGCTCATATGAAGAGGCCCTAACAGTCAAGAAAACAGCACTTGCAAAGCGAAATGGATTGGATAACGAGAACGAATACAAGAATAACAGTAGAAAATACTAGCGAAACTCCTGGCACAAGAGACAATGAACAAATGCAGAGAGAATAACCCTGGGTAAGCAAAACGAGAAAGATGAAGAAAATCGAGCACGACGAACGAAATGAGCGGAATGAGCGGCTGGTTTACGTTACAACCTCGTGGCGAAATACTGAATGAGCCAATCGGATGGCATACAACCCACGCAACCCTATCAAACAAACCAGCCAATCACAGAGCAGGTTACTAAAGGTGCGTGTCAACCGGTGGAATTAACTGCATGACAATATAAAGTGTGAGAGAGCTTTTATCGACTGGACGTCTGTGTTCTTTAAATAAATTTGTCAATGACGCGTCGCTTAGTTTCTCCCATATACTTGTAAATTGCAGAGGTTACGGGCAGATTTCGATCATTTTGCTTATTGACACATTCGCCGATTCACCAATTTCCACGTAAACCATAATGCACCTTGTTTACTCCCCCAAATTTTGCAGAATCATTGTCTTTGATTTCTCTTGGGATGACTGCAATACCCAGCAGAAATTGGAACAATAGTTATGCAAAATTTTGGGGGCTAAACAAGGTGGATTATGGTCTACGTGAAAGTGATGTATTCATGGGACAGTGACCTCCCGCGGGAGTGGCCTATAACCTTTAACCTATAACCTTCCCATAGGACTCAACGCATGCGAATAACTGACTGGTTCGGTTATCCAAAATGGCGTCCGTGTGCTGTTTTTTTGTTTGAATTTTATAGCTTTCACCGAATGAATTATGCACTTTTAAAGTTGACTCGATGTAAATAGGGTAATGTGTTTGCCATTTACTCGTTTGCTACATAGTTATTGAGGTATTTTTACCAAACTTGAAATAAAAAGTAGTAGCATAATTTTTGCATATTTCGCTAAAATAAGCATAATTTACAAAAACTGGCATAATTAGGGAAAATAAGAGCACTGCTAGTTTCATATTATGCTACTTTTTCGCGCACAATCTATCAAAGCAAAGGGTGAGCTTATAAGCGGCAGTTTACAGTATTTGAAAATCGCATGAGGTTCCCATTTTTTGTGGTGGGTTCGTTGTATCGCTTTGACCACTTTGTCTTGAGGTGACGTTACACGAGACGATTCACAACGACGATTTCGAGCGCAACAGACCGTTGCAACATTGTTTCGAATGGTTACAACATTGTCCCAACATTGCAGCGCTATGTTGCGCTAAAAATCGTCGTGACGAATCTTCCCGTGTAATATCACCTTAATTCACTCTAGACTGCGACGAGTCTCTCTTTTCTTCAGATTTAGAGAGGGTAGTGCAAGCAAGCGCCAGCGTCGAGAGGCAAAGCCGCGAGACGCGAGAAACGAGGGCGGTAGCACGAGAAGAAAAAGAGATGCAGATGACAATCTATTAAATAAATATAACAACGGGATTGGAGATTTTCTTAACTTTATTTTGGCTGCACTTGAGTTAGAAAGAGATGAAGTGGCTTGCACTCATAATAACACTCTTCAGTGTGCCATGACTTGTAGCCTTGGCATGTACTGTATGTAATATATCAAACACGAGAGGGGGTGTTTCATCCAATATACAAACACCGAGAAGTGGTTTGAAAAGAAAAGCAGCACAAGACTGTGAGCAGTCTCTTAAACATTTTTTTAAAGTCACTGTGGGGGCTATCGCGCGTGACACGAAACCAGTTACGAGAACAAGACCGTCATTAAGAATGCCAGCCCCCTAAAAATATGAGATTGCTCACAGACTGAAGCTTAACATCGTGGAACCCTGATATCAAAACGCCCCAAGAGACTTGCGAAGTTAGGTTCACGAGAACAAGGGCACAAAGCCTGTCAGCGAACAAAACGAGCAACGAGGGAACGCGCGAGGGGCGGAGTCAAGGAGAGAGCCGTTCTTTCTTTCCCAGTCACTCGCTCTCCGTCTCCCTTCGCGTTCCGCTTGCGCGTGACGTTTCACGATATCCCCTTGGATACCAAAGTACTTACCATTCACATGGGAAACTGGAAATTAAGGTTGCAACATCGAATGGTTCGAGCCATTTCATTTGGGAAACTTGAAACAATATGAGCTCATTTTTCGGGGGGAAGCAAATTGTTAGACTCCTTACAGTCTACTCAGCTGATTCGGAAATGTTAAATGTTTATGCACAGAATTTTTAACCGAATAGTTTCGGTAAATGGCAAGCACACTAGGGATTCACTTTCATTAACCCCTGAGGTCCCAAGAATGACCAACACCAATTTTCTCTCGACGAAATCAATACACCATCAAGAGGAAATGTAATGAGAATTTATAGTGATCACCAATGAGAAAATGCTTTGATCCTCTAGGTAATGTATGGAGATCAGTCCGGAGAATTTGTGTGTGGATACTGGGACTTAAAGGGTTAAAATATCAAGGTATGTACTAGATACCGAGCCTGCGAACCGCAGACGTATTTCCGGTCGTCGCCTGGAGAGAAGCGAAGACCGAAAATACGTCTGCCGTTCGCAGGCTACTAGATGCCAGATCAAACAGTCTTTTGAGAGTTTGATACAGCTTCTCAAATGATCAATAATTCTTGAAGAGATTCTCTGCAAACGCTTGCAAAATTTACGTAAATTTGACTCACAGTGGTGTTTTCTACATGAATTATCAAAGAGTTTGAGAATGGTGGTCTACAACCTAGGAGAATCAGAGCTCTCTTAGAACATTATATATCTATACATAGCATTTACACAATAAAGTAGCCTCCCTGTTTTAAATCTGCTATTACAAGGGAGCATTTTAAAAGCCATAATTTAAATGACAAACTTCTTTGAGCAGCATAGGTTTTTTAAAACCCGGCTACTATAGGTATTTTAATTATATATGTACAAGTAATGATTGAGGTCAAAAGTGAGGAATATTTATTTTGAGAAGTACACACTAGAAACTACTTGCAACATTAATGTAGCCTACGAAGAAGCTCTTGGAGGAGTCACAAGAATTCACGCGAGAGCAGCGACGCATGCGCGAAAGAAATACTTTTTCTTCGCCACTAGCGGCTCGTTTCGCTGACCATAAATGGAGAGCTTGCTCACAGGCTAGATCAATGCTGTGGTAAGTCCATCTGAAAATTTTTACCTACGGCTGATCTGGTCGCTTGAGAATAGTGAAAAAGTTGTAGCTATAGTTTGTTAATGACATTATTTTGTTCAAAACAAATCTAAAGCAGTCTCTTAGCTTAATGAGCAAAGGACGTTTCTGCTTTCAAATTTGTTATGTATAGCACACTGACTACGTTTGGGACCAATAAATTGCATGGAAATGCTTCTTTGGCTTATAAAATTTAGCCAACATTAACACAACACCTTTACAATGTTGTGTCGACCAAGGCTATGATAATTTAATGAAACCTACTTAAGAAGTCTCTAAATTTTATTTTGTAAGGTAAAACTTTAAATGTTTTATATATGTACTATTTTATGTCCACGCCTTTAAGGCTGCTCACGATTCTACTGGGTCTTCGTCCATGGCCATATCAGTAGTCCTGAAATATGAAAAACGAAAACTATCTTAAAGAAACAACTTACCTCAATTTAGTATAGAAACTTCCAAAACTCGAGGCAAAATTTGAGACAAAAAACGAACATTTTGTCGGACTTGCTCAAACTTTATCATAACCTGCGTGGGAGGCGTTTGAAAGGGAGGGGAAAGGGAGTTTTAGGTGCGAGAGAAACGCGAGAGGCGCGCCCTCCCTCCCTCCTCGCACGCCCCTCGCGTTTCCCTCGCGCCCCCAACCCCCTTTCCATTCCCTTTCAAACGCCTGCCACGCAGGCTAACTTTATCAGGGTTGTGACGTGACAGGTTGTGTAACAGAAAAGTTGTTACATATCCTCAAGAGAGGATTGTAAATTCAACACGTAGGTCCAGTCCCTTGCCCCTGTTCAGAGATGGTTTTCGTCGTTTGATAGCAATGGCCTCCTTGGCGCGACTAATATCTCACAGCCTACGATTTCTCGCTTTTGAAAACAGTTGTAATTATAACAATAAACCTAACAGGAAACAATCGATAAAACTTGATCCTGTTTAAAGTCAGAATTTTAGTTTAATTAATTTGCCACCGATTTTGATCTATAATCATCCATTTCATCGACTGGACATGCCGGGCTATACAGGTGTTTTGGGAGAGAATAAACAAAGTCTGATTATAAGTTCTTTAAATTTGCAGCTAGCCATTCACGTGGTACAAAACCACCATGCTGGAATGCAAAAGTCGCACTGGGACAAGACAGACAAAGGAAATTACCATATAAAATAATGTACGCCTTTTATTTGTCTTGTTCCAGTACGACTTTTGCTCTCCCGTATGGCAGTTTTGTACCACATGAATGGCTAGCTGCAAAGGGCCTACTGGTCTTACTTGTTTGCCTCCTGTACCACCCCCATGGAAAGTGAGGCTAGCGCTGTGACGGTGTCTGCTTCCTCTTTTTCTCGCTGTTGTGCTTGTACTAATGATTGACAAATCTGTGTTGCTTCACGCTTTACACTGTTCCAGTACCTACCTGTTAGTGAACAATTAAAATTCATTCATGTTACACGTGGACAATAACGTGTTAGTGACCAAACGAGAGATCAATATGGCTAGATATTGGACACGTTTTCTTCAGCGTTTTTAAGAAGCATCACGAAGTCAAAGTCCATAAACACTCCAATAGCCTGTTCCAAGCGTTCCCAAGAGAGAATGAGGTCAGAGAGCGAATCCCTATTCCATATGATAATTATTTGAAATCTATTTAAAGTTCGCGCGCGTGCTGCGAACGTCATTTTTCTCTGCTGTTTCCGTGACCAGCGAAGTCTACTACCTCATTCTCTCTTGGCGTTCCCCATTCTCCCCCCGCTGTTTTTCCTCGTTTTCCTCATTTAACTCGCTTCCCAACATCTGAACCCCGCGCTCTACTATCTGAGCGTCTGGAACTGGCTAAAACTCCCACAAAAAAACGTTTTCTTACAGGAACGAACTGCACAAGAAAGAGCCAATAAAAAATAGCCACGATTTTTTGGCTTTTGTGGAGCCAGCCAATTAGTAAATATACTGATTGTCCCAGTTGCTGAAGACAAAATTTTGTCAGTGTTAAACAAACATGCGTTAGAAGTAATTATCCATTTGCTTCACTCTAATATTTTAACTTTGCCGACTGTAAGCAATGTCAAGAAAGCTAACATTCCAGGCGAAAAATATACAATACATCTCCATAATATAAGTGGAAGTGTTCTGCAAGTACCCTGCGAATTACTTTCACACTTGGGCAAGAGGAAAATGTTGCAACCTCAATGACTTTTTACACATAGAATTACCTTGAATGGATATAGTTTTCTCAAGGATAGCCACTGCATTAGGGTTAGGGGCACGCTTGATGCTCTCTTTGGGTAGCTCTGGTATCTGCCAAAAACAAAGAATGTGTTGTGATGGAGAATTGGATGGAGGCTATGTTCCCACTATCCCGGATAGCTTTTGAGCCCGCACACATGCGGCTTCTGTTCACACAAAAGACGGTGATTTCAGCGCAATTTCTGTAAAGGAGCGAAGCTGTACCACGCCGATCTCGTTAAGTGAACAGTCACATATCGGATAGGTGTTCCCACTAAACCGGAGAGCTTTTTAGTGTGAGTATAGCCTAAGATTGTGTAACAACATTTTCTGGTCTGGGTATAGGTATGGGTGAAGTATCTGCATCTGTAGCCGTAGATACGGAGGACCAAAATAGCACTCAGTCAAGTAAGTTACTTGATTACATGGTATCCTAGTTTGCAGCCATAGCCACAAACAAATAAGACAGGAATATAATTACAGAGTATGCAGATTAAGATACCAAGACATGAGCCTCAGTTCAGATTAAAAACAGACACAATGATAAAGTAACTGCAAAACACAAGTTAATCATTCCTGGCAAATTGCTCCAGAGACATGGAGTAGTTCTTACTCGGTAAACAAAGTCTCATAACCACCCTAACGAAACCTGTTGGGCAGCAAATTGGTAGGGGTGTCTGGAGAAATGCCCTTTACTGACTTCTGAACAGTGTTCTAATACACTTCTAGATTCTCCTTACAAAATAATAATTAATTGCCTTGTATGTGCTAGTCCCTCGGGGGCCTTATTCCACACAACCTTTTTTCCCCCTTTATTGATTGTCCATATTTCATATTATGGAATATGGAATTGTGTTAGACAACTAATCATTTTATATGGGTCACTATTGACTGTTAGAGCATCTTTACCTTTTCTCCTAACAGTGCTTTGACACAGGCCTCTGCAGCATCGCACAGGGATGGCAAGCTATAGCCACCTTCTAGAGCCATGACTACATTTCCATCAGCCAAGTCCATGAGCTGCTTGGTTAGCTGTGCGTAACCTAAACACAAAACAAACAAGAACATAACCTGTGAACACTCCCGTCCTGTCGTCTGGGACAAGTAGATTTCTTGCTACACAAGTAACTTTGTAAGCTAACTTGCTAATGGGCACAGGTCTAAGCAAGACATAATTATTGTATTTAAATAATCGCCTATGACATGCCCTGGGCAAGCAAAATGTTAGAGCTGCTTGTTCAAACGATAAGCAGGAATTCAAGATTTTTTCAAGAAACATGTGAGATGCCAGCCCAGAAAAAAAGGGATTGAGAGACTACTTGAGATCTGCTGCAAAGTATTAACTTATCCCAGAGCAGAGAGCTGCACACTTTCATGTACAAAGAGTACACACTCACATGCTGCTGTTACTCTGTAGCCGCCCAGGGCAGGAGAGTGTCCAGCTGCGGCATCAAATCCTGCAGACACCAGCACAATGTCTGGTTGAAATTCTTTAGCTATTGGAATCACTATTGAACGGAAAGCTGCAAAGTACTCTGGGTCTCCATATACAGGATCTAAGAAGAGAAAAAAATGTCAAAGTCATTGCTAGAGCTGTTAATCCTTTCACTGCCAAATGTGGCCAAAGGCAAATTTCGACCAAATTTCCAAATTTCATTTTCTAAAATTTTGACAAACAAATAGCATCATGTGAAAGTACAGGAAGAGGGCTTGCATGTGAATGGTCACATCATAGGATTTCGTCCACAAACTCAGAAGTTAGAGTTACCTCACAAAACTCTATCAAACACTCTGGCAGTGAAAGGGTTAATGAGAAAACATCAAACCTAGCATCAATGAACATGAGCAACGTATGCGCTGTGGTTCAATGTAATCTTTAGTTCAAACTGTATTTACCTTTTTGGGGGGGTATGGAAATGTATGACAATGAGATCAAACAAAGGAAACTAAAACCTTGACCAAAGGTAAAACTGAACCACCACATTGTGCATATTGGAAGCATCTCAGTAGATAACAAACAAACTGTGATATTCTGTGTTAATGCTTAAACTTAGACAATACACAAGTGGTCAACTGAAGGATCATTCTAACTCAACGTTATTACTGTCTTAGTAAGAATGGAGTAACTTCGTCCCTTACTTTCCTCAGGGGTAGCAGGGTGAGCAAACTACATATCCACCCTCTCCTCCCCCCGTGGTATTTTACATGTGCCCTTGTATATTTTGCTCACGGCACAATGCCCTGAGGAAAAAGGTGATACCCATAGTCTGATTTGGAAACAGTGGTAACACATCTCACCTAATCCTCCCATAAATGCAATGTTAACATTGTAGCCCACACCAATTCCTGCACCACACTGAAAAAAAGACAAGAAAAATACTACTTAGGGTAAAATATGGCTAAATAAGAAAAATGACAATTTCCAGCTCAGAAGAGCAAGAGACAGGTCACCAGCAGGGAAGAAAGGAAAATTTCTGTGTCTAAGACACCCTATCCATTCAGCTAAGGAGAGAAGCAAGGCCATTGGCTAGGTGCATACGTAACACACAACTTCTATATACTAAAAGGGTTACACCATTGTTGGTCTGCTACACAGCCGTTTTTAGTGTCGTCACGCAACGCTCTTCTCCCCGCTAACGTTGCGTGATGACACTCAAAACAGCTGTGTAGCAGACTACACCATTGTCAGAGGCTCACCGTATGGTAGTGATTTTACATCTTGCTCATAACAAAACTCAATCAAACAAAAAGGAAATAGAGAATTGCATTTACAATTTTTCCAAAAGCAAAAGCAATCTTTGAAATACCTCTTCTGACTTTCCTGTGCCAGGGAAAAATGTCCCATCATCATGACGGTGAATTGATATATACATTACATGAGGATCATCATAGAACATCTGTTGAGTGCCATTTCCATGGTGAATGTCCTAAAAAAAAGATCAATCTTCCTAATCACTTGTACAAGACAACTCTAAAAACAAAATTTGACCATAAAAGGTAGTTCAACTATTTAATATAAATTGGTCATGAAAAAGAAATTCAAATGCTGATGTTTCACAAACAATAAAAAAATGACCGTTGTAGGGATAGCACAAAAATATTGATGGTAAACCAGTAGCTTTCATTGTGGCCCACAAACAACAACAGAAACAAATATTTGAAAACAAATATAACAAGGTTAAGAATCCCAAACAGCTCAAGGCAAACCAGTTGGATATTTACAAGCAAGACCAAGGAGTTGAACAAATCGAGCTGGCGGTTAGGGTGGGGATTGAACTCAGGGCCGCAAGATTACAATAATTCCAGCACTCTTGCTGCTTCAACATACTGCTACGCTACCACCATTAGTTTAAAAAGATGGTGTCAGGCTACTGTAGGACATTCAAAGGGGACAGCCAGCAAATTGTTCTTGCTTGAAATATCTACATGTGTTAACTGTTCATCAGAAGGATGCCTAAAATGTGTGCAATTCCACAATTGGTTTCGTCTCCATTAAACCCTACGCCAATGGTAGAACATTTTTGGAGGTGCCACCGACAAAGGGAGCACAGTAATCGTTATTGACAAGGCTTATGAGTGAGAGAACAGTCTAAAGAAAATATAATGCATTAAATAATGAACTAAATACACACATCAATTAAATACATTAAAATAAAATTTGTTACATGCGCACACACATGTAAGACTACTTACCCAGTCTACAATGAGGACTTTTTCAACTGATGATTTTAGCCTTAGCAGTCTTGCTGCAATTGCTATACTATTAAAGTAGCAAAAGCCCCTGAAACACAAGGAAATATTTCAGTGTCAGTAGATGGGAGTGGTTGAGGACCCACTGGTCTTAAAAACATTCATAGGCATGCTTTCAAAGAAAAAACAATTCCTGCCAGGAAAAGGGATGTGAGTAGAGGGCATGATTGCAAGTTACAGCATTTTGGAGCTGAATCAAATCAAAAGTAAACAGAGTTCTTCTTACGCAAATATGCCAGTGGCCCTCCTACGTTTCTAGTGGGCCACAAAGATTTTTTATCATTGAACAATTTCTTACTGCATCCTTCTTCGGTACTTCTGCCATTAACTCATCATGGAAAAAAAACTTACATTGCCTGATGAGCTTCTGCATGATGACCTGGTGGTCTGACTAATGCTAAACCATTCTACAAAACAAAAAAAGAAACCTTTCAAAACAGTCCTGTCTTTAAAAAAATTTAAAAGTTTGTTAGAGAAAGGTTCATCATGGCAGATGAATAAAGGATAAAGATAAGCAGTCCCAATTTTATGTTGGTAGTTTGTAATAGTCATCAGCTGACTAACAAACCTGACGCTGATGGCGCACTCATTTTACCCCATTATCTCTCTCTCCATCAGTGCTCCCTTTTAACAGCATTTAAAGCAACATGGAAAGGAAAGAATTTGAAACAGGGATTTGTGGTCATCTCACCAGGGAAATGAACTCGGGACCTCTAGCACAGGAGGTTGCACACCAACCAACTGTGCCAATTCCCTCTGACTCCAAGCCTCCTGCCAACTCTTGTCAAAACAAGAACCATTGGGGCTTGCACTAAGTAACAGTAGGAAGCTTTAGATTTGAGGACAGGACAACTACAAGTACGAGATTTAACTCAAAGTTTTTTTGCATATTCATAGTTGTCAAAAAATATTCAACCAGGAAAACTTCATTGTACTATTTTTCACCTGAAAAATTAGTGGGGTTATGTTTATTGGAGAAGGGTAATTAGCCCTTTCCCAGTTGCAAAATGATAAAAACTTCTAAAATTTGATAACTTCTTCCTACGACTACAGCATTCTAGCTAAAAATTGTAGTAGAATGACGACAGCTATCACGTTTTCCCAGCAAAGTGTTCTTGGTTCATGCGTGAGCACTACTTAGCACTGAGAAAATCTCCCACTCGTACTCATCCTTGTCTCAGAAACTAAAACTCTCTAATATTTAGAGAGTGTACACATGTACACCCTATAGGTAGTCAAAGACTGCAGGGACCAGCTCCATGGTTCCACTTTAACCCTTTAAGCCCCAATATCTACACAAACATTCTCCACACTGATCTTCATACATTTCCTTAAAGAATTCCTTAAGAAAATTTCATAGAAGATCAATGCATTTCCCTTTTAGTGATCATTTTAATTCTTGAAACCTTTTCTCCTGATGTATTGATATTATTAAGGATTAAGAGATTAACCCATCATCAGGTGTGGCCATTAATGGGGAGGTAACTTTTATCATTATTTTGTCTCACAATGTGGCCTTTACATGTAAATTGCAAATTTTATTTGCTTTATGAAAATTTAAAATGCATAAATTATAGAGAGAATGAAACTGCTTCTCTCTTTCAAACTCTCCACTATTTCTAGTCTAAGATTCTACAGTGAACATCACAACAAAAATAACGTTTTTCTCACCTTAAGTTCTCCAGATGCAACCTTAAAGGCTAATTCCACTACACAACCAACAGCCTTTCAATGAACAAAAACAAGGAAAAAACATTTAACAAAAATTATATGAAGAATGATCCACGCAGTTGTGAACACAATTTATGCAATTGCGTAAGAAGCCTGAAAAAAATTCAGGACTTCAATGGGATTTGAATCCTAAATTTTGTCCAACTAACTGAACCAGCAATCAATGCTGAATGACAATTCATAAACATGACAAATACAAATATATTTTTCAATTATTTCTCACCATTCTAGCGGCATTTGCACTATGCATTTCATTCCATATCGTGTCTCCATCCACCTAACAACAAATAAAAAGGATTAATAAGCAATAAGGTTCATAGAAACCTGACTTACATTTAATCATTATGATTGGTCAAATGAACTGAAAGGTTTCCTGCATTCCGATTGGTTATTGGGTGTGGTCTGTGAGAGTATACAGCAATGAAATGATGAAATGTTGGAACAATATGTACTTCTCTGTCTCTCGCAAGCAAGAAATGGACATAATACAAACTGTTTTTGTAACAAAATAGAGACAACAATTATCCATAGTTTACACCATCATAAGTTGAGATTTGTAGCCCACAGAAATAACATTAAAATTTTCAAAACTTTGCAGTGAAACCACTCGCCAGTGCCTTGAGGTTCCAAATTGAGTTCAGAACTTTTTTTGCTTTCAAAACGCACTGATGTGTAAGTGTAAGCCATTCACTCAGAAGTCAGCAACTTCTTTCCTTGAAGTAGTTTAAAAAAGGGCACTTTCAAACCATGTATGTACAGTCAAATACTCGCTTCTCAAACCTCATGTCTACTTCCAAAAAACGAAACACCAGCAACGTTGTTTGCTTAACACAGGTATTAATGAGGGATCGGCAAGGATGGTACAGTTTGGTGAGGGCAATCACCTACCACCAATGTAGCCAAGATTCAAATCCCGGCATCAACACCACAATTATGTCGGTTGAGTTTGTTTTTTGGTTCTCTTCTTGCTCTGAGAGGTTTTTCTACAAGTACTCTGATTTTCACCTTTCCTCCTCCAGCATTTCCAATTCCAGTTTGACCAGGCACCGGTTGTTCAAACATTGGATATAAGCACTATCCAGGATAAAAATCTAAAAAATCTATCCATTGGATAACGCAATTGGTTTCCCTAATACTTATCCACTGGATAGTGATTTATTTGGTGGCTAGAGCTATCCAACGTTTGAACCAGGGCCAGGTAAGGAAGACAAAGAGCCACTAGCACTGGATGTGCTACCTACTATCATTTTATTTAGCTATTTATTTTGTTTATTTAATGCAAGATAATTCTCCGGACTTACCCCTACTCCTCCACATGGAAGGTCATTAAAACATTTAAGCAGAGTGGTTGTACCTGTAAAGGTTAAAAAAGATAAATACAAGCTTATCCTCAATTTCCTGGAAAAGTAACATTTAAGGGCCTGTATCACAAGAATTCTCTGAATTACGACCGTGCATTCCCAGGATGTACAAACTGACCTTCAAACAATGAGAGACACTCTCCAAGGAGCTTACAAACCACAAGATCATCCCAGTTATACAGATGCAACTTTTGCAGTTGCAAAAAACATCCTGAAAATATTCAGGCTAGTATCTGATTCAAACCAAAGACCTCTGTGATACCAACACCAGCTAAATGACCAGCTTCTAGTTGGCTGTTACCTCAATTGGTAGAGCACTCCACCTTTAACAGAAAAGGTAAAGGGTTTGAATCCCATACAAGCCTGAATTTTTTCAGGCTCTCTTTTTGCAACTGGAAAAGTTGTGTCTATAAATTCGCCCTTGCATCTTTGTCCCATATTTCTAATATGATTTTCACATGATCATTATTCCAATCCATTTTGCAGTTTTGTATTCTCATTTTTCCATTTTATTACTACAAGTCACAAAATATTCCACTCACCATCTTGATTCTTAGTTCTACATTGTGTGCTGCCGCCAAACAGCATTGTATGCTGTTCACTGCAAACAAAAACAGGATGTCAGATTGTCATTTATCCTTGAATATAATCAACTTTTCATTCACTGTTGTAAAATTAAAGGAAAAGTCAAGAAAGCAAAAAAGCAGGTTCTTTAATTCTTACCTATGAACTGTAAGAATTTCAGCTAATGTTGCTTTTCGAGGTCGGACACGCTTTAAAATAGAACAAGCATTCATTGTAAGCTCTCTTAAACAAAAGCATTTAAAAGTGTTAGTACAAATGCAAAGGGTGAAAATTAAGTTGTCACTACGAGTTTCACACACTAAGAAATCATCAGACTGGATCAGATCGGGATTAAAAGTGTTTGTACTGTAGTTGGCTTAAATGAGCCCAGGAAAGACTCCTAAATTTTTTTCTGGTATCTTCCCCTAGAAAGTTGTCAACTGACAGCTAACACTCACAAGAATTTACTGATTGAAATCACCTACCTCACAGAGGTTGGCTACCCCTGTCTCTTGAAGCCGTGCCCAGATACTCTGTAATCTGCCAGGATGCTCAGGATGGGAGCTTGTGTTGCCGCATGAACACTGATGTTTTAACATAACTGTATCATATACAAGTCCTGTCCGGCTTGAACAGCCAGTCAACTGGCCACTGCCTACAACACCAAGAGCAGATCAATTACAGGTAACAAATCTGTCAACTAAAACATGTACATGTACAGTAAGATACCAGCCAATGGCTATTTTGTCTGCTAGAAAGCTGCAGTTACACAGTACATTTTTAGAGGCAACCACTGTATCCAGAAAGTCAAGTGTAATTGAGTCATAAGTCAAATACTAGAAAAGAATACCTAAATCAAAGTAAATGCTCATGATTTGAGTCACTGATTTACCCTAATCGCTATTTTCACTGCTCAATAACTTGACTTATGACTTATTGATTCATTTGGCCCATAAAACAAGCTTTCTCTTGTATCCAAGCACATTGCAAGATAACCAAAATGTGCCACACAATACACTGTAATTGTATTTTAACAATGAGCCTGCATTAGCTAGGGATTGGTTTGCACTAATCTCATATCTATCGAGGGCAAATGGAACCTTATTATAATATAACATTTAATATAATTATTTTATTTCATTATTAAACTTTATTGTATAATATTTTTACAAAACGCCCTCTGCAATAATATTGTGGAAAATTAGATGCACTATGCCCAATTCAAATGTGAAGAAATGTGAACATCTGCTGATCAATATACGTTTCTGGGAAACTGCCGTCAATATTTGCCCTAGAGACAAGTGAAAAGTAAGTGTTAATGCTGGCTCATGGCAGGTAGGGGTAGGTGGACAGCTTCCCAGAAACATACAATGATCCACTGCCCACCTGCCCCTCCCCTGGATCTACTTACCGACAACAGGGGAAGAGTGTGCTCTGGACAATGGTCTGTGACCAACAGATGCCCCTGGGGAGACAGATCCCGCAGAAGAGGCTGCTGCTAAATCAGCTTGACGAAGGTGCAAGGCATTTTGATTGCCTGGTTGTAGGGAACTACCATGTTGAGAATCATGCTGCTGTAATTGACGAATAAGTTGCAATTCTTGCATTTGTTGTTCTTGGGTAGACTGTGGCGAGGGAAGATCTTCGTGACTTTGTGTCTGTGAATGAAACACTTCTGGTAAATTTAAGCAAGGCTATGCTCTAAGAACAGGGTGCACAGAAAGTCAGTTTTACAGCCTGCCATTCGGGCAAGCTGTAGCTAGCATGTACTAGCCCTTAATTAAAGTCATTTCCACTAGCCCCAAAACCCTTTTTGATTAGCAGGATTGATTATAGTCCTTCTGTAATATGAATATCCCCAAAAAACAGCACTTGCCCGTCGGGCAAGTTAAGAACAAAAATCACTAGTCCGATAGCAAAATCCACTAGCCCCAGGCTATCGGACACGACTTTCTTTGCACACTGAAGAAACACTGTGGAAAGCCCTAAAATTCTAAACTTATTGACCCTAGAAAGCCCATGTTTTCATTTTCTGCAAAAACTATGATTCCCTCAGCAAGAGAAGGTACTATCATGAGTTCCTGCAAGGGTTAGAAGGGACAGGTGACAAGGCCCGAAAAACTGCATTGGCAATCGACAGAAGAGGAGGAGAGAATTCTTACAGCAACAATCTATTTTTTGAAGTAATGAAGGTGACATTAGATGTCTTTTACATTTTGGCTGTTTTTGCAGCAAAATGACAATCGCTTTTCCATTATTTTCTCTTTGACTCGTTTTCTAATGTTTGTATTGCTGAAAAACAGTCCCTCCGGGGTGAAAGGTAAATAACAATTAATTCTTTCCACGCACAATATCTGGTGTAAATTCAAAATGGAGTATCGCAAAAATTTATACTAAACAGACAGAGCCATTTTCTTCTCTACAATGCAACAGCAACATTATTTTGGAAGACGTCTATCATGCAGTATCGATCTTCTCATTTACTTACACGGATGAGTCGTTGCTGAGAAAGTTGAAGCTGCTGAAGCTGTTGCTGTTGTTGCTGTGCCTGCTGAAGTTTTTGCTGTTTTTGATGTTGCATTTGAAGAAGATGCTCTTTCCACGCAAGTTGCTCCTTCTGTTGCATTTGTTGCTCTAAGTGTTCCTTCAGTGCTGCTTGCGATTCCTTGTGCAACTGCTGCTGTTGCATTTCCTGCAGTTTTTGCAAGTTCACTTGCAGGTTTTTTGCTCCTATCTGCTGCATCAGAAGCTCCTGCTGGAGCTGCTGCATGAATCTCGCTGGGTTTTGCTGGTACTGACGTTGCTGTTTTAGAAACTGTAAATGTTGCTGCTGCAAAAGTTCTTGGGATTGAGGTGACTGATTTATGGCCACACCATTTGATAGAGTCAGTCCTGGTGCTGATAATGTCTGTCTAAGTTTTGGATGTACCTTGAGTTGCCCTCCTAGTTGTGATGACACCGAAGCTCCAGACATCTCTGCACTTCGTGGTGATAACAAATTGTTGGATCCTTCTGGAGGTAATGTCTCTGGTGGAGTCAGAGTTTGCCGTACAACAGAATTCATTTTTAGATGCTGTGCTGCATCGTAGTTCATAGCCATCATTTGTGCCTGAGCCTGGGCCAGCGCTAGCTGCTTCCACCGCGCTTGATGCAGTGCAGCCGCCGCAAGATCACTCTCTTCCTCTTCCTCAATTCCATCTGAAATAGTTTGACTAGAATACGGGCTTTGAATCTCCATGTGTGTCACATCCTTCCCTGATAAGCCACTGCTGTGGCTTAGAACACGTGGTTGACGTGCAAGCTGGCTGGACAGCCATCCACGAGGGTGATCTAGTCCTGAAGGATAACGTGGAATTGCCTGAAGATTGGGAAGACTGTGGCCAAGCCCTGATCCTGGACCTGTGCTAAGGGGTGATGAACCCTGTGGAAACACAGTACCAAGTTCTAAGAATACATGCCTTTATAACAAACTGAACAAGATTTCATGGAAAAATTGGGAATTTTACATTTAACCTTCTATTCAATACAGTGGAGATCCCTAGAAACACAGATTTTTCCCAGCTTTTTATACAAGAAATGTACAGGACAAGAAAGGAGAACTTGTGTTTTAATGCAAGGGTTAAGAGGTTTATTCATCCCAGCCCTTGGAACTTTAGGATTCAGAACATTCAGAAAGGGGTGGCCAGGACACTTGCCAGCCACTAGAAACTATTTATTTTACTGAGAATTCTTTAAAGATAGTACAATATTTCACAAAAAATGGCAGACCGCTGTCCCCTCAACCAGCCCCTTAATTTGCATGTGGTGCCATGGCATTCACTATGGACTGACCTCTCTGTGTGGGGAGGCTGAAGTTGACTGGTTTGGAGAGCCGGGACTTGAACACTCCATTTCTCCTCCAGCATTTTCCACTACAAGGTTAAAAATTTATACCGGTCAGTCTTGTTACTGGAGTCTACAACTATAACAAGTTACCACACTCCAGTTTCACCATTCCCCATTTCACCATTCCCCCGCACGCATTAAAAATGAAGGATGACAATATTGTTAGGAAATTTTGACTATTTCACTTGGTTGAAACCAATTTAACCTGAAATCAGTTTGAACAACAACGTGGACCTTGAGTCTTTACACTGTTGTAAGAATTGTGTAAATAAACAAAAAGCAATAATAATGTGAAAAAGTACTTTAAGAGGTTTCTCTTGAATTTTTACAGCATAGGAATCTGCACTAAAAAACATTATGTCTCCATAGTCCATAAACTTGATGGGAAGAATCTAAACCCATTGGAAATTGTCAAAAAACTTGATTTTACTGTTTTGTTTGCTTTAAACATTACTTGTACACAAAAAAGTAAGTACCAAATGAATCATCTTTTGATGAGTTTAAGGATAAGATCAGTTTGAAGGGATCATTTCCAAAAACTCCGCTCTTTAATTAGTTAAAACAGAATGCTATTTTATATACTGTAAAAGTTATTACATGTAAAAGTCTATTTATGGGAATTACTAAGACTTCTAAATCACCTTTTTTGGCATTTTGGTCCAGTTGAGATATTTGTACTTTTCAATATTTTAGTGTAGCTTTTGTAACGTTTGTTGTGTAAATAAAAGCATACAGCGAAACCTCTATTAGGTGGATGCCTTCGGGACCTTCTTACGTGTCTGCTTAATAGAGGGTGTCCACTTAATAGAGGTTGTAAAAATTGCACAATGTTTGGTAGCAATCAACATTCAAAGGGTTACTCTGTACTGTGATAAAGTTGCAGGTTGTTAAAGCTATCCAGAGCTCACGCTCATTACCTTTTATTACCAACTTTAATTTGTTTGTAAATGCAAAACATTAACTGACTTCAATACGTATTTCAGGGATGTAATCCAATACTACTATTGTTAATTCAGTCCGATGTTCGCTTAATAGAGGTTTTTAACAATAGAAATTAGCCAAATACAACTTGTTTTAGTGTCCACGTCCACTTAATAGAGGTGTCCGCTGAATAGGGGTTCGTTATAAAGGGAAATATCAGATGTTCATTTCGGGACCAACCCAGCTTAGTGTCCGCTTAATAGAGGTTTCACTGTATTTATACAAAAAGTCTCCATACACTTACAAGTAAAGCTTCTTTGCATCCTGCTTCCATTGTGGCGATCTCGCCTTCTGTATAGCAGAGGGCTTCCATAGTTTCTTATTTTAGCTTTTAACCTTGACTTCACCTTGAGATTAGGTTCAGAGGCTAGAAAGAGAATATTCAAGTGACAGTTGATTACCAGGGAGAAGGTATGCTGATGATTTATCTTACTGTCATTAACAATGAACTTATGAATTGGGCTATGCTTAGGTGTTGGCAGCCAAAGGCGAACCTCTTTTTGAAAGGGGGACTTATTTGAGAGGGGGGGGGGCTTATCAAACTTAGTGAAGATGGTGGTATCAGTTCTCCATAAAGAACTGGAATGCAAAGCGGAAAAGCTCCAGTACAAGAAGCTGGGGTTCATGCAGCCAAGGATCAAAAACAAATCTGAACTTCCAACACAAGAATAAACCACCCCACATCAGTCCAAATGATATTTTACAGTCGTGATTTATTAATACTGTCTATTATTTATTATCCTGAATAACCTGCTTTCCAACAAACTTCAACACACCCCAAATAATACAGTGTTTGGTCTTGTAAATGAAAAATTCCTTTCTCACCTGCTTTTCGAAGGGAAAAGTTATCAATTTCATTGTACCCCTCTCCAAGAGGAGCTATCCCATCTGAGTCACGTTCATACTGCTGACTCCTAAAAATGCAATAATTTCCTGTACTTACACAATCCCATGTGACAAAAGACAAAATGCATGACAGTGTAATGACTGACTACATTGACTATAGCACCATTACATGTATTAACTTAACACCAAATGTATCGGCATGCATGTTTATAAAATGTCCATTACTTCACCTTCCTCAAGGTCATCCTTGTCAATGATATGCAGATCATCTCATTCCCCTTTAAGAGAGTTATGAGGAGGGGAGAGGGGGTGCTTGTTTGATATTATGCCCCAGGAGGTGGGTGCTTATTAGAGCATGGGTGCTTATTCAAGGAAATATGAAAATATCAAAACCTTGATCAGTAATTTATGTAATTTACTCTTGAAAGGGTCTTTGGGCTGTTCACGTAACGTAAGAGGAATTTTGTTCCAAATTCTAACACCACTTCTAGAAAAAGATAATAAAAGCTGATTGAGTCTAGATCTCTGGACATAAAAATTACCTACAGCAGAAAATCTAGTATAATGTTAGTGGATCATGTTAAAACGGACGAACAATTCAGAAATTTTAGAAGGAGCCCGGTTATTGGAGATATCATACATTAGGATAGCCGAATAAAGTACACCATATTCAGAGGCAAAACACCAGACCTGAAGAACACAGGTATGGAATGAGCTCTCCTTTCAGAAAAGTACATTAACCGTAGCGCTCTGTAGTCTTAAGGCTAAGAGAGCTACTGTGAGAAAGTTAACGGAACAATCAAATGTTTCTATCTTTTCTTTGTGGAGGCAGAGTGGCTGAGCCGTTAGAATGCTAGACTTGTAATCCGGAGGTTCTGTGTTCAAGTCTGGATTTGTTCTCAGTAGTCCCGAGTTCAAATCCTCTAAAACGCTTGTAAATAGCCAACTGGTTCATCTCCTACCAGTTGGGATTCTTAACCATATTATGTTCGAGTTGAATTACTGGTTTGATCCCTGAAAAGCCCCATTAAAGGGGAGAGGATAATTAAGTACTTTAGTTTTCTTTACTTTACTTTACTTAGTACCAGCTTCTATAAAAGTCATAAATAAACTATAAACTACCGGTATTATTTGACTTACCAATGCTTGAATGCTTGTGATGGTAGAGATGCTAATGCAAGGTCCCTTTGCTTTTTGCTAATCACAAAGTCATGAAGAAGCTTTTTAACCTCCTTTGATGATACTGCAACACAGGCCAACAAAATAACATAAACTAGAGTCGCTTATCAAGTGTTTGATGTTTAGTGTACGTCCTTTAGCCATTTTGATAGTATAAGCTACTAGTTTTTATGGGGCTGTGTGCATGACCTTTGGAGTCTGTTCATACTACTGTTAACAAAATCAGGTCTTCAGACCACTTAACAGAAAGAGCATGCTAAGGAAGTAGCATCCAGTAGCCCGGGGCTAGAGGATTTAGCTATTGGGCTGATGAATTCTGTTCTTAACTAGCCCGATTTGGGGAATTCAATGAATCCTGCTTATCAAAAAACTTTTTTTCAAGCTAGTTGAAATGACTTTTGGGGTAGTACATACTAGCTACAGCCTTGCTCGAATGGCAAGCTATAAAACTGACTTTCTTTAATTTGCACCCTGTCCCAACAGAAACTTACTTTCAGGTGGGGGTTGTTGAGATGCTTGGGATTGCTGCAGTGGTGGTGCTGAGTGCTGTTGTTTTTGTGAATGATGGCTGTCCTGTGATGAAGGTGCTGGATAATGTGTTTGATTGGAAGATGGATGAGATGGAGATTGCGCTACTTCTTGTTTTATGTTAGTTTGCTTTTCTGAAGGCCCATCGTCCTGTTCCATTGCTGAGCAGCCTTGTCCTCTCTCACTAGGTTCTTCTGGCTCCACCTAGTAGATACAATAACACAATGTTACAGCTGTCAGTTATGCAAGAGAAAAAGTAATCATACTGCCCAGTT
>BOPM01000082.1:467747-479851 GCA_022179025.1 Porites australiensis | reverse complement strand
ACCGCTGATCAAGGTGGTACTGAAAACAACCAATCAACAGTTATGCCTCACTTACAATGGCAATACAATGGTTAATTCTATATTATTTTGGGGATCAAAGATGAAGTAGGCGTCAGTACATCACCTGTGGCCAACTTCCAAAGAAACCTACCGTAGAAAAAAATTATTAGCAAAGGGTCCAAATTAATTATTGGAGTAGGTTGCCCCCCCACCCCTTTATATCCAAAAGTCAAAGTGAAATCTAGTCACCGAAGAACAGAAGCCATGCAGCAAGTTTTCCACTGTGACTGAAAATCTAGTCTCCATGAATATTACTGTGGTTCCAAGCCCTCTGGCCCTGTTTGAGTTTCTCAGAGTCTAAGGTCTCTTTTTCTATACTGTATCATTTCTCAAGCAGAAATTTAGAAGACGCGGAAAATACCATATTTACCCGTGTATAATGCACACCCTTAATTTTAACCACATTTTTTTAAAAAAACGTAAGACCAAAGAGAGGAAAAATAGCCACACACAAACTCTTTCTGCTGAAAGAGCAGTGAGTAGTGTATTAGATTCAGGTCACATACAAAAGAGTACCACAGGAAATTACTGTTCAACAGCTTAGATTTCAACCCTTTAAGTGCCATCATCAATTTTCTCCAAACAATATCAGTACGTAATCAAAGCAAAGGTAATGAAAACTGGTTAAAATTATCACCAAAAGAAAAATGCATTGATCTTTCATCAAATTTTCCCCACTAATTCCTTAAGGAAATGTATAGAAAATAGTTTGGAGAATTTGTATGTGGATATTGGGGCTTGAGGGTAATGATCACAACTCTATGATACCTTTATTTCATGCTGGTGTTGTTGTTGTAGTGCTTGCAGCTGTTGCTGAAAGTTCTGATACAACAATTGCTGCTGAAATTCCTGTTGTTGCTTTAGATGAAAGAACTCTGCAAGCTGGTGCTGCTGACTAGTTGACAGAATGAAGCGAGGAACAGCAACTCCTTCTGGAGTAACAGAGGCTGCATAGTGGTTGTTCATGTCTGAAAATAACATAAACAAACCAGTTGGCTATTTATAATAGTTGGGACTGGAATGGATACCTTAAAATCAGGTTGGGCACCTCATGTTCATTGGGCACATTTTTCAGAAAAATGAGGAAATCACAGTAAGAGACAGCAGGGCTCGAAATTAACGCTCGCAAACTCGCAAAATGCGAGTGATTTTGATAATCTGCGAGTAAGAAAAATATCCACTAGCAAACGATTGCGAGTTAGAATTATCCATGTCTCCCAAACAAAGGGAAATAAATTGCTTGTGGTCTCACCAGTTTGCTAGTCGAAAAAAATCTTACTAGCAAAACTTTGCAAGTGCACTAAAAAGATAACTTCGAGCCCTGAGACAGTTGCGCAAGGAAAAGAGTTGAATACAGGGTTTAGCACTGAAGTAGAGTGATTAAGGTGAGAGGACTACTCCACATACATTGTCTCAAATGAAATCCAAATTATATTCTCACAACTTGCAAGGAATATATAATCACGGGTCTCGTCAGCAGATTTGTTTACTGATCATGTGCATTATGTCAAAAAGCCAAAGATAAAAGGTTTTGAGAAGGAACACGTCATCAATACAAGCTATAACTTTAGGGATAAAATGTAAAAAGGAGAAATGGCTCACACAAAAAAGGAATCAAAGGGTTAAAGTTTTATGTTTAAATAGCTTACCAGCATAGTGCTGGGCCAGTGGAACCACAGGAACTCGATTACTGCTAGTCGTCACTCTTGTGGGAGAGTCTGAAACAAAACACAATAAGTTACAGCTCAACAGTTTGCATCCCCAATGAGCTTTCCTGTAAATACATTTTGTTTACCATGAAACACCAAGGTGCTATTAGGAATTTGTTTACTGATGTTTCAAATTGGAAATTGAAGAGATCAGCACAATCTCAAAAGATTAGAGTGTATTTTTTTAGAAGAAAGGAGAACTGGAGTACCTGAAAACCTGAACAAGGGAGAAAACAGCAACCTACAGTACTTTGTTGGCAAGGAGAAGGGCTCAAAGTTAATGACTTACTGGTCACATATGCAACTGAATGTTTGGTTGCACACCTAAAAAATCATGTCATACCGCACCTGTGTGCTATAAAACCCAAAGCACAATGCAACTGACTTGTTTCCCTACTTCCTAACCTGACCATACTTACGTACTGGAACTAGTAAGACGTTAAACAGTAGCTTCAAGCAATGAAAGTAAAAGTAACTATGTAGAAATACCACAACCAGGCTCTAAATAATAAATTTATATTGTTTTCCTTTCATCTGCAAATGTATAATTCGTCCTTTCTCCTACTGGATTCCACTAACTCGAATGTTCACTTTCATTTTGATGTTTCTAGGTTGTTTTTAGGGTGTTTCTGGGATGTTTTTAGGTTTTAGAATTTTCCACTGTTTTTAACCTCTTCTACATGCAAGCAACCACCTAATTCAATGGTCTACTCAGAGTATGAGGAGAACTTTAAACCTTTCATTGCCAAATTTAGCCAAAAGCAAATTTCAACCAAATTAAAAACAAACAGTACCATGTGTAAGTACAAGGAGAGAGCTTTCATTTGAATGGTCAAATCATAGGATTTTGTCCACAGACTTAAAAGTTAGAGTCACCTTAAAAACCTCCATCAAGTACTCTGGCAGTGAAAGGGTTAAGAAACAACTTGGATTTACATACATGTACATGTACACGTATATTGTAACCTAGAAATACAGCTGTAGCATGCAGTACAATCTCTTTAAAAAAGTAGACGTGCCTGGACTTCTTCTCGTAAAAGACCTCCTGCAGTTTGACTCTTTTAAGCGACCACTTACCATAAGTGACTATTAACTCTTCGCATTTTTGGTGTTCGCTCAAACAAGTTTTAACTGCATCATCATTTTTGGAAGTAAAGCTGAGAAAACTTCAACGTACTCACTACCGGTAATCTATTTTAACTACTGGTCATGGAATGACAAGGAAAGTGACAGAAAAGAATCAGGATTTTGTTAAGTTGGAATTTGCATTTAAGTTATAGCATTTTGTTCTGAATCTACAGCAAACAACACATGTTCATGGCATTCTGCTATTTGAATAACAAAAGCAGAGAATGGCTACCTAAGTCTAAAATTGGAAGTCTCAATATACCTTTTCCCTCTTGTACTGTAGAATTGCAAGTACTCTACAATCATCATCTGTGACAATATGATTATAAAAAGCTATTCAAATCCATTCTCTGCATACACTTTTTATCACTTTTTTAACAGGAAAAAACATCCTTCCTTGTTCAAACCGGGCAAACATCTTTCCTCGCACGTGAAACCCATGTTGGTGTCTCTGATTAGCTCAACTCATTTGCATAACAAAATTTATGACATGGCTTTTCAGTAAGAAAGTCTCTGTATGCGTATAATAAATCATGTTATCTTATTCCGGAATCATTTTTACTACCGACAAAAAACAAAATACACCTTTTATATTATATTATTTTTCTGCAGCAAGACTGACAAAATTTTAAGAGGGTATATTTTTCACTTGGAGCAGGTGATCTTTAAATTTATGTTAATAAGGTTTATTTTTAGAATGAGGATCCAAAAAGCCTTAAAACTGGCTGATCACAGAACACCTAAGACAATAAACTAGCAGGTTGCCATGATTTGTTGAAATACATATAAATACAAAAATTTTGAAAATCAATGACTTCCTTGTACTACATTCTGTTTACTGACAGAACCAAATGTTAAACATTAGCTGTTTTCTTTCTCCCTTACTTTTAAGGGTGGCAAAAATAAAATTTGGGGAAAATCCACGCTAAATAGTAGTTATGAACCAAGGCAAGCTAAGAAGGATTTGTATGGAGTCATCAGAGCAAAACATGGCTAGTATCTCAAGACAAGTTGCCCCAAAATGCTAGTTTTACGCAAGGAGGCCTTTTGGATTTTGGTTTTTCAGAATATTCCGACAAATCCCATAATTTCACAATAATTTTTACTTTCATGACAACATCACTTTAGAACTCTATTTTGTACGATAGAGATAAATGGTAAAATGCAAAAGTACTGCTGAGAAAGTGCAATTTAAATGGACACAACAAAGGACTTTCTCCACACACCTGAATGTCTAGAATTGCACTATATGTTCTATATATATTGAATATGCTAGCCTGAAAAATAAGGCTGACCACAATTTTGCACTGAATTATTATATAAACAACAATGAAATACCAGGTGAGTAAAAACATGATATCTTTACATGCGAAACAATCTCCATTGCTATGGCTACAATATGATTGGGCCTTTTCAGCAAAAAATAATAAAGTGAAATGGTTTGGTATTTCACTGGTGTTTATATTTAAATAGAACATTACATGGCCATTTGGAGGTACACAATATTTTTTAAACACGAGAAGAATATCCACACGGCCACGTAATATCCTCCACCTCTTAATTATGGAAAGTGCCTTTTCTACCACTTTGTACATATAATCTACAAGACATACTGATGGGAAAAATTGTCTACCACTTTCATGACCTTGAATTTGCAAACAAGTGTTATAGAAACCATCTACTAAGCTGTTTTACTATAACTTGCAGTAGATTAGTGACAAGCACTCTTAAAATACTAGATACTCAAGAAATATAAAGTTTTACATAAAAAGAGTGAGAACAAATATAAAACCTCTTTTCAAATAGACCTTTTTACCAATACTGCAGCCATATTGAATCAATTAGATTTAAGGAGAATTACGGGATGCCCAGGGTGCATGAGCACGATCCAATATACTCGCTCTGTATTTACGTACAATTTTTGGGCCAATTTTTCTTTACATTTTCCTAGAAAAAGATTGTAATGGGAAAAATATGTCATTGTGCCATGCTTGCATGTAATAATGATCACCTTTTTCCTACGAAATAAACAGTTAAGTTCTCTTTTTGCCCAAAAAGTGCGCATTAACACTGAGCAAAAGCCCCCTGGGCATCCCATAATACTCCTTAGATCTAATAAATTCAATATGGCCGCCGTATCGGTAAAAAGGTCTATTAGTAATATTTGGGGGAAGCTCCCTCCAGCTCTCTTCCTAAAACAATGTAGTGATTACACTTCAATAAAGAAGTCAAATTTCTTCGTGTTTCTGAGCAGTTCATTAACACCTAACCTCTTGTAATCATAATATAAAAACAAAGATATTTTTCCAGGCTTTATAAACTATATGCTAGCCCATTGTTGGCTATTATCCACTACTCCAATGTCTGCCTTACTTTAATTCACTTTTACTTCTCTACATTTTATTTTTTCTCTTATTTAGTTTATTTAGTTGTGTCAGAACACTTGTTTCTGTCATGTACAAGAATTAATTGCTTTTATTATTTATTATGTAAATTACTGTTGTTAATATAGCTGGGAAAAATTCTATTGGGTTGAGACGTTGACTCTTTGTCCTCTGACAAAGTGCTGTCTCTAATTTGCCTGTCATTGCCAACAGGCGAGTGGTGAGATCAATCAATCCCTTCTTCTATAGAA
Source organism: Porites australiensis (assembly GCA_022179025.1). Taxonomy (NCBI): domain Eukaryota; kingdom Metazoa; phylum Cnidaria; class Anthozoa; order Scleractinia; family Poritidae; genus Porites; species Porites australiensis. The sequence continues at coordinate 474,319 of BOPM01000082.1, read as the reverse complement.
ACCAAGTGGCCCTGTTCATTCAAGGAAAATGACATTCCCAAATATGATCTCGAAGGACTCCGGAAATTGACAGGAAAGATTTTGCAAATGCAGCGTCAGACAAGAATATGTGAAATAAGATTGTTAAAAGCCTCCTGACCAAAGGGCCGAATGATGATGATGATGATGACGATGATGATGATGCATCTTCAGGGTTGTCATTAAGAGCCGGGGGCCGGGGATTTTCCCCGGCTACTAACAGAGTGGCCCCCGGCTACTTTTATTGGAAAATAGAACAAAAATAGAACCAAAAGAAATCCCTAGCCGTTTGATTCCCCGCCTACTTGTTGTATTTACCCAGCAACTTGAAATCTTACTCTGCATCTTAATTAAACCAATGACCACAGCTAATAGAAAACAACTGGACTACATTCTAGGTACAGTTATTAACAGTAGGTTTGAGTTACACAATACCAAACATGCTACTTTCCTATTAACATTTCATATAACATCAGTGTGCAAAAAGGAAAGACATTTTTGAAGGCTTTTTGACCTTACTTCCGATGCCAGATAAAATGTGATGTAAATATATAATTTTTATTATTATTATTAGTTTCATTTAACTTCATGCATAACAGTTTTCCCTTAAAATAAACTGCATTAAAACAAACAAAAGAGAATCAGTCTCCACTCTTCATTTTTCAACAGTTACTTCAAATAACCTTTTTAAAACACTGAATTACACCAAGTAAATTTCCTCAACAAGTCTATTTTAGTTTTGTTTCACAAGCTGTTCCATCCAGAAACTGAAAATTCACCAGCCACACCAAAATGATTTTTCTCACACTGGCCCATTGGCAACAATGAGCCATGAAGAGCAAAAGGAGGAAAGGAACTAAGTTTATGGTCAGCATGCAAAGAAAGTAGTGACCGATAGCACGGGGCTAGGGATTTTGCTATCGGGCTAGTGAATTATGTTCTTAACGTGCCCGATGGGCAAGTGAAATTTTTGAGGAATTCAAATTACAGAAGAACTGTGAAATCAATTCTGCTCATCAAAATGTTTTTGGGGCTAGTTGAAATGACGTTTGGGCTAGTACATGTATATGCCAGCTTCAGCTTGCCCGAATGGCAAGCTTTAAAAATGACTTTCTTTGCACCCTGATGGCGTACATGCAAGCAAGCAAGAGGTTTATCTAGCGTGTATGAGGATTGACCTCCCAACTCTTTATCTCCTGAATTGCAACTTTATCAGATTAATACTAGGCTTATAGCCATTTCCTTTGCACTTAAAACTAGGTAATCAGTTGAGAGAGATGTTATGAATAAAGCTATAGCACAAGCTGACCTCATTTAAATTATTTAAAATTGCTAATATGTGACAACAGGGAGAACCTGACAGTGCCTATATTGTAAACTCTGTTACTAGATATTTCAAGTTGCTGTGTACTTACAACAAGAAGACAACGAATGAAACAGCTACGGATTTCACTAGGTTCTATTTTTCTTTTTATTTCTATGAAAATAGCTGAGCGCCACATTCATAGTGGCCAGAGGAAATTCTCAATCCTTGGCCCTTAATAACAGTCCTGGTTATTTGTGGTTTACATGCATTTACAAAACTTTGAACTTAACAACTTCCAAACACTTTTATGAATGTATTTGGGAATCCATGAGAGCAATCAAGAGGAGAAAAAACATCAATCATCATCTTTAGAGGGGAAACAGCAGAATCACTACATTATTTCACTTGTAGTGGGAAACTAAAGAGTACATTAAGTTCAGGAAAGATGTTTGTTAACCCATATCAACTTTCAAAAATAATACTACAGTGGTGCAATGTAAGTATTCAAAGGGAATGTAAATGAAAACAACCAGTTAGCTTCACGTACATTAGGAATCTCTTTGATTGAAGAATGAAGAAGGATCTTGTGTGATTGTTTGATGTACAATGAAAAGTACAACAAACAATTAAAATGGACATCCTACAAGTGAGTATTAAACTTAAGTCTTCTCAAAGTTCACTCAACAGTTCTTTATACAAAATGCTGCACTTGGAAAGTGCAAACAAGCTGTATGTAAATATTAAAGGAGATTGAAATTTAATGCAATAGACTTCTGTTTAATATAGCACACCAAAGCCAAAAGGGCACCACATTGCGGGACTTTCGATTTCACGTTAATGGCACAAAACACTAGTACTATAATCAGCTGCTATTAAAGAATACAAAAGAAAGAGTATTATCACCCAGATAAGCACCTTTGAATTTCACACTGGTATGTGTTGTTGACAAATACAATTTTTACATTCAAATATCCCTTAAACCAAGGAGGATGAAAAAACTGCAACATACCACCTATGGTCTCAAAAGGTATAAATAACCCGATAGCAAAAGTGTCGCACGAAATAAAACCATTACAGCTGTAAGTGATGGTGATGGTGTTGCAAGACCTTACTCGTCATAACACTATATAAAGATTCTTGGCTAACGATGCTCTCAGAATAAATAGCTGACAAAAATACAAAATATTAAATAAAGCTGTCCTTTTTTAGATTAAAGCAATAATCATCAGGCCCTTTTTTCGCACGAAAGACAGATAAAGCGTAAAGGTGAATCTATGCTTTCATCAGTAAACAAGATTTTGCTTTTTGTCTGTCAAGTTCACCATGGTAATCGTCTGGGGAACTCTTCGGAGATTACTTTGCTATAAAGCTCAGGAATATTATTCCTGAACGGGATAGAAACACCAACCGTGAAACATAAAGAGAAGACAATCCTAAATAAGTTTAATTGTAAGTTGATGTGTTTTGTTCCAGCCGGAGAAGGCGAATTTTAATTTTTGAAGGTATCATCCGCGTATACATCTCAAATAAGCTTACTGCAAAATAGTACATCACATAAACGATAAAGCTAGAAGAGTGAATTTTACACTTGTTCATGACTTCTGTTGCGTCTATTTGGCACCAAATTCGTCAAGTTATCGAACATAAGAAAAAAATGGCATGTAGCCTATCTTCAAACTTTTAAAAACAAAAACAACCTGCCCTTCAAGCACGCTATCCTAGATCATACGTACTAGTAAATTAAAACACTTTTAAAAAAAATGCGAAAGTCTGCAGTAAAATCAACAACAGCAAACAGAGAAACACAAATTTCTGTGTGGAAATTAGTCCACTGATTCAGCAGACAATCTATATAAAACACCGTAAACAACACGACAGCGAAGAATTATCGGTAACTGATTTCAATCTTCCGGCGAACGCATCACGAAACACAGCACTTCGAACACGGAGATACAATCGCTTCAGGAAAGCGGCGGATTCGTTCACTTTAAGACACAGGTGTACTTTTTTCGGCTAAATGAGGACGTGGAATTAGCTAAGATGCATAGAAAGTTACTTCAGGTGCAGTGAGTCAAAATATTGGGAAATTACTAAACTATATACCCTCAAATCAATACAAATCGCATGTCTCTTGTCGAGTTATGCCCTTTAGCCATCGCAACAGCTAGATCACAATAGCAAAAGCTCAAGCGCATGAAAACGTTAAATATGACTGGAAAGGACACAAGGGAATAACATAAACAGAAAATCACCTGATTCAGCGGTTGGATCCATCGTTGAATTTGCCCTACATCTGTTGTGTCTGAGGAATGCGGTGGAGTTGTGTGTGACGACTTCTAAAAACCTTCCACTGCAGATAAGACCGTCCTAAGCATGACCAAACTGAAAAAGAAATACACTGTCATTAGCAGTCACCTAGCAGAATCAATGCCAAGTCTTAAAATAAAAACTTCACCAGCAAACGAAAGCGAATGACGAGAGAAGACGACTTCGATATGGCGGAGAAAATTTATGCTGAATGTAAGCTCAGTTCAAGCTCGAGCTATATGGCGCGCGCCACCGGGGCTTTTAGCTCGTTGAGCACGGAAACGAGAAGATCACTGACGGAGCATAAAAGACACAGAGCTGTACCTTTCAAGCTTCCGAAATTCGTTCGAGCTGTGGTCAGTGGGCGACTCAAAAACACAATCACTTAGCAAACTGGCGTCTATCAAAGTACAACATTGATCGGAAGGGAAGGTTGGTCACGTGTCTAATCTGGCCCAATCGAGCGCTGTTATTTTTCGCACTTTCTGCAACCCACCATAACTTATTCAATGCTAAATATAGCTAATAGAACTCTTTTTAGCTGTCTAACCACACGGTGTCGGCGAATTATTCACTGACAAATTTTCCAGATTTTATAGAGTTATTCAAAACACGTAGTCGCACTAAGGTAAGTTTTTTTTTTTTCATTCTTGACCTTTCCTTGCCAACGTTTGAGGTCAATTCACCGAAACCCCTAAAATCGTGACGTTGGTTTGATATTAGTTTGACGTCATTAGCACCGAGCTGATCACATTTGTGATCATTGTTCGTGGAAAAAAAAAGAGTGGGCATGGGCTCAACGTTCCCACTTTGTTTCACGCAATATTCTTCTCCTATAAACAAAAAAGTTGATAAAATATATATCTTTTAGTTAAAGTTTTATACTTTTGTAAAAAAAAAGTGAACGATGATTATGCAAGAATACACGCCATCAGAATTTTTCACTACGGCTGTAAGTTTTGCCGTCCACAACTTTAAAAGTTGCGAATTTCTCCCTTACGTGCCCGGGGCTTGTAATAACTTTCCGGCTGGTGCCGGTCAAGTTGACCGTCCAAAGCTATTCTTGCTGGGACACAATCCGTTTTTTAAGGGCCAGATTACTCGCCAGAAAGTTGCTTTACCACTATAAAGAACTTCAATTAAATTAAAACCACCTTCAAGAAAGTAAGATCTAATCGAGAGACTTTCACCACTTTGAAGTCTAGCGAAGGATTCTTGAATTGTTCTACAAACAATTTGAGAAAAGAACGATCGATTTTAGCTTTTCCACAGCGCTGGATCCGACGAAATAGTCGGGAATGAAAAGGGAGTGGGTGTATCTGATCTTACAAACAGTAACTGATAAAGACTTCCAAAAGTGGAATACGCCAGAGTGTAGCCTGGGTAGCAGGCGTCAAAAGTAGCAGGGGATTGGAAGGAAGGGGAAAAGGGAGAGGGGGGATTGGGAAGAGAGGGAAGGGACGGGCTCCTTTCCCTTTTCCCGATTGCGCTTTTCACCCTCTCCCCTCCCCCTCCCCTTTTTGCGCCTGCCAAGCAGGCTAGCCAGAGTGAAAGGGCAATAGCGTAAGGGAGCGTAAGGTCCATAAGGTTTACAATATGTTTTCATTGCTGCGTACGCTCTTAGTCGAAATCCTAAAGATCGGAAACAATTCTCACTAAAGATAGATGAAGGCAAACTTTATTTGTCAGTCTTACTTGAGAGGCATCTCTTGTTCGGTATCGATCCAGTAACAGTGTATGCAGTTCTATGAAAATAAGGCCGTTAAGGCGTATTGTTCTTTCTTTTCATTGGCCGAGAGCCCACCAAGTGACCTGCAAATAACTGCCTACAAATACTAGTCTGCTCATGCGTAATGCCGTCCAACTGTGTTCGGCTGCAAATAATATTCTGCATATGTGTAAAGGAAACCGTGCTTTTCTACTTTTTGTGATAGCTCTTGCTTGAAAATGGTAGGTCGCTTCGCTTCCCGAGGATATTCATTAAAAAAGCAATCTCGGTAATCGAACGATAAAACAATTATTGAACTCGGCTATCGCAAATTAGTAAAATCCAACTAGTGGTCTATTATCAATGCTGTGTTCTGACTGGTTGAGCTACTACTAGGCTATATGTTATAGCCTACTAGCAGCGAAAGCGCCGGCTTTTTGGCGGCAAAAAAGGATTAAAGTCTAGCTTTAACCAGCTAAAGTTGTTTTGTCTCGATATTTTTGACCAGCTAGTTGGATTTTACTAAACCAATTACTCCTCTCGCCCTCATGGCCTCTGAGTCAATAGCCCATGACTCAGTAGCCTGCGGAGCAAACGTTTCCAATCGAGTTATTGCGCGAAAGTTAGAGCGGAAGCAAAAAAAATGGTTTTTTGCTCTTGTCCCAGCTTTCTATATGAACCTCGCGAGGAAACGCTTGCTACGCAGGCTAATGACTCAGAGCCCATTCGCGCTCGAGGAATAATTGTTAAATATCGTGATCTGTCAGTGTCTCGCAGATCAATTATTTTCCGAAACCGAAGGCTGAGTCAAATAATTGATTGATTGATTGATCTGCTCGCCACAGACAAACCACGATATTTTGCTCAACCTCGTCCAATAATTGTTAATTATTCGTAGCTATCCAGTCGGATAGAATATATAGCTATAGATTGGGTTCCCCCCCAATAGCAGTTTTGGTTCATTTCTATCTTGTCCCGATCAGAGAGGCTGTAGAAATGGCATGTCAAAGGATCCACTGCAAATTAAATCAAAAGCCATCACAAATTATAAAACTCCAACAACTGTTAGCCTGCATTTCATCCGATTACTTCGAGTCGTTATTACTCCCTCAGTAACTGTTGAGAGGAGAAAACGACTCGAAGCAATCGGATGAATTTCAGGCTAAACAACTATGAAACCTGCGCAGAGGCAGAGCAAGGGCAGATACTGAGGGAGTCATAGAGAGTGTCCCT
>BOPM01000082.1:459362-467737 GCA_022179025.1 Porites australiensis | reverse complement strand
AGCGCCGGCTTTTTGGCGGCAAAAAAAGGATTAAAGTCTAACTTTAACCAGCTAAAGTTGTTTTGTCTCGATATTTTTGACAAGCTAGTTGGATTTTACTAAACCAATTACTCCTCTCGCCCTCATGGCCTCTGAGTCAATAGCCCATGACTCAGTAGCCTGCGTAGCAAGCGTTTCCAATCGAGTAAGCAAAAAAAAAGGTTTTTTGCTCTTGTCCCAGCTTTCTAAACGAACCTCGCGAGGAAACGCTTGCTACGCAGGCTAATGACTCAGAGCCCATTCGCGCTCGAGGAATAATTGTTAAATATCGTGATCTGTCAGTGTCTCGCAGATCAATTATTTGCCGAAGCCGAAGGCTGAGTCAAATAATTGATTGATTGATTGATCTGCTCGCCAGAGACAAACCACGATATTTTGCCCAACCTCGTCCAATAATTGTTAATTATTCGTAGCTATCCAGTCAGATAGAATATATAGCTATAGATTGGGTTCCCCCCCAATAGCAGTTTTGGTTCATTTCTATCTTGTCCCGATCAGAGAGGCTGTAGAAATGGCATGTCAAAGGATCCACTGCAAATTAAATCAAAAGCCATCACAAATTATAAAACTCCAACAACTATTAGCCTGAATTTCATCCGATTACTTCGAGTCGTTATTACTCCCTCAGTAACTGTTGAGAGGAGAAAACGACTCGAAGGAATCGGATGAATTTCAGGCTAAACAACTATGAAACCTGCGCAGATCAGAGCGTGGGCAGATACTGAGGGAGTCATAGAGAGTGTCCTTATTAACGGGATGTCCGTATGAGGCGGGTTGAATCTTTTTTCAGGGACAAAGTAAGCTGTTCTTGCCCGTATTAAGTGGGTGTCCATAAGCGGGGTTTAACTGTATGTTCGAACCTTCCACTAATACAAAATAAAGCTAATCATGTTTATATTTTAAGATTTTTGTTCTATCAACAAGCGGAAACACCTACATGATTTGCTTTAAGATCACAAAGATTAGCTATATTTTCAAACTTCAGAAAATCAGTATACTTTGTACCTGAAACATTACATAGGATTCAAGTAAGCTTTAGGCCCAGTTCACACATATCCGGATATTTTTTAATCCGCAACTTTTTCTTTCCGTAAGCGGCTTCCGTCCACACGTATCCGGTGAATCCGGCATACGAATCCGCAATTTTTTGAATCCGCTATGATTCCGGAATCCGGATATTTTTGTATCCGATGACGTAACAAGATCTAGCCCAGGCTCCGGTTGTTCAAACGTTAGATAGCGCCATCCGCAGGATAAATCGCTATCCAGTGGACAAGTATTAGGGAAATCAATTGCGTTATCCACTGGATAGAGTAAGTAAGTAAGTTTTTCAGTTTAATAAAAGGGTTCCACATTGTGGCTCTTTATCTATTACTTACGACTAAAAAAATAAAAAAAAATGTATCAAATGTTCACAATAAAAATACACTAAAAAAATAATAAAACAAATAACGATCAAAAGAGAAAGTATTTACAATGATCGTATGAATAGAATAAGTACAATTAAGATAAGCTGGCCCGTGCCCGGTTCTTTAAGTTTTTTTTTAAAATGCGCGAACTAAATAGATTAAAATCATCATACTTAAAGATAGCAAGCAGGCAGCGGCAGTGTCCTGAAAGGTTCCTTTTTCCAGAGGAACTTGTATAATCTTATAGAACCCGAAGAGTCGCAAACTTCTACATATAGAGACTCTCTGTAAATTTAAATGTGAAGACCACCGCTTAGCGTGAAGTGCTTTAAATGTCAACTTAAGCAAATTAAAGTCCCTTCTCTCTTCAACTGGGAGCCAGTTCAGCTTTAAAATGTCTCCAATATCATTTACGTATCTATCTGCCGTAAACAAAACTTGCGGCTGCAAATTCGATTTTTTGAAGACGTTTTAACAAGGATGCTAGCAAAGGTGAATAGACCAAGTCACAATACAGGGTGTCCCAAAAGTTCGTTCCTCTACTTCATAAAGCTTTATAAGTCTGTAACGCAGTACGATTATATTGGACTTGATAAGCAAATAGTTTAAACAAAAGTTGTCTTTCAATCTAATTTATTATTTCATACTTGTTTTGCCATCTTTTGACTCGAATATTCCATTTGTGTACTTTCGCGCCAAAGGTGCGGGTGCGCGAGTAAATTTTTCCGCCACATATTTTTTTGTACTTTGTAGCCGGAATTGCTCGAACTCTTTCCTTGTTTTCTGTGAATATCATGAAAGATAAACCCTCTCAACGAAAAACACTCAGCTGTGTGAGAGCATAAGCATGTATACTTTGATCTACTGGCTTATCAGTTAAAGAAATTACTAAAAAAAATGCCAAAATCCGAATGTTGGGTGGTAAGACGGTCATATAGAAATGAAGGTTTTAAAGACAAGAAACGAGGGGGAAGATCGAAAGTCCTGAATAAAACCGCTAAAATAGTTTTAAAGAAGGCTAGGTACAAAAGAGAGGAAACCCGACGAGGTAACTCTCACAACAGTTAGCAAGTCTGGAGCAGGTTAATGAAAAGCTAAGTTTAGAGACCCCTGAATTGGCAAAAAAACCTGGGGTGCGATCCATTCAACCAAAATTCCGACCGGTCCGACCGGGAAAAGGCTCCACCCCAAAAGGTGGACCAGTTTTTTCGAAACTTTTCCGGCTGGACCGAACCAATCCATTGAGTTTGGTTGAATGGATCGCGCCCTGCACTCAGTCCGCCAAGCAGCGTTCGGCTTATCTCAAATTTGTGAAGGAGAACAAAACCCTTACTGTGGAAAGGGGCCGGGATGATTATCTTTTCTTGGATCAATGTCCAAAATATTTTTTTCAGCTGCCTGATGTAAAAAATTATATTAAAGTTAGTTAAAGTGTTAAAGTGGCTCCTGCATACCAGGTGATACTGAAAAAAGCTTAAAATGAATCATCTGTGGCTCTACACGTTACATGACTAATACCACTCAATGCCGCAACTACATGTACTACAGAGTGAAATTAAAGAAACAAAGGGGGCATGCCAGTTACTGAACTTCTGAATACATGTACCCCATAGAGCAATAAACATCTTTTCGAAACTTCATGTAAAAATAAGTTTTTATCAAAAGTTGTAGCTCATGAAATTAGGAGAACGAACTTTTGGGACACCCTGTAGTCGAGCCGCAATAATACAAGCGACTCTGCAAGTCTCCTACGTAAAATGGTTTAATTTTCGCAATGTGTGTAAGACTCCATAAGAAGCATCACAGATGTCCTTGACATGATCATGCCATTTAAAGTTCTGTTGGAACTTCACTCCTAGTAGCCTTGTTTCAGACTCTTTCTAGTTAACGATACGAAATTTCTAATCGTTCGCCATCAAGTCAGGTCAAGTGGATAGCGAGAGATAGCGTTATCCACCTTTCGAACAATTGGGTCCCGACAGTTTTTACCGTGAATACTGTATTTGTATAGGCAATAGCATGATTAGTCGGTAGTGATATTTGGCATTAATCATGTTAATAACAAAAGTAATTTTCCAAAATTCTTATACGTAATTTCACGAGCCGTTAGGCGAATGAAATTTGAGACAATTTTGAAAAATCACGAGTGGTATTTATGCCAAAGATCACGTACAAAACATGCTATTATTTGTTTATACTACTGCCCACAAAAGTTTTGTAATTTTCACACGTGGGTATTTCAAGTTAAGCTGAAATACTATTTCTCTAAGCCAATCAGATTGCAGAAATTTCTCATGTAGTAGTAAAAATGGAGACCTCGACGCATGCTCTGTTGCCAATTTTCCCAGAGGAGTCCTGGGTACGAGAGTGAATCCGGATACAGGTCGGATACGCGTGGACGGGAAAATAGGCCATTTCCGAGTTCCCCCGGGCCTTAATTCTATCAAAACGAGGTTAAATGCTTAGCCTTTGATATGGAAATGATTTTTCATTCTCATGCAAATAAAACCCATTTTCTCAAGGAAGGTTGTGCACTTTTGAAAGTGAGGAATTTTGGAACTCGGAAGTGACCTATTCGAGTTGAATACGGTTACATGTGGAAATCCGGAAACAAAAAGTTGCGGATTCACAAATATCTGGATACGTGTGGTCGGGGCCTTAGGTTCTTCATTTACTCAGTTCAGTTGTACGTGACAAAAGTATCCGCAACAAGTAGCTTCTTTGGAGAAAACGCTGATTTTAAACCATTTTCATCTCACCAGCTTTTACAAGTCGGCTCATCTTGGTGAGAAAGGAGAAGTCGACAACAATTTATAATGTTTTCATCGTTTAAAGCCTTTTAAAAATAAATACAGGAACATTTACTACCCCAGCTGTATTATTTTAACTTTTAGCCGCTGTAATTGGTTGCTACTTAGATAGTTTATACCAAGTGGTTTGGAAAAGACAGACAAACAGGAATTATCTCTGAAAAAAATGGGCAAGTTAAAATTTTGAGCAAGACATGTTTTGATCGACCTACGATAAACTTCATTTGCAAAAGATACAATTACTTTAAATGATGTAATTGACCAGGTTTGCGCCCCCTCTAAAAAAGGCCTCGTGTCTTATAAGCGCTCCCACTGCGATGTTAAGTTTGTATCAGAAGACCCTGTCTAATAGACGCCCCCCCACCGCCCATTGGCAATTACTCCAAACTAATAGGAAATATTAAAAAATGAGCAAAATCATTCAATTTGTCACGTTTCTTGCTCCATTAACGAGGCTCTGTGGATTACAACATCTTATCGGCGAACGGCCAGGTCCTATATAGGCTGATTTATGCGTCTGAAAGAGGAACCCCTCTGCTGCCATGTTCGTAATCTTTTGAGAATTTTAAAAGCTTGAAACGAAGTTTTGATATCAACTTTTTTTAAGTGCAACAATGTTAGTTCACATATGATAAAGAGAAAATGACGGACAGTCTTGAACCTGAGGATATATACCAATGAAAAGAAGCGTTTGAAAAAGGACCCAGTGCGTCGAAAGGAGCTCAAACGCTTTTGAAGACTGCGTATGAATCCGAACGAATAAATGCATACTGAGACGAAGTTTCAAACTCTCCCGAGAGCACAACAGTGTAACTGAGCTTTGCCTTAAGATATCTTGTAAATTGTGCTAAAGATAAAATATTCTTACCAGTTTTTATTTTCTTTTGTTCGCGGTTTTCGAAGCTTTGATCCGAGGCTCTCTACCTCTAAGGACACCATTGCATGGAATATTCAGAGAAGAAGTATGTGCAGTTATGTACCGTCATAATCATTCACTTCCGTGATTTGGTTTTCCTTTACAATATAAATAACGAACCAAAAATGAAATTATTAAAATTGATATAAGCTGCTAAAAACAACGTTTGTCCGGCATGAAATCAACAGGGTAAGACCTGACTTAATATCATTAACTTACAAAAAGGAGAGTGGAAGTTGTGACGCATTGTTGAAAGAATTAATGCGAAAGAAAAATGGACTTATTGTTATAATTAGAAAATTGCAGACAACGGAAATGAAATGTTTATGACACAAATTTGCACTGACATTTTGAGGAGTGTAGAAGAGTAACGAGCGGACCATGGCATTTCACCCAAACTTTGCAGCTCTTGCCCTCATCGGTGTTAGGATATTAACCAGGGGTAAGCTACCACTAAGACGTGACATACTTCAAACGCTCAACCTAATTTTTTCAAAGATTTTGCAAAGTCAGGCACTGATATTGACGTCTGTCTTTCAAGTGCTCTCACTGAAAGGAATTTTTGGCAGTTGTCATGACATGTTATTTTCCAGCTTGTAAAAGCACACGTAAACTGTGTCGAATTGTTTGTATAATAGAACCCAGCTGCCTCGCAGACACGCCTCGCCGTTAAGGACATGAAGCAGCTAAATCCTCGGAAAAAATTGTAGACGTTGACTAGAAACGGAGTCGGAGTCGCAGTCACAGCCATAAAATCTTTCCGTTACACCCTTTAGGTCAAAATGACAAATTTCCCTACCCGTCCGTATACTTCATTTAGCGAAATCCCTACGCTCTCAAATACCTGAAGCCTTAAGAAAGTACCCCTTTCGGGCGGAATCACCCACTATCAGCCATTATAGGGAATACTGTACCCCTTCCCGGGTCCCCAATAAGGTTTTTCGAAACTAATAAACTTTTTACAAACATCAGGGAAGACAAACGTATTTTTCAAAACGTTATTCAGAACACAGTAAAACCCCGCGACTTTGAAGAACCTGGATTTTTCCAAATTAGCCTATTAAAACAGGTTCTTAATATATAAATGGTAGTTAAGATTACAATATAGCTAAGAGTATTTAGTGGTTCAGCTTATTCCTCACATAAAATCTACAAACCAAATTATGCAAAAATGACCATAAAAGAAGAACTAAAGCATTGACCTCGAAGAATTTTCACTTAAGTCCTATTTCAGGACATAACATATACATTTGTTGCAATTGTATCGATAACAACTTTATTTCATTGCTTTTAAAACATTGGCGTTTACATTGCAGTTGGAGTGATAAGGCACCTATGTCTCCAAAGAGGATCCTGAATGTTGATTTATCTTATTTGCCCAAGTGTACAGATCTTTTTTCATAGATTTTAGAAAAGAAGCACTTGTTTCAAATTTTAGGCTGAACAGGTTCTTATATAGAGAAGGCTCGACGGGCAAATTTTAGCCTAACAGGTTCTTAGTCGCGGGCTTTTACTGTACTTGCCATTTCATTATGATACTTCATACACCATCAGAAGAGACTGTTTAGTTGATTAACAACTAAACTTAGATCTACTTATAAGACTGGTAAACAGTTTTTTACTGACTAATCTCCATCTTAAACTGACACTATACAAAGGTCTTTAAAGACGGTCTAGACTGCCTAATAAAAAAAAGACCTGTGGCAGATCATTAGGCAGGAAAAGTTTAACGATGAATGATACTTAACTCAAAATCCCCTTCGGGATGGAATCCTAATCTGCCACAAGGGTAAGGGGTATGACACCGAAAACCCATCTATCTATTTATTTATTTTAAGGTTCAACTCAGTTTATGCTGCTTTCAATGAAGGTCTATTTGACTAACATGTATTAGATGATGTTGTATTAATCAATAAACGTATTTAATTAGATCTAGATTGAGAATTGTTTGCTCATTTACAAGGTACGGATTTGATTTTAACCAAACCATTTAATCTCCATCCAGTTTTTCACTCAGTCCAGCGTGCTTTATATTTACTTCCTTTCCTAACGCCTTTACTTGGCAACCTGTATCAATTTGCGATACTAAATACGTAGTGGATAAAAATAGAAGGACAAGGTTATAAATATGAAAGGCACAATATTAACAAAAGCTCCATCGGCGGGATCTGTGCTCGGCAAGCCACCAACATGTAGACATCCAGACTCCTCCTGAAAAAAGCTTCAGTTTCAGACAATTTGGCAAAAGGTTGACATTGTTTTCTGTCAAGAAAGTCCTTTTGTGGTCCTCGTCTGAAGAAGGCAGCAGCGATGATAATGACGAATAGTTGTGTAGATAGTAATAAAGAACTAAAAACATTACCACGTTTATTACATCTTGAATGAGTTAATTATGAGATATTGAGCGCTGCTACTCAAGTGGACTTAACGGATAGAGGATGGGAAAAGCACTGGAAAATATTAAAACCAGAAAAGGGCTTTATATTGACCATTTTTATTTGGTAAAAGGAACTCAATTAAGCAGGGAAAGTTACTTAGTTCAAGATACGAGAGATGTCCTTAAAAAATAGACGTTGTTTATGCTACATCGTGGTATTTGACACTAAAAATGAAAGTTAAAAATGTACAAAGAGAGAGAGAGATGAAAGAATTTTGAATCTATTTATCACTGAAATTCATGAGGAAAACGTTCCTCGAAGTGGAGAGGCATTTGCAACCAAAAATTTTTAAATTATCTTTGGCAAGTAAGAAATGATGTTACAACACTGGTGCCTGTAAAGTTCGTGTAATTAGGGTTAACCTCTCCCTCAAACGTTCTTTTTGATTCTTGAGGTGCTGTTCCAACCTCAACGCCTCTTTCAATAGCTCGTCAAGTCTTGCGGGACAAAACCCTTCAAAAGCCTCGCCCTCTCTGAAAATATGAGGAAAAAAAAAAACAAAACGAGACCCATGTATTAATCTACCTTTTTCAACGCTTATAATTTTTCTCATACCTTCAGTACCATGACGGTTCTCTGAGTTTTCCTACTGAATTGGCTGCTGTCATTTTACATAAATTACTGCAAGGAATACTTACGCAAAAGGCTGTGCCCATTTTAAATAAATCATTTTCATATCTTGTCCAAGGTCTGTGGCATTAAAAAAAAATAACGTTAATGTCGATTTAGAAGTTTCGTTTACATCCGTGTTAGCTTATGTTAG
>BOPM01000082.1:432997-455658 GCA_022179025.1 Porites australiensis | reverse complement strand
ATCGCTTCTTCCCCGTATTCAAAATAAACAGCATCAACAACGGTCGCTTAGACATCTGTCCACAACGGCTGTGACCATTGTGGAGAGGCTAGCTGCTAGGTAACAGGGTCTGAAAGGGGTGATCCTGATCCCGGCAATCCAACATCCCGGACTTCTGCCATCCCGTCCCTATCCCGAATATCGTTTTCTCCCAATACAGCATCCCATGCTAAGATTTCGACGAATCCCGCCTCCCGAGAAGTGGTCCAATCCCATATTCCGTAAATGAATTTTGCATTTTCTCGAATCCCGTGTTTTATTTCGGGTGAAATCCCGGATCCCGAGATTACCTTCCAGACACTCTCGCTAGACGTCAGGTTTCATGTGGAGAGGTATGACTGTATATTATATTTAGTCCACAGACAGGGTTTTCCTTACCTCCTTGCTCTGTATGCGATCCAGTTTGAGGGGAAGGACTCATCGTATTATGTTGATTGCGTTCTTGTCCTGGTAACTTAAGAAAAGAAAAGAAGTAAAACAAATTCGCACACTAATACGTCATCATCATCATCATCAACAACAACAACAAAAACAACAACAACAACAACAATTATTTTTATCGAAACTCAAGTAATAAATAATTACATAATTTACATCACATGATTTTAGCAGATGGACTGGAATAAAATAACATCAAATAAAGTAAATACATAACTTAAATAGAGGATATTACATGGCCACGCGGAGATACGAAATTTCCCTTCGAGGGTTGTGTTCGAGTGAGCGCAGCGAACGAGTGAAATATTTTTCAACACGTTCACTGGCAAATATTTTTTAGCACGAGAGGAAAAATTTCGTATCTCCAAGCGGCCATTTAATGTTCTATTTATTATATAAACACCAATGAAATGCCAAATCATTTCACTTACATATTTTTTTGCTACGAAAGGGGCGATTTATCATGTAGCCGTAGCAGCGGTGATCTTTTCACACGTGAAAATAACATGCTATTTTCACGTGTGAAGATATCATGTTTTCCCGCGAAAGCTCACCCTCATGGTATTTCATTGGTGTTTTTCTATACGATTATTTTAAAGAAGAGAGACGAGCAAATTCATAAAACAAAGAGGACTTCAAAGTTGTTGAGTTACCATACACTCTAACTCTCAGCCACCGCGTACTTTATTTCTGAAAAGGGCTAGGTGTGCTTGGCAACGTGTAAAAATGGGTGGTAATCACACTGCCAGTGAGACCGTCTTTTGGGTGATAAGTGTGGTTTTGCGGGCTAGAGCTTGTCACTTGCTATCAATGATCATCACTTAGTCCTAGCAAGAGCCTGGACAAATTTTCAGGGCCCTGTTGTTCAAAGGCCGATTCAGCACTAATCTAGAGTTAAATTTTAATCCAGGTCACTTTTTCGTCTGTTGAAAAGCATTTCTTGGTTAATCTTCTGCATTTTTTAAGAGCACCCAGTCATCAAATCGTAGACAAAATGATAATGAATTTGATTTTGAATTCAAATTCAGTTTCTCAGTTATCCCTGGCCCAGTTTAGTTAACTACTCCATTTTTTTGTTAAGGCAGGGTGCATGTAAAAGCGAAGGGGCCTTCATGGTACGTGTTATCTTTGAAGCTGAACAGGAGAAAAAGAAACAAGAAAGTTTGGCTAATCGTAGCAGAATGGTTTTATCAATGTGAATACTTTGATCTACAGATACCTAAATAAATAAATAACAATTAAGTTTATTGGAAAATAGAAGTTTACCTGTTGGGAAGGGAAGATAGAGCCTGTACGGCTCGAAACAAAGGTGTTGAAATTAACCTTAATTATTTATAAGCATTTTGAATCGGTCTTACATGTGTTGAAGGCATTCCCTTGTGCTTCTTGGGTGGACCCGGTTGAATAAATGCCTCGCCATTTCGTGGATGTCCTTTATCGTGTTGTGCTGTCCTCTTTTGTGGCTCCGGCGGACTACGATTCCCAGTGGCTTGTTGGAAGCTCATATTTGTACCAAAGTCTAACTGAAACTCGCTGCTGCTGCAAGCATCTTCAGGTTTCAAGGCCATTTAACACTAAAAGCAGTTCAGGTAGCGACCAAGCCTACAACAAGAATATGAAAAGGGACCTGACAACTTAGAAGATAAACTTCATGCCAAAAATTATCCGGTGAGGGCTCATACGACGGCAAAGAGTTTAACATCGTTGACAGGATATGCTTTTTGCAAAAAATAGCCGAAAAACAACGTAAAAACGAAGGTAAGCGGCGCAACCTTACCGTTTTGTGGGAAAAAAGTTTTGTGTCTTCAGAAACCTGGAAGTTTGCTGAGCGCGATGATATCTGACGTCATCCTTATTTTCCCGCCAAATTTGCGCGGGTTGCCAAATGCAAAGTGGAGAGATCGTTGATGTGAACGGTTGAAACAAGGGCAGCCATGACTTGATTTCCGTTGCTTTTAGAGTGTCAATTAAAAAGGGCAATCAGACAGGGCATTGTCCAGCAAAACTCTCAGTTTGGTTAGGGTTTGGCGCACAATGGCATCATTGACTGTTATACATTGATGGAGCCAGGGGGATGGGGTGGGGAGCAGAGAAAACGCGCCTTTAGCGCACAGATGACCTACTGTAAAGGGTAAAGATAAAATGTCACGCCTCAAGTAATTTTTTTTGCACATTGCGCCTAAACTGAGGTAATATAACGGAACCCACAGGTCGTCCAGACTGACTGTCACTGTTGTGGCCAATTTCTTACTAAGTGACATTGCAAGAAAGCTAGAATTGTGATTTCGTAGGTTTGACGATCTAGGCAAACATGAGGAAGCCACACGAACACCAAAGATCTCTTTCGGTTAAACATAATTTTATTCTCTCCATTTTAAAAGTCAAACCAAAAAAGAACAGGTGATGCGGTAACAGTTTAAATTCAACAGATTTCAAGTTAGTGATAAGAGGAGAAACAGAATGATCATGTCAAAAGCCCCACCTAAACTATCAAACACTTTAGACATCTTGGTCACACAGAATAACCTCAGTTTGACCAAACACGGAACAAGGAGGGTCCACACGCCGCTTTGAGCAGATTACCGCTCAAATCAAACGTTTGCTCGTAACGGAATGTTGGATACAAATGTTTGATCTAGATCAAAAGCCATTTCAGTGCAAGGTTCTCAGCAGAGATTACGAAAACGGCCAAACGTGCTCAGCTATTCAAAATTCTTTAAGCATGTCGCTGGACAAAAATGTTTGATTTTATAGCCGAGGCTTGACTTTTTTTAAAAAAAGGAATTAGCCGTGGTCTCAACGTTAACTTTTATATTCGCATTTTAAGACGTTTACGCCTTTTTGCATGCAATAAGCTGTTGCGTTCACGAACGTTACCTTCCAAACCGCGCGAATCTTCAACGCCTCATTACACATACAATTTTGCATTACTGTGCTAGCAAATACTACCAGTTTAGCGTAAGACCACAGACATTTCTTTAGAAATTAGCGCAAGACCATGGCAAATTTCTCTAAAAAGTACTCATCTGAGTATTTGCTATTATATAGAGACAGTCAAGGAGTTAGTATTATGATTGGAGGAATGCAGACTACGTGTAGTCTCTCTTTTGCTCGAATCTGTGAGCGAGTGCAGGCTCGTACTCACTCCCGCACACAACTCGATACTCGCGGTATACTCACGTATCGTGCTCGCACACAAATTTTCGAGCAAAAGAGAGACTGCTTGCAGTCTAGGAAGAATGTAATAGTATATTCAGTAAGTAGAATAGTATAGTAAGTTTAACCCCATTGATTTGATTGGCCCGATAGATAAACGAGCCTAAATTATTCCTAGTCTTCTTCTCCCTCGTCAAGACTTCCTTCAACTCTTCATACAATTTTAAAGTTGCTGAAAACGAAAATCCTTACCTACGTCATGAGAACGGTTTTTTAACTGAGCACTATAAATCCTAAGGCGATTAATAGGTAATCCTATGCAGTAAATACAATATCGTAACGAACAAGCTGTTGTTTTTTCCCTATACAGTTGTTTGGAGTACTTTTCCGCGTAAGCCATGTGCTTTTCCCCGCGAAGTTGCGTTGCGCGTTTTGCAAGTCACAAGAACATCGCAGAAGTCAAACTTACAACCTAACTACACGTCTATTGGTTGGTATCATTGAATGTTTACGACGAGCTGCATTTGGACAGATAAGGGCTTAAAATTCAGCTAAAAATACCGTTCTGCCATAAATCTAAAATAGATTTTTACATATCCCGTTAAATGTGGTCATTTTCGTTCAACCTTTCAGTTCTCGGCAAACAGAAAGAGCTGTCCCTTTGACGACGACTTTGCATGGTAGTTAAAGATCGAACGAGACGCAAGCGCTCTCTGTTCAAGTCAAACTAAACTGTTTCAAGAAAAATATAAATAAAAATAATTGTTATTTGTGACATGCCACTGAATTCATATAATATTATATAATTTTGCTAATACTTTTTGGGTAATAACGACTGACGGTTCGAGACGGTGGACGACATTAAAGGCATCAATGCACTTTTCTGAGAATATGCGACGATCTTGGGACCAGTATTCCGAAAGACATCCTGCTAACAGAGTCTTTCTTTTACTTACTCACAAAAGGAGGCTCTGTTTGCGGGATGAAAGCAGTGTCTACTTTTTTACAGAAGGACACCTGGTCCGGGTTGTTCAAAGCTGGGTTAAGATAACCCACGGTTTGTGCGAAATTTGAATTCTTTTTGTCAGCAAGTTGATGATTGGATGCTCTTAAAAATAAGAGGGAAAATTATCCGAGAAAATGTTTTTGAGAAAAAGAACGAGAAACCACGGTTAAATTTAACCCTGGGTTAAGCGCTAATCGACCTTCGAACAACTGGGCCCTGAACAACAATTTGTATAATGATATACGGCTTCAGTTGTCTCTATGGCTGGCTTTGCCTCAGCACCCGTCAAACGTTTTTGAGTAACAACTGAAATATCACGAAAACTGAAAAACTTTCATCGAGTACTCAAGCTCCTTGGTTCCCAATAAATCACGTAAGCAACTACAAACCGTATTGACAAGGTTTGTTAAATTTTTACGGAGTGTGACGAGTGAAGCTTGGATAAAAATTCTTCAACTAAAATTTAAAAGACGACATAATGATGTTGTGTGATGGAAACAATTTGTTGTCAGACTATTTGTAGCTGCTCATACATTAAGGAAGTGGTTGTTTTACGTGATTCCATTACGAGATGGATCAAAAATAACATTTGCAAGCCTATAAACAACTACTTAAAAACATATACACCGAAAATTAATATGATTAGCAAGTATGACGACGCTAATATCATACAATTGTAACACATTTAAAATTTTAACTAGATTCGAGATAAAACATTCTTCCATTGAAGACGAACAAAATGACATTTACAACTTCAGATGCAACATATTCGTGCAACTTTTCTCGAGCAACATTGAAGAGCGATGCTGCTCGGTTTACCAGACGCGTGAGTAACTTGTTGAGTAACAAATTATTTACTGTTGCAGATTGCGCACAGTGAAAAGCTCCAGTCTACTTGTTGCCCGCGCGGGTTGCAAAAAAACAAGGTCTCTCTCCGACATGTTATGCAACAATGTTGCTAGAAAAATTGCGCGCGGGAATTTGTTGCCTGTATTATCGGTTGAACGCAACAAAAGTTGCAAACAAACTAAAACTATCACGAGGCTGCCACGCACGCCTCCATAATTTTCCATAAACATACAAAATTTATGGTAAAGAACTTTGACACAATAAATACTATCTATACGCTAAGATGTCTGTCCCTCATTACGAACAAAACCTAAAATGAAACACCGGGACAAATGTTATAGAGAGGGAAAGATGTTCTTCATCGAGTGTGACAAACGCGTGACAACATTTGCGTGACTCGTGAACTATGTGAATGAGAAACAATCCTCGAATCGTGTCGAGGGCTCCAAATTTGGTCAGTGTTTCAAAATTTTATAAGCCACCATGATATATTTTTGTGATACGAACATAACCTTATCAAAATAAAACGTTTACCATTTTATAAAAATTATATATAAATAAATGAATTTCTCATCAAAATTAAGTCCTCACCTACTCTGTAGATTTCGCTACAACTTATAACAAGAATTGGATTCATTCAACTATTATTGCATTATCAACAGTATTATTGTAAACCAACACCTTAAAGAACCAAACCATTTTAAATGGCCAAATTAAAATGTCCAGCAAATAAAACTGAAATGGGACACAGTGTTGATTGTAGAGGTTACTTGGCAAGAGCTTGGAGGATGGCATTCACTTCTTCAGCAACCGCTGTCAGTGCAAACTCAAACTGAGCCTAAAAAGAACAAAATAACAATATCTTAACCATTTAAGCCCCAATATCAACATACAGATTCTCCAAACTTGTCCCCGTACATTTCCCTACATATGGACTATACCCTAAAATGGACTATGCCGCCTTAGGGTTAGGAAACTGAGTGA
Organism: Porites australiensis; assembly: GCA_022179025.1. NCBI lineage: Eukaryota > Metazoa > Cnidaria > Anthozoa > Scleractinia > Poritidae > Porites > Porites australiensis. Next base: position 449,186 of record BOPM01000082.1, on the reverse strand, counting down.
ATCAGGTTCCATTTAGGTTCATTATACTTAGAAATCTGACCTCAAACTTGATTCACTCAGGTTTCTAACCTTTATCACTAAACTTCAGGGCCCAGTTGTTCAAAAGGTGAATAACACTATCCAGTGGATAGTGCATTCGGTTTTCCTAATACTTATCAGGGGCACCCAACGAGAATATAGTTCAAAACCACTAAAACATAGCAATGTTAAACGTATTTTAGTATTTAAACGGTAGATATAGGCATATTTTTATGCCCTAAAAATTTTCCATCTGTTCGGATTTCCTAGCTGAAAGTCTACTGATCCGAAAATTTCAGCCAGAAAAAAGGCTTCCGAAAATTCTAGGTGACCTTTTTAGGGTAAAAATCCGTTAAAAATGGGCAATTATACCGTTTTTTAGATGTTCGAAAATCCTAGGAAAGGCAGGCAAGTAAGAAATTTTACAACAAATGTTCCGAAAATTCTAGATCTCAAATCGTCTTCCGAACAGATATTTTCCGAAAATTGACGTTGGGTGCCCCTGTCTTATCCACTGGATAGTGATTCATCCGATAGATAGCAATGTCCAACGTTTGAAAAACCGGGGCCAGAGGCATAGTCCATTTTAGAGTAGTCCATATGGGTAGTCCATGGACTGGGTGTCAGTGTTTTGTCTACTACCTGCAATCCTGCCACTTGTCCTGCATCACAACAGAGGTGTTTCCACAACGAATAATCAAAACAATCCAAGCAAAAGGATTCCGGGCAACACCAGCACTAAATAACTGATTAAAGCCGTTGCTGATATCTCAGAATAACCACTTCAAACTGTTCAAGAATGCAGAAGTAATCGGCCTAACGTTCCTTACCTTAGTTTTAACCATTGATGGTCTCTGGTCGCGTAAATGCTCAACTGTAGCAGCAATATCAATTTCTTTAGCACCTGTGAATTAAGTCAAGGACAGTCTCACCAATGTCATGCAATTTGTAGCTGTTGTTTGCTTAATAACCCTTCATATGTAACCTAATGACTAGAGAATGATGCACATACCGAAAGAATACAATATTATTGTAATAATACTCATTGAATGCTGTTTGCCAGTTTCACTAGGTGATGTGCCTTAGTTAAAATCTTAAGACTTCAGTGACAATTACTTGATGGACGTGTTTACTTGATGGCGGTTAAAATCCCTATTTGGAATTCTTCTTTGCATTGTTCCTTGGAGGGTATTGTACTTAGTAGTTTTTTGGCTCCCAAATGCAGTGCTCATTCAAGTAAGTAGAATAGTATTGTCTCTCTTAGGTACCAGACCCCTTATGAGTTTAGTTTCTGAAAGTACTCAATCAAAGCACATCAACTGTTCCTCATGAGCTTTTAAATGTCATAATAACATGGTAAAACGCTTGCTAAAACTATTCTTTGCAACTGTCTGTGAACACAAGTTTAATCAAAACTTAAAGACATGCACTTACAGTTAAGTTACTATAGTAGAGTAATAATGAAAATTGTGCATGCAAGTCAAGGTTCAATAAACAATAGACTGTCACATGGAAAGCAACGTGAAAAAAAATTGAGCTAACGTTTTCATGTTCAACACTTGCCCTTGTCGAATTCAGAATTATTTTAAGTAAGACTAAACCAACATTTTCGGGTTTCTTTAATTTCAAATGTGTTTCCAGAGTGTGTTTCTAGCAATCACAAAAATTCTGGTTCAAACTCCTTTAATTTAATAATTAAACGTTTTTTTTAATCAGCAATCCACTGCACTGACCTCGCATCATCTTGTTCAGCACCATGTCAATCAGTATGTAGGTTCCAGTCCTCCCTACTCCACCACTGCAGTGAACAACAACTGGAGAGGCTCGGCCTCTGAAGCACTTGTTCACTTTTCTAAAGAATAACATATACTTTGTTTATAACACAGTTGAACCCCTGTTACCCTGGTCCCAGAGCTTTTTTCTTGAAATTTTTCTTCGTGAAAGAGAAAGCGAGCCGCAAAGCAGCGACAACGAGTTGATTTGCGGCTCACTCTCTCTTTCGCGACGAAAACTTTCGAGAAAAACCTCAGGAACCAGGGTAAACCCCAGCAAGTGTCCACGCAAAATGAATAGAATCAATGGCTGCTTACAAATTGCATGTCAAAACTAAACGGAGACATCAGGACTTATCTACTTTTTGGAAAAGAATTCATTGCGAGCAATTTCTTCGTTAGGTAACATGTAGTTCTGTGTTGTCAGTAAAAGTTTTAAGTATAACGTATAAGGTACATACAGCAAGTGGAGATTAGCCCAAGTGTCAAGCAAGTGGCTGTGTACAAGAGGATAAATGATAAATTTAAAGAAAGACGTTGTTAGCCTGTGAATACAGCCATCTCCGTTTGCTCTTCACCACAAGGAGCAAAGAGAGATGGCTGTAATGCCACGATAAGTTGTCATTAGGTGCTTTTAAATTGTGGTGTCTGAGTTTCATTAATTTCGATATGTAAAAGTGAGGACGCTAGCTAAGAGAGCTGAAGAAGAACACATGGGAACAGCCAGGGAAAAACATCTGATAATCAAAGGCATCAAGGGAGATGTCATGGTCATTACCAGTGCTGAGGGAAGAACAACACTACTATGTGAACATGTCACTTCTTTACAACTCTTACCGTCTGAATTCCAGAAGCGGCTTAGGAGTAGCAGGAACATTAAGATCCGGCCAAGTGAGAAAGTGGAATTGGGTAACAGTTCTTGTTTCACTAGTCTGTAAGATGGGAAAACAAACAGGATACATTGAAATAAAGGTCAATCACAAGAAACTACTTAAGCATAACATGTATGTTCTTAAATCACCATTCCTTATTAAGTACTGTGTAACTCATTATTTCATTAGAAAAAAATTTTAATGCTCATTAGTATGACCACATTTTCACAACCTAAGTTGGTCACAATTACTGGGTTCGTGTTGGGTGTAATAACTGGATCATGAAATTAAAGATAAGAAGATGCCAGATCAAAGGATTGCCCAAGCTACTGTTTTTCCAAATACAGTTAATCACCGTTTTTTAAATAGATACAACTTCCATCTTTAAGTCATTTTCCTTGACTATCATAAAGTACAAGACACCTCTCTAAGATGGACAATCAATATCATAGCTGCAACAGGCAGTATATCTTGCAATAAATTCATCTTTAATCTGATGCAGCAGCTCCACTGTAACCAGTGATTAGCTGTTTCAATTCTGTGCCAAATAAAGATTTTTTCATTGATTCATTTATCCTGAAGAGAGTTGACATGACATTCAACAAGAGAATATTATTTACTGCACAAGAGTATACCTGTAGGTTCTTCAAGTAAAAACTTCTCACTAGGTAATCTTCACACCATATATGCTCCGAGACAAGGTGAACCTGAATTGTGAACACAAGACATTTGGGGTTGATGTGATTAAATGATATCAACATTTGCACCAGAAAGCATAGCAAATCATAAGGTTTATTTAAACTTATGGCAACGTACCTCATAAATACGATATGTGACAATTGGTTGCTGCTCCTCAGGCCAGTATCGATGGCATTGGGGCTGTAAAAGAAAAATTTGAATGGTTTCATTTCTAATCCTTTAATTGCACTCGACACAGAATTTGAAATCTTAGGAGACATTATAAAAGCAATTATCAATAACAATTTGAAACTGGCCATTAAAAGTGACAGAGGAAAGCACTTACCAATCCAAGATCTGAAAGCTTAGTCAAGTTAACAATAACTACCATGCCTTGTTCCCACACCATCTGAAAGGGCAACAAAATGAAACAGGTTATAAAACTGAATGAAAATAATTGAAGGCTTGTTAGCTCAATTGGATAAGCACAAGCTCTGTGAGTGGGAGGCTGTACATAGGTTCAAACCACCACCAGACCAACACCCCAGATCTTAAAAATAACTGAGGAGAAAGCAATGCTTTGTAGTGACACTTGCAAATGGTTAGACTTTCTATAGTCTTCCTGGATAACGACATGGAACTGTAAGCCCTGTCTCACAATCCTTGTACATATAATAAATTCTGTGGGACATTGAAGAACCCAAACACTGTTTGTAAAGAGTAGGGACATAGTCCCGGGTGTGGTGGTCTATCTCAAATTCAAACTCATTCCTTCATTACTTGTAAACTGCACCATGAGCAGTCTGGCAAAAGTCCCCCAACCAGTTTTGTAAATTAGCCCTGAAAAGCTTTGGGGGAGTGGATAATAAGATATTTACAATTTAAAATTTACAATGCTCATAGCATAACACCCTACCTGCCAGAAATCTGACACTGTTTGAGCTAGGGGTCCCTGTGTTGCAATGTAAGAAGGATTCTTGGGATCATGGTCCATCTGTTGAGAGTCACATGCAATGTGAGTGCACACCACAATAAAACAAAGCAAGCCATCCATTGCCAAAGACATGACGAAACAGCAATATTTAAAGCATGGAATGGTGTATCACACCATGATAAATTCTTGTAACAAGACGTGGAGGATCTAGTGCTTGACATAAGCTCAAGGTTTGCAATCTGACTCAAATGAAGCTTCTTGTAGCCATAATCTTGAAGCAGGGAAGGGATAGCGGGTATGGTTCCCACCCCTACAATCATGGAAAAATGTCTCTTGACTATTTGTATTTGTGGACCTTCTCTTGAATCACAAATGACCAACCTCTCCCCTCTCCCCACAAACAAGGTTGGATGCATGAACATTACTTTGTTATAACTGGGTAACAAATGGATAAAACTAAAAGGAAAATTTGGAGTTTGATCACTTACAATATAGCTGGCATTGATGTAATCAGAACCAGTAGCACTTGCAGTCTCCTTCAGAAGAACCCTATTGTGGTCATCTGAAAAAATAAAAAAATAATAAGAATATTTAAAGAGGGAGCCCAACTCGCCATGGTGGTTTTTAGTGGAGCCCTCATAGATTAACTAAATTAATTAATTATTTAATAGCTAAAAAGTAAAATTAACTCCTAAATTTAAAGGGTAAAAATCCTAAAATTGAAGTAACAAAGTTTAAAACTAGTTCAGGTTTTCTAAAAAGGTTTCTAGCTTGGATTTAAAAGTAGATTAAAAGACATGCTTCTTTGATATCTGGTGGAAGACTGTTCCAGTCTTTTGCAGAAAGATAGATAAATATTTGTCTTCCCCAGTTAGTTCGGGGTAGGAGTAATCAAAGATAATGTTGGAGCATCTTGTTTATATGAATGAACCGCTTGACTTTTGATAAAATTAAAGTTAAAATCAGTTTCTCAGGTAAGACGCTGTGGATTGCAATGCAATGATGAAAAGACCTTCTCGTAGAGAGTGGCTCGAGATCTAGACTCATTAGTGTTTTGGTTTTATGAGCTTCGAGAAAAAAACAGACACCAAAGTAGTTGGCTACAGCAATAGTTGGGCAACCACTTGATTCACATTCTAAAACACTTTCCAAGTTTCAAACAAATCTAAAGTGAATAACGTCAATCTTGCAACAGGATAAAACTTACATGGCAGCACATCACCATAGCGATTCTTGCGAAGATTCTTCTCCATTTTCCCAACTTCTCTGCTATTAGGTTCAGCCTCATAAGTTTTTAAAGCCTACAGAAGAAATAAAAATTATCATTATGCCTCTAAGCCCTAAATAAATTCACAAGTAAAATAACAAGTTATCTGTCCCTGCTTTGAGCTGACAGTACAGTATCGAGGAAGGATTGCGGCATCAAGATGAGGAGCATATTTTGGAATAAGACTATGCAAAGTTTTTAGAATAGAATAGAATAGTTTATTTAATGTCGCAGATGCGGGAGGCGTTTGCACAATCTTCTGAGCCAGAGGCTCCATCAGTTTTACTATGACTTTTGAACCATGAACACACTACAGATATCAGAATATGTTATTTTAAACAGACATCTAGATATTGCAATGCAATGTACGCCAAAACAAGTGATCCCTAGATCATGTTTATTCCATTTCTCGTATTCCATAATGCTGTCAATTGAACTCAACCTTAAAATGCAAAACTAAGCCCAAAGAACGCTAGTAATAATATCATGGGCATCGGAACATACATGTAATGATTGTGGTTGGACGTTGTTTACATTGACCTAAAAGACTGATGTAAGCCTCCTTCAAAAGAAATCTTGGTTCCCACAACTCAACATCAAGGCAGTCACCCAAACAAATGTTTCATCATGGACCAGAGGTCATACTGTATTTGAAAAAAAAAAAAAGGAACTCATTCCAATACTTGCCTCCCATTCTTTGTTTAGCCGGTCCTTATTGTTAAGGTGATCTTCCATGTAGGCCTAATGAGAAAGAATGGTAAAATTATTTTAGTTATTCCTTAGTATGGTGCATAGGCAGTGCTCATATTCAAATATTTGCACTTGTGTAATGATATAATTTTAAGGTTAATTCTTATATTCATGTCCAGGTTAGTTACTTATAACAAGGAAAACAGGAACCACTAGACATCCTACACATTATCATCTTTGTTACCAACAACTGATGAGTATACTTACCAAAACCACATGACCAGTGGAAATGTCCATATTTGGGACAACTGGCTCCTCACTCCTGAAACAGAATAATTAATAATGTATTTTTAATTATCAGGCCAATGATACAACCGTAAGAATGGGAAAAAACTAAGTTACTTGGATCATTGTACATTTCTGGAAAATTGCCCACCTACCCCTCTCCTAAGCCAACATTAACTCTTACTTCTCACTTGGGGGCAAAACGTTGGCTTCGGGGAGGGGTAGGTGGGAAGATGAGCATCGGGGGAGGTACCTGAGAGGCTGGTGGAGCCCCAAAATGTAGCCAAGTGCAATACGTAACCTTGACAACCCTGAGAGTGGCATCCATCCCAGCACCCTCACACTGCTAACCAGTGAAACTTAAACGCGGGGGCTCGGTATAAAAAGGTTCCCCCCCAGCTCAATCAAATTAATATTTAAGATTTGAAACATGTCAACGGTTGGCTTCGCGATGTGAGAATGCACTTTACTCCGATTCTTGTAAAAAATCAAAATATATCTTGTAGAAAATAAATATTAACTTACGAAACGTTGTTATAAAGTGTAATTTATGATTAAAATATCGAATGGCTAATCCGGTCTTGTGATATCGATCGTTGCTCGCAGTATAGTACGGCTTAGAGTCAATGAGCCTAAATCTTTACTGATTTTCGCTTGGTTCTTAACTTCCTATTCTCTTTCTAAAACATCTGTTGCAAAGTACTTTAGTTAATAGAACGAGTGTGTTGTGATAAGAGCGTTTCTCGATCCAGAAATGTGAACATTCGGGAACATATGTTCTAGCACATGAATCAAACGGCGCCGTCGTTTGAACAACAAATGAAGTCAACGGGAATACAAACAGAGACAGAAAAAAATACTAGTTATGGAGTAGCCCCAGTTCAGCTAAGATCATCTTTGTTAACAGCTGTAGATAATTATTTCGGACTCTATGCAATGTAATTGAAAAAGAAATTATAATCTGTCATAATCGTGTGAGACCCGATCTACCTAACAAACAAGAGGAAATTCACATGCAATACACTGCAGTTGAACGGTTGTTTTATTTGCATCACAATACCTCTGGGAGTATACTGTACAGCAAGAGAGAGTTGTATTATTCTTGCTATTGATAATCTCTTCTTAGAAAAAGCTTACCGGAATTGGAACGTCGACTGACATGTCTCATAAAAATAAATTCCACTCTCAATTCCTCTGTGTGAGCGTGCCGCCATAAATACTTCTCACTTCATTTTCCCTAACTTAGACGGTTACCTGACTTCGCAAATACAATTGACAGCAGCCAAAAGGTAAAAGAAACGATATGCAACGAACTGGTGTACTTGAACACGAATCATTTTCCTGGGAAAAGCCAACATTTTTCTGCTGTAGCCACCGAATCTTCCACGACGGTTAATCGAAGCCGTGTACGTGTGATACGCGTTATCCTCGTGGATAGTTAGTTATTAATTCGATTGAAAACCAATAGGAACAGGTTTTCTATAAGTATTCTTTATTTTGGCCAATGATGAAGTGCAACATATTGCGTTAGCTTAGATTTTTCTCGCGAGACGCGAGAATTCAAAAACATGTCCGCCATCTTGGCTGGGTAATCGGAAACTTATCAAAATCTTCCTAAGGAAGGTCTCTTTTTATAGGGACCCCCCGCGTTTAACTTACTGCATACTTAATGTAGGGGGGAATGGTATGGAGTAGAAAAACATTTTGCAAGAATGAACCATGACAAGAACGACCTGGCCTGACCTCAGTCCAATGAGCCACTTAGATGCAATTTGACCCCTCCCTCAGGTACTGCTGTAATTTTTTATCAGTTTTACATACCAGGAGTATTTGGGAGCACGTCCACTTCCCAGTCCCTTTTCTTTTTCAACACCATGCTGTGTGGGTGTAGTCTTTACAGGTGCGCTGTCCCAACCTTGAGTGGCACGCAGTTGACGACAAAGTTCCTATAACAAGTGACAAAGCTGGTTAAAAAAACTGCCATGCAGCCATAATTTTTCACCCTTAAACCTATACATGGCTGATTTTGGATGACTTGTAACCCCTACATCTTGTATAAATGGCACATAATTTCGCCAATTTCAGCTATCAGGAAACCAAATTGCGTTCTAATGTGTGACTTCATAAAAAATTAAATTTGCGACTTGGGTCTAAACGTTTAGACCCAAGTCAAATTTAGAAGGATTTGCATGGAGTCATCAGTACATAACTGGGCTATATAATATCTCAGAGACAATTTGCCCTGAAATGCTAATATTTGGCAAGTAGGTGTTGTGGAAGTTGTTCTTTTAGAATATCTTGAAAAATACATAATTTCACAAATTTAATTTTTATGATGTCATCACTTTAGAACTCTATTAAGTGAAAAAAACAAACAACTCAAATAAAACAGCAAGTACCAACGAAGGTATGGATGGATAAATTAATGAAGATTGAAATGGATTGAAAAAGACGATCGGTGAGTTCAGCCTAACATTTCTTCACAGTTCATCTCTGTTGTTGGTACCTTTGAATATTACCCTTAGGAGGCATATCTTGTGATAACACCGTGACTTTGGAATTTAGAAATTTCTTCACAGACATCAAGTTTCATAGCAGTAATTAGCAAAACAAAACAAAGTGGACTAAAGTGCTGTGAAATGGTCCCTTTTAAATAGATTAGATTTCAAAGCTGTTTTAGTGGGCTACAACAGTACCACTACAGCTACTTAACCCATTCGCCCCTGAACCAACTTGATTTGAGCATGGCTCTTTAAGCCCCAATATCCACAAACAAATTCTCCACACTGACATTCATACATAGTTGAGAGAATTTAATAAAAGATCAAAGCATTTTCTCTTTGGGGATCATTTGATTAATTCTCGTGACAATGTATGATAATGGTTACTATTGGGACTTCAAGGGTTAACTGGCACACCCTGAATGTTCTGAAACCATATAATCCAGGGTGCTTTGCATCAGATTTTCATTCTCCTAGTCACCCAAGAGCAAACGTATGGTACCAGGGTTCATCGACAACTGCTAGAGTCCTTATAATTTTATTGCAGTACAGTGGAACCCCGCCTTACGACCACCCCGTTTATAAGACCACCTCGTTATTACGGCCATATTCTTTCAAACCAAACGTAAAAGCCATATGAGTCATTTTACTATTTTGACGACCCCGTTAATGCGACCACCTCGTTATTACGACCAGGATTTTATGGCCCAACGGTGGTCGCATTAACGGAGTTCCACTGTACTAACACAATAAACGCATTCTCCAATACATCTTTGTCTTCTGTTGGATGGGTAAATTAATGGTTCAAATCATTTTACCTGGTAGTCTGCAGCGGCTTCCTGACCAGGAAGAGTGACTGGCTTGAAACCCTTTGTTTCTTTGTGCCTGACAAAAAAATTTGAAAAACAATGAGGGTTACCCAATAACAACAAAGAATGGATGATGGATGGTATTGCACAAATAGAAGAAACAAACACAAAAATAGGCTTATCAAAAGGAATTAACAAGGTGAACTGCTGACGGAAAAACAGATTCAAAAGCTGATGTTTTGAGCAGTAGCAGTTAATCTTATTTGCACTAACAAAGGGAAAGTAATTTAGACGCTGGAAGCCACCGAGTTTTGTTGTTATTAAACTTTGACCCTTCAAGTGTAATATGTTCATAGTTTTACATTAAGACATGCGCACTGTAAGAATCCTGGGGGATTAAACATGGCAGATTGATGAATACTTGATGTTGTCTCTTGTCCTCTTTCAGAGACATTTAGGACACTGAAAACCTCACTCAGATAGACATAACAAACACTTTCAGAAAAAAATGCAAGGGGTTGTAATTATTTTAGAAGCAGGGAGCTTAAGCAACGATAATGATGACCGCAGTGAAAACAAAATGTGCCCTTTGAAATTTAATTGTGTCTATTTAAACCCCTTTGATTTGTCAAATGAAGGTGATGTTTCCTGCAGTTGAATTCTGAAGGACTTTATCCAGGTTCAAAACAAGAGAAGGAAAAGTGTCTGTCATATGTTCACTTCCTCTATAAAATGTCGCATCAGGAGGTTTCAGGGTGTAGTCGTGGAGTGGATGTCAAGGAAATGTACTCAACAACGTGATGTATGTGCAGAGCTGTTGTTTTGCTCATAGAACCTAATAATATTGTTTTTTGGACATTTTTGTTGTCGTGGTTTCTTAAGCTTCCTAGTACTCTTTGCTCTCCAGAAGGATGAGGCTGTCATACCTTCTCATCATCAGGTAAATTGCAACTGCTGTCAACACGACTCCAGTCACACAACCAACAACAATGATAGTGATAAGGAAGTACTTTGGCTGCTGTGTTTCCACTGATGTCTTAGGCTGTCCACTTTTCACATTTTTGTTCTGCAAGTAATAAACAAACACTTTCTGTTAGAATTTGGACAGAGAGTCTTTCTGATGAAAAGGGTCCTGTCTCACAGCACTTTGACTTATCTGGTTCTTGTGAGAAGTAAAAGAACCCACAGCACAGTTCAAATTAAAATAGGTAGGGGCCGTAGACCCCAGTGGTGTAGGCAACCTTTCCTTGGCTGGGTGGCCTATCTGTAAGGAGAGATCTTCATATAGGGGTAACCTCATGATTCTCCTTTAGGTGTCATAATGGCTGCTTGTAAACAGTGTACGTATGACCCAGAGTTTTTTTGATAGAGAGGGAAAAAAAGAGGCAGTTGAAAATGGAGAAATCCCTGATTATCTGGAATTTTTTGAAAAGTGAAAAGAAGGTTTGATTCTTTGAGCGAGGGAATAAATTAATATTTTGTTCCCATGTTCAGAAAAATATACCAACAAGAAAATATCTAGAAAATTAAAAATCTAGCAGACCAAAACTACAAGAGATTAATCTAAACTAAATAGTGAGAAAAAATCTTGTAAATCAGTATGAAATTACATAATATATAATCTTATATTTTAATAAAGAAAAATTATAGTGTTGTTCAAAAAACACTTTAAACTTAAAAATTAAATAATTAAAATTATTATACAAGTAGTGAATAAAACTAAATTTTTCTGATTTACATCATGATCTCTAAATTCATCTTTGAATAGAAAAAAATTTCCCACAAAAGTCTCTTTGCTCACACAACTAAAAACAAGTTAAAACTGAAATTAAAAACCTGTTTCACAATTGCCTAGGAAGGAAACACTTGTTTGAAATGAGGAAAAAGCATGGTATAAAAAATAATACCCAGGATTGGGAAAATTACAATAATTATTGTGAAGAGGATTTCTCTTTTTGATGTCAAAAGAAATCAAGATTAGAAAAAACACATCTTACACCTTGTTGAAGTTCAATAAGGAAGAAAATATTCAATTGAACTACACAAAAATACTCACATAAATTTAGCACATAAGTCTTATTCTTCACCAAGACTAGGCAGTAATAGTGTTTCAGTCAATGACAGGCTTCTTTGTGATGTATTATTCACAATAAGAAATGAAAGCTTTCTGCTAAATTCATAATTAATTCATATGACAGCACTTGAATAGTTTATGAGCTATTCCCATATATGGTAACTGATTGATGAATACTTTAAATAGCTTGTTCTTTGAAATAAAATTTAAGTTTTATTGAGCTACACAAAATCACACAATAGATTCATGCTCAACCTGTAGTTCTTGAAAAATATCCAAGCAGAAAGGTTTGAAAATATTTAAAAGTTCTTCAAATCAATCTTTGTTAAGTGTAGGTTTTAGAGCTAAAAAGAATAACTTTTAGGACTTAACATAATACTATGAACCAAAAAATGTTGGTAAAAGAGTAAAACAATAAAACAGACTCTAAGGTTACCATAGAAACTTCATCACTTAAATCCCCTAATAACTCCAACTAAGTTCACTTTCCCATTGGCTCAATTTGTAGTAAATTCAACCATCAACTCAAACTCAAGTCAAGGTTTCACTGTTTTTTTAAAAAAACTCCCTTAGGAGTTCAATTCACCTTAAAACCTAGCAGTGTCTAACTTAACAATGTATATTATTTCTCCTGAGTGTATGAATATGGTACATCGAGCTCAAAGCTCCCAAAAATAAAAGAAATTGACAACTAAAGGAAGGACTTATTCCTCATTAATGTCATAAGAAATTTATGGAGAACAGTCTAGAGACCAAAAAAAAATGCCATTGGGTCAATGCCCTAACAACACAACCCCACCCCTTCTCCCCCCTCTAACTTTCTTGAACTATGTCCAATTGCAAGGGAGGTTGAAGAGGAGGGGGGAAGGAAGGGAGGGGCAATTGAAAGAACAAGCTGACATAACTGGTTGTACATGTACAGGGTACTAAATACTTACTGGAGTATCTTCATAATCAGCTGCCTTGATCTTCAGGCCACTATTCCGTGCAACTTCATCCTTCACACTGGGTTCTGAAAAGATAATACCACAAAGAAAGTTTCAAAAATAATTTTTAAAAAAGATTTAACGGGTCACTATATGGTCCTTTAGGGTGTAGCACTTAAAAACTAAAGTCTATTTGAACTATTACCTTTTGTGATCCTTTCAGCAACAGACCTGGGCTCTTCAAGGGTGTACTGTGTTTGTGCCATCTTAAGCTTCACTTCTGCATTGTTGACCCTGTTGAAAACACATGCAAACATTCTGTTAATACACACACGAGCATCGTAGAATAATTCTGTGTTGAATTGATGACCAAATCCTGAAAATTAGTAACCAAGTTGTCTACTACCTGTAGATTTCCCTGAAGACATAAATTTTTGAAAACAATGTTAAGAGTAATCCGTCACAGCGGCGGGCATCCAGTTAAAGATCTTGTTTGTTTAAACTCATGTTGCAATATGAAATATTGTATTTGAAGCAGTCTTTTTGGTTGATTCTTTAATTTTATTATGGTCCCACCTATCGTACCCTTAGTTTACTTTAGGACATAAGTTATCCGCATGTTTGTAACGCACGCTATCCATTAACGTCAGTTACAACAAAAACTAATAGTTCCGAAGGGTGCAACAACCTGGTAACTAACAATGAGGAACTGGCCACCCCTATGAAACATTATTTTAGGGGCCACAAGGATCATTGAATCTTCAGCTGTGTTGCTTAAGAAAGGTACTGAGGTTATGGAAAAATTAGTGTTAAAAATGGACAGATTATCTTTATATCATGATCATTAGCTTACTTTGTCACAGTAAACATAGGGGATGGCGCATTGTTCCAAAGGGCATTCTGAAGTGCGGCTGCGACTATTTTGGCCTGGGCTGCAGTTACACTGTATAGATTTAGAGTGTACAGAGGTTGTGAGGAAGCAGGCATGAGAAAGTATTGTAAGCTGTCTAGTGTAACATGCTGAAACAATCACCAGCAGTGATATGGAGACAAGAATAATGGACTGCTGGACTTACTGGGCACTAATGGGTGTTCCAATTTAGGGCCATCCTCTAGTTTTTTAATAGTTGAACGAGACTGAATGTCTTTTATATTTCTTTTTCCATTCTACAGTCAAACCCCATAGAGTACTAAAGTGATGACGTCATAAAAATGAAATTTCTGGAATTATGGGATTTGTCAGGATATTCTGAAAGAACAATGTCCAAGAGGCCTACTTGCCAAAAATGAGCATTTCGGGGCAAATTGTCTCTAAGATCGTAGCCCAATTATGCTGAGAAAACTCCATACAAACCCTTCTAAATTTTTTTGGGTCAACCCCCCAAAAAATTAGAAGGGTTTGTATGGAGTTTTCTGAGTATAACTGCCTAACATCTCAGAGACAATTTGCTCCAAAATGCTCATTTTGGGTAAGTAGGCCTCAAGGCTTTGACATTGTTATTTCAGAATATCCTGACAAATCCCATAATTCCAGAAATTTCATTTTTATGACATCATCACTTTAATACTCTATTACCGGTAAATACAACTGTAGGACATTGAGGGGGCATAGAAAGTGTCCGTATTAATGGGGTATCCATATTAAGCAGGTTGGATTTAGACAAAAGGTAAGGGATTTCTTTCCCCAGGGACAAAGCAAACTGTCCGTAATAATGAGGTGTTCGTATTAAGCAGGTGTTTGCAAAGCTAGGTTTGACTGTATTTGTCTGCCTCACTGAAAGATCAGATCTAACATGTTACAATCGACGAATAAATTATTGAGACACTGTCCTCAAATTGGGTAACTTCAGAGAACAAAACAATCCACACCCCTCCCCCTCCCATCCACTTAAGGACGGAGTGTTGGTTGTTTCCTACAGGTAGCAAACAGCAGCACAACATTGCATGGAAGGGGTGGGGGAGAGAAAGCATCATTTTCCCCTTTTCAGCAAAACATCAGAAATGGAGACGTGTCTCAACTAATTTTGTTCCTGATCGTAGGATCTCTCATGGCTGTTTACTCTTTTTCAAAGCTTGGATGGTGATGTAAACTTACATAACCTGTATCATCAGAAAATAGACGTGTAAGGGGAAGAGAAACTTACTTCTGATTCATTGACAATTTGATGTTGCCTTCTTTTAATTTATCAGAATCAGCTGCAAACGAAGATGAAATCTGTTACGACAACAGTTATAACACTCTATACATAGAATTAAACTTTAAAAATGCAAACAACAGCTTTCCCAATGAAGCTGCAGAATTCATTTTCACTTTTAGCTCGGCAGTTAGTAAGATTTCAAGTATTGAACAGCTTGGGCAGGGGCCTCTTTTGGCATTATTTTCCATTGGTTTTCTACAATGTATAAGAGTTAAGCTAAGGGTCATGTTGATGTAAGCTGGAGGGAAATCCACCGCTCTCATGAAGTGATTAAAGTGTAACCTCAATATGAAGTACTTCAATATAACCAAATCCTTGGTATGATGAACTATTTTCTTTACCCCAGTGATAGCAAAATATATGAAAAAACCCTCTTTATAATGAAACCTCGTTACAGCGAGAAAAATTTTGCCAGTCCCTTGGCCATTCGTTATAATTATGAAGGTTCCACTGGACTCCCAATAGGATTCAGTACAAGGGGGGGGGGAGTAGCCTGGTTTTTTGACTAGTTGTAGGCCTGGCTGACTTTCATTTCCACATATCCTGAAAATTGAACGCATGACTAGTACGCACTGACCTCACCAACACTTTGAGCTCTTAATCTTTTCAGTTCTCCCCAACAATCCATAATTTATTACAAGTGGCAGAGTAATCAAACCAAAAATTTGTAAGCCCAGGCCTACAGGTCTGTGGGCTGGCTACACCCCTGGATTACAGCTGATAGTATTCAAACCTATCACCTTCAGGGTTACTAGGCCAGATGCTCTACCACTAACCTACGGAGCAGGAGACTCAGCAGAGCTATATGGCCCAGTGGGGTACTCCGGATTTCAAGTGACACAGATGATTGAAGGAATTTTGGGGGGTTTGAGATTTTCAATTTCTGTATTTTTTGGGGTTGAAAAAATTTTCGCAAGTATTTTTTTGGGTAGCTTGATTTAAGTAGAGATTTTTTGGGTATTCAAAACAGTCTGAAGATTCATGATAGTTCCTACATATCCCAGTGGCGTGAATCTGTGATTAAATTTTTATGGCTCCAAAATTCGGCTCAGGATTTTTTGGGGGTTAAATTTTGGTCCAGGAAATTTTGGGGGGGGTTTTGATTTTTGCCGCCATTCGATCATCCTTGTCACTTGAAATCTGGAGTACCCCCCCCCCCCCCCCC
>BOPM01000082.1:400934-432987 GCA_022179025.1 Porites australiensis | reverse complement strand
TCATTTTTATGACATCATCACTTTAGTACTCTATTAAATACAACTGTAGGACATTGAGGGGGCCATAGAAAGCGTCTGTTTTAATGGGGTGTCCATATTAAGCGGGTTGGATTTAGAGAAAATGAAAGGGTTTTCTTTCCTCTGGGACAAAGCAAACTGTCCGTAATAATGAGGTGTTCGTATTAAGCAGGTGTTTTCAAAGCAAGGTTTGACTGTATTTGTCTGCCTCACTGAAAGATCAGATCTAACACGTTACAATCGACGAATAAATTATTGAGACACTGTCCTCAAAGTGGGTAACTTCAGTGAACAAAACAATCCACACCTCTCCCCCTCCCATCCATTTAAGGACCAAGGCTGTGCTCTAACAAAAATTACTGGGCAACAAGAGCATCTAAACCATGAAATCCTGGTCGCCCAGCACTAAAGCTTATATGAAAAATGTAAGTTTATCTGGTCGCCCAAAGGCAAAAGTTAGTCGCCTGAGGCCCCCGGGCGCCCTTAGAGCACAGCCCTGAGGACGGAGCGTTGGTTGTTTCCTACAGATAGCAAACAGCAGCACAACATTGCATGGAAGGGGTGGGGGAGAGAAAGCATCATTTTCCCCTTTTCAGCAAAACATCAGAAATGGAGACGTGTCTCAACTAATTTTGTTCCTGATTGTAGAATCTCTCAAGGCTGTTTACTCTTTTTCAAAGCTTGGATGGTTATGTAAACTTACATGACCTGTATCATCAGAAAATAGAAGTGTAAGGGGAAGAGAAACTTACTTCTGATTCATTGACAATTTGATGTTGCCTTCTTTTAAATTATCAGAATCAGCTGCAAAAGAAGATGAAATATGCTATGACAACCGTTATAACACTCTATACATAGAATTAAACTTAAAAATGCAAACAACAGCTTTCCCAATGAAGCTGCAGAATTCATTTTCACTTTTAGCTGGGCAATTAGTAAGATTTCAAGTATTGAACAGCTTGGGCGGGGGCCTCTTTTGGCTTTATTTTCCATTGGTTTTCTACAACATATAAGAGTTAAACTAAGGGTCATGTTGATGTAAGCTGGAAGGAAAACCACCGCTCTCATTAAGTGATTAAAGTGTAACCTCAATATGATGTACCTCAATATAACCAAATCCTCAGTATGACAAACTATTTTCTTTAACCCAGTAATAGCAAAATATTATATAAAAAACCCTCTTTATAATGAAACCCAGTTATAGCAAGAAAAATTTTGCCAGTCTTCTGGCCCTTTATTATATCAAGGTTCCACTGTACTCCCAATAGGATTCAGTACAGGAGGGTAGCCTGCTTTTTTGACTAGTTGGAGGCCTGGCTGACTTTCATTTCCACATATCCTGAAAATTACAAGCATGACTAGTATGCACTGACCTCACTAATACTTTGAGCTCTAAAGCTTTTTAGACAATCGATAATTTATTACAAGTGGCAGAGTGATCAAACCAAAAATTTGTAAGCCCAGGCCTACAGGTCTGTGGGGTGGCCACCTTCAGGGTTACTAGGCCAGATGCTCTAACACTAACCTATGGAGCAGGAGACTCAGGACAGCTATAAGGCCCAGTGGGGTACTCCAGATTTCAAGTGACACAGATGATTGAAGGAATTTTTGGGGGTTTAAGATTTTCAATTTCTGTATTTTTAGGGGTTGAAAAACTTTTGGCAAGTATTTTTTTGGGTAGCTTGATTTAAGTACAAATTTTTTTGGGTTTTCAAAACAGTCTGAAGATTTGTGATAGTTCCTATGTATCCCGGTCGCATGAATCTGTGATTAAATTTTTATGGCTCTGAAATTCGGCATGGGAGTTTTTGGGAGGTTAAATTTTGGTCCAGGGATTTTTTGGAGGGGTTTGATTTTTGCTGCCATTCGATCATCCCTGTCACTTGAAATCTGGAGTACCCCCGCCCCCGCCCCCACCGGGCTATAAGGCCACTAACCTAGGTTCATGTGACATTTTTCCAGAGTTAAGACCATATTGAGCCCACCTTAAAGATAGTTCAACCTCAATGACATATCCATTAATCAGGAAATTTCTCACCTTGTTCCTTGCCAACATGATCACTGGCATCATCCTTCACGGGAACGAAATTATCCTTGTACAGCTTTGACGCCTCTTCCTTCTTTACTGAATTAGGAACTTCAACAATGGAGCTCTCCCTCTGGCTTTGAAAAAAATCCTCAACACGTTTATAAGTCTTCTCTGGATTAGGCCCTTGATCGATGACTACGTCCGCCTTCACCTTTTTTACTTTGCCCTTGACCATGACTTTTCCTTCTTCTCTCCTTCCTTCGGAAGAAGCCTGCTTTTCAGTTTGCATGCGATTGTCTTGGAGACCAGAATTATCATGGTCCGGTGCTATTTCGCTCGTTAATGGGACTGGTGGAATTTTCTTTTCGCTATCTACAGGGAAGCTTCTGACATTGTCTTCTGACTGCATTATTTCACTTTTTTTGGAAGCCAAGTCTACATTGTCACCTAAAGAATCTTTAAGACTCTTGTCAACAAATTCATTCTTATTTTTAGAGGAATCCCTTCTGTGACCAACACTTTGTGCAGATTTAGAACCAGAATCCTCTTTTTGTCGTAAATGTTTCGGAGCTTTCAAACTATTGTAATCATAAGGAAGACTTTTGTATTCATCTCGGTTGGATTGTTTGTTAGTACCATGCTTTGCACCAATACCAATTTTGTCCCAGTTTTCAACCTCAATAGGGGGCAACGACTCAGCGTCAAGAACTCTCCTGTCAGAAGGTAAATCTTCAACTGGGAAAAATGGTCCTAAATTCTGTCCCTCCTTTCTGCGATCATAGTCACTCTCAACTGCATACCATTCTGAACTATCAGGTTGATCCAGTCTGATGTCATCCCTGTTATCAAACTCTTCCCGATAGTTGGAATTATGGTACTCATTGGAACTTATTCTTCCTGGTATCTCTCCTCTGCCATAAGATGGATAATCTACAATGAAAAAATCAGTGACACAAAGATATGATTGAGTGATTCATAATATTGTACATAGGGAATGTAATACATAGATCTTGAGTTCAAGTCTCAATGTAATTTAACCTCTGATCAGGCCAAATTTTAGCAACACCATTACATTCTCTTTCATGGTTTTCTCTTAACTGTCAATCAATCACAAGGCTGTGCTCTAAGGAAAATAGAAGGGAACCCGGTGCTCTAAAACTGTAAAATCTAGGGTGCCCAGCATATGTTTTGTATGAAAAAACTAAGATTTTCTAGTCACCCAAGAACAAAAGTTAGGCACCAGGGGCCACTGGGCTCTGCTAGAGCACAGCCCTGAATCAAAACTGTCAGCTGAAAACCAACAAGAAAACGTTTTTTTTAATGCTTCATTTTCATTAGCAGAATTGCAAAAACAGGGCATCATTTAGATTCAAATTTCAAAACATTATCCTCAGTGCCATGCTCCCAAACTCTCCTCACACAGCACTCCAAGCTGCAACCATTTTGGTCAACATGGCGAGTAAAAAAATATGGCGACTAAACTTTCAACTAAAGTTGCCAATTTGGTGACCTGAGTTCGACAGTCATGAACGAAGGTGTACAAAGTTTCTTTATCTGCTAGTGTTAATGGTCTCTCCAAAGTTAAATTGAGATGAGCACAGGGCTGTCGTTAAGGGGCGGGGGCCGGGGATTTCCCCTGGCTACTATGAATGTGGCCCCCCGCCACTTTCAAAGGAAAATAGAACCAAAAGAAAACCCCTAGCTGTTTGATTCCCCGCCTACTTGTTGTATTTACCCAGCAACTTGAAATCTTAGTGACAACCGTGTAAGCATTTGCAAGAAATATTACTTATGCTTTGTATTCAAGACAATTTTCCTCTTTTCACCCTAATGTGCTTTTTTTATGGTGACCAATATATTATGTCTGGCAACCATTTTATAAGTTTAGGTTGCAAAAAGGTGACTGAAAAAAATTGAGCTTGGAGCACTGTCACATGATGGGAAAATTAAATTAAGTGGTTCAATTGTTGAATAAAATTTTATTTGCAAGCAAACTAATGTTTCTTTTTTTTCAAGTTCACAAAACTAGGAAAGATCTTACCTTGTTGGCCAGCTACTTCTCTCTTACACAAATCTGCAACATACAGGGAAAGTAAAAATGAGAAAAACCATTCAGTTTTATCAGTTTCTCTGCAAATCCTCGAATGAATGCCACTTTCAAGATGTCTGAGAATGAAAGCAACATATGCCACAATAGGCTGCAATGAATATTCTTTCATTTCATTTTTCTTTTCTCTTGTTTCTTTTTCACATTGCAATTACCATAGGCCATCCTCTTTTTTTCCCTCTGTTTAGCGTCGTCCGACTGACCGACCCAAATTTAGGGCATTTTCAAAAAAAAAAAAAAGTAACGATGTAGTTAAACCATTTTTCACTTGAAATAATTCTTTTAATCTGAAAAATGAGCATAGGATAGTGTAGAGAAATACAGGAACAAAAACAGGAACATTTTTTTAACAGTATAGCTAGTGTGCATTTCGTTAATCCAAATATGTATATATATGAAAAAGAAACCCTGCGAAAAATATATATATGTTTCATATATGTTTCATATATGCTGGGGTACTAGGGCCTCCTATTCCGAGACTTCTTGTGATTTTTTTTAAGGTTTTTTTTTCAATCTGACCGACCGACCCAATATCAGGAAACGCATTCGACGCTAAACGGAAAAAAAAAGGGGGATGGTCATAATCTAAAATTACACAAGAGGAAACACAGTGATTTCACAGATTTCACTGTCTTGAGTGTTTGGAAGATCTTGTTGTCACTTACCACCAAAAAACAGGTACCCTAAGGTCTCTATAAGTTCAGTATATTGTGCTAATTTATATGTACTATTTATGTACAATTGTTCACAAATTTTTTTTTTATTTTGTTTTTTTTTTTTTTTCACACGGTTTCTGGCTGAATTAATACCGTTTTTAGATTGTCTAGTTTTTGTATAAGGTAAAAAAGGATTTCCTTACATTCAGTGATCTAAAAAGCTGAATTAAATTTTGCTATTTGTGTTTCCATGGTTCAGTAGCGTGGAAAAAAGAAAAAAGGTGTAAGCCGCCGTGTGAACCTGCCAGACGACCATGTTGTAAGAAACGAGAACATCATAAAGAAGGCGAGCAATATCACATAATCAATAAGCTGCTAAGGTAATTATCAAATATAGTTTTTTTGGTTAATCGTTATTTAGTTTTTTTTACTGAGTCTACAAAGAACGACAAATTCTTAAAACTCAAAAATGGTTTCTAGGGAAGACATGTTGGGAATAACTGGGTTTAGTAAGCTGGTGTGTAAATTATCATAAAATGCTACGAGTGCTACTTTTCATACAATAAAGGAAGAAATCCTTTTATCGAGATATTACACGAACATGTACTTTCAAGTAAACAACGAGACAAAGATTGCTCTGATAACGCCCGAAGACTGTTTGAATGCAAACCAAGTTCTGCTTCAACGATTATGCTCAACTTCTGTCGAGCAAAGAACGTCGAATTTTCAGATACATTTTTGTGCGACATGTTATGTTTGCTGACCAAGGAATTACACATGCAGAATAACCAACAAAGAATATTAAAGAAAGCAAAAAGCCCTGATATTATAGTTATTTACTAAACTACCGTTTACGGTGAAAGCATATGCAAATTTATAATTTTCGGGAACGATCGCTTTGAACCCGTGAGGTATTCAACTATTTGGTATTCAGGCTAAAGTTAAATATCTTACCGCGTTTAAAAATAGGACCTCGTAAGTGAAATACGAGAGACATTTGTCACTAAAATAATGGTGATATGTTGTTAAAATTTAAGGAAAAAGAAAATGTATTCCGTTCAGGCGGGAAGCACATTCAAATCAAACCAGCCAGAACGAAATTAATCAAAATGTTGGAACCAATTCGACGCCGATCAATAAGCGCGTCAAAAACAGCTTCATGAAAGTCACTAGAACCTGCTTCACATTCTTAGAGGACAATTTTTAATAACATAGAAGCATAGGAGATTGAGAATAAAATGTTCTTGATTTTTATAGATCTACCAGGTGACCGCAGAATACTCAAACAGTTTGGTACATGGATCAAGGTTGGCGATCAAAGACCAAGAATATTAAAACAAGGACGCGAATAAAACGTCTCAATAACTGAACATTTACTCACATTCATCGCAGTATTGGCCATAGCCACAGTCACTCGAAGTGAGGCAACCTAAAGTTACAAAGGACAAATATAAATGAGTGTACTTTTTATCCTTGAAAATCAAGAGTTCTCGAATCTTTGATCGCAGGAGGGGTGCAACTGGTCTGAAGTTGAACAGAAACTTACCGGCCACCGGCGAATCCCTAAGATGTCCATAGTCCAGAATTAGAACCACGATAAGAAAGATAAACTTTAGGTTTTTCGAATCCATAGAATTCCATTTGATTTTAATAAAGGAGAAAAAGTTCCATGGTTAAAATGTATGACAAACTACCACCACTCGCCATGACTGTCTTTCTATCAGCCATCAACAAAAGTGAACTCGAATCCCCGGATGTTTAGGTATTGTTGGAAATTGCCGCTCAACCATTGTTCTTCTGACCAATCAGAACGCAATAAATCATGTATTCCCGATCCCGCGACCATCTGTACACTTTTGAATGAATATATACATAAACGCCTACTCAATACTTCCGTATTCGTCAAAGAGACCAAGAGTAATTTTGCCTCAAGAAATTGTGAAAATTTTTTTCGCACACTCACTCAAAAAACTAACGCAGCAAAATCAAACCAAAGGAAAAATGGAAAAGAAAAAGGACATGACATCCATGGCAATTATACAAAAAGGGAGGATTTTAATATTTTTAATCTTGAAAGGGTATAATCTTTCTGTCTTATTTATTGAATTTTTGAATAGCATTTGGCGATGATCAAACAATGTACCCCAATAACTCTTTTTATATCCTCCTTTAAAATAGCTGTTTTCGATATCTGCCAGCGTGCTTCAACCAGAGGTGGCAATTTCAGCCATTTTTAATGAAAGAGAAGCAATCGTAAAGAATGACGCGTTCATTTCGTTTAAAAATACTCCCACGCACTCTACACGCGTATTGAACTGCCTGCGAGGAAAACCATGATTTTGGCTCCGTTCGCTCGTGACGTCACAAATCTGCCGCGAGTTCACGGTTTTCGCGACAGTCCACACAGGACAACGCAAAAAAGAACGATTTTGCCTGATATATGTCGTTTTATACGTACTTATGCAATCTGAAGGCCGTTGACAAAAATATCCTTTTAATCCATTTAATATAATGATCGTTACATACGATACTGATCCTTAGTAATAATATAACCAAAGACCTTAACACAGTTTTAGCCTACGTCATGACCATACGTACAGGCCTAGAACAATATATTTATATTTTTGACACACACACAACCATTATAATCGTAACATCAATTGTGACAAACAATCGTGTATTTCAGAAACTTCCTGTTTTTTCTTCTTCCGTTTTGGAAATCTTTTAACAGACTCGTTATTGTTTCAGTGGAAATTGTTTTAGCCGAAACTGTAGAATTGTACTCATTTTAGGCATCCTACTGTAAATGAACTTTTGCTAGTTAGATATTTAAAACCATTTGAGCTATGACGGCACATACATTGGGACCAGGCCAATTTATTGAGTTTATCTTAACCGGTGAAAAGGTGATGTGAACTGTGGAAATACAAATTTTATATGAAGATATGATCGTCGTAATTGCAATTTAAGCAATTGCAAATAAACCCGAAATTTTTTTCGGGTTTATTTACAACTGCAATTACCACTGCGACGATCATATTTGTATTTCGGCAATTCACATCATCTTCAATCGTGTATAGTCTGTCACTTTTCAGTTTTATTTTTCTGAAGGTCCTGGGTTTTCTCTTCTCGAACGGTTACCTACCCTGGGTACTACAGGATTTTTCATTCAACCAGCCGCCGAAAAAAACATTTTGAAACATCTCTGCGAGCCGTATAAACGTTTTCGCGAACAGAATGTATTTATGGCGGGTGGCACTCGGCAGTACATGTGTTGCTTGCAACGGGCTACTGATTGGCCTTGTTCCCTTTTTTAGTGAGAAGATCTCATTTGTTAGTTTTTCCGTTAGCTTTTATAGACTCTTTCAGAATAGAGCGCTCGAGGGAAATACGTGAAAGGGGAGGAAGGCTCCCCTGTATACTCCTCCCTGGGCACGCGCGTCCGCGAAACCTTTTCAGTCCCACTGCTACGCGTGGCTATTCAACCAGAAAACAGGGTCATGGGCTTCCGCATGTGGGGATCATTTGAAGTCAATTACCATGTTATTCTTCTGTTATGTAATCACCGCTGTTAACTGACAACAAAAACACTTTTCTGACATTTCAAGAACAGTTAACCTTTTGGTGATAGATTTTTGAAAGAATCGTCGGCTATTACAACGTTTGACGACCAGTATTAAGTGGTCACATCAAACATAATACATATTTGTTGGTTTTTTTTTATCAAGTGAACTATGAAGACTAGTAGTGCCATAACTCACGTCTTATAAATGAGATCAAAGTCCAGAGACAATATAAGGAGTAGAAAATTGAAAGTCTAAATTATCATCCTTTGGGAGGCGAGGATAGTTAGGGAGTGAGGCGGGAGACAGGATAGAGAGTGAGTCAACAAAGCAAAATCGTCATGAATAGTGAGATACCCAGACAATGTCCCATGGTTTAATTTCATTTCAGGCACACAAAAAATAGAATAAATAAAATAATAATAATGATAACAACAACAACAACAATAACAATAATAATAATAATAATAATACTAATAATAATAATGGTGATGATGATAATAATTATGATAATGATGATGATAATTCGTTATTCTTCTGTAAAGGAATTGTAACACTGCAAACTTTTCAATCTTAGAATTCTTTTTGTTTACAAAAGGGGGGAGTAAAACGTCTGTCAAACTAACAAGACCTGATCTAATTCAGCTATGAGAAGAGATTCTCTTGTAACAGCACCAATAATATTCTGCTTTTAATTTTAACCCTCAAATTCCTAATATCTTTAGATTTATGAGAAGTCCCAACTTGCATTTCATAAAGAATTAAAACCAAATAATAATAATAATAATATAAACAATAGCACTGCTGAAGAAGTTTCATTTCCCATCGTGATGCAATGGAACTTTTTTGATAGGTTCAAAAGTTAAAATAACACAAAAGCATTATGAAAATGTACCTGAAATTAACTTAAATATCGACGAATTTTAGCAGTAACAGATTTTTTCCCAGTTACAATGGCTGGACTAGAACAGCTGACTGACTGCAAAACATAATAGACTCAAATAAGGATGTTACCCATATAATACGAGCCGGTGGGGTGAGCATTGTTCAGCTGGATATTCATTATATTTTAAGGAAACGAGGCCTTAAAAAGCCAAGGAATGAGAGGGAGGAAAGGCTTATGTCATAAGGGGGTTTGTGTTGGTATTGTGGAAACCATTGTTGGTTCGCTTCTATGTTGTGGTGTGGATATTGTTCAGTGTTTTCAATCTTTTGTATTACATCATTTGGTGATACACTCATCTGCAACACCAACAAAAGGAGAACTTTGCATTATTCCCTTGCTCAAACTCCAAAAATATGGGGCATGCATCAGTCAAAATTTCACCTAATTTCTAGCCTTTCGGCATACCCACCTCCAATTGAAAAAAATTAAAATCTGGTTTCAAATTCTTTGAGGGAATGTGTGGTGATTTAAAAAACTAACAAATGCACATTACCGACTAAAGCAGTCTGGATATGAGAGAAATCCAGATTTAAATCAGTTTATGATGACTGCAACAAATTTTACAACTACATTATCACTTAATATGTTAAGTGACCTTAAAAAGTATCAGTCATCAATAATAATATTTTATTTACCATTATAGGATATATGTATTCCAAAGGAGAGAAACAAAAATCTACTGTAGGGATCTACACTGATGTATCACTAAACTTTAAATGATTTCAAAGGAAATGTTTATGCTATGATCATTAAGGCATATTGCTGGAGTAGCATTTCAAAAGAAAATTCAACTTCCATGTTTAAAGCAAAGGAAAATAAAAATAGCGTGGACGAAACTAAGTGAAAATGCAAAGAAATCCAACGAATGGAGAAAGTACAAACAAGAACTGGAAATACAAAAAGAAACTGGCAAAATATTTAACATAGTACATCTTGCAAAAATAGTTCTCACTTCTTAAAGGTAGTGAACGATATAGTTTCTTTAAGTGCCAATAAAACTCCACCAGGTGCAATAAACTTGAAGTTACTGTTACCAGCTGTGGATAAGCTTTAAAGCGTGATCCTGCATATTTTATAATAAATATTAGAATATTTTCATGTGCAGCTTTTTCGCAAACATGTAGTGAACAGTTGTAACCATCATGGTTATATGGTGTGTGTAGGGATGACGTTTCGGAATTGTGATATTACTGAACCCAAAGCAGATACTAATAGTAAAGCACAACGATGTTAAAGTGCCTTGAATGAATCGGCCCTACAAAGCGAAACTGTTACGGACGGAAGCGAATGTATCTAAAAGCAAATTCAAAGTTTTATTGGCCGAAAAAAGCACCAAACTGTACGCAGTGTCTGTATAAAAGAGGAAGTTCTCGCCATGATAATAATAAATTACAAACTGAATGAAATTTTTACTGAGTCGAGAAATCTATGACTAAACTGAGACAAAAAATCGTGCTAGATAATGCTTAGTTATTAACTTCGGTTGAAAAACTTTTGATTTGACCGCTTGAAAGAGAGCCACAAGCTGATTTTAGCCGAATGCCTTTAATGAAATTTAATGATTCTAGCTTTATTTTCCTAGCGAGAAGCTAACTTACTGCTATTTCAGACTCGGAAGAAACCGTGTTCGAAGCTGCAACGCAAATGGTTGGTTTTAAGTCACTGTTACCACAAGCGATCTTCTCGGTCGCTTTTGAGGCAGAATTAGAGTGATTTGCCAGAACATCTGGAACGGGGATCACTGCGGTCAAGTTGTTCGTTAACGCCGACAGTGACACTGCTACCTTTTTCTTCCTCCGGCGCCTTCGTTTTATTTTTCGCACCTTGTCGCACACAAACTTCTGTTTAGGATTCGAGACTGGTTTTGGTTTAAGAAATTTATGCGTCGACTCACGAAAAACTGGCCCGCCAAGTCGCCAGTTCCATACAGGATGTGAAGACGGTGGTTGAAAGCCTCTTGGGCAAGACATTGTAAAAACAGGGCATAAGCTGCCATTCTCAAGGCCCAGTTGCGAAGTCGCGGGAAATAAATTTAAAAGCTTAAATTTGCTGTTGGTCTGTAGAAACGGTTTTGCAGGTCCAGCAACCTTTGTTTTTATGGGCTTGGGTTTTGCTGGTTCCTGGCTCTCCGAGGATTCAGGAGAAACAGAGCTTGGTTTGGGGCCGAAAAATTTGGCCAACGCGTCTCCGACAATTCTATCAAGAACAGCGTTTTTCTTCAACAGGTCATCTTTACTCTGTTTGTCTGTATTTAATTGGTCATCTGAAGCTAACCTTTCTTGCGCTTGTTTTCCTGATTTCTTTACTTTTGCGGTCAAAAAGTTACACTTTTTTCCGGCGCCGATAACTTCCCCATTAGAACAAGTTCGCTCTCCGCCTGGAATGATAAGCTTAGCTTTTTGCTCTCTCTTTGCTATCTTCTTCCTGTGTACACTGTCTGGCTTTACTCTGTTGAGTGAATCATTGACGTTCAGTGAAACCTCTTGAGAAATTAGCGGTTTCCTTCTTTTTCTCCTTTTTCGCACTTGTTTCGTTTGACCGCAAGCTTCCTCAACAAGAGCAGTTGATCCGCCCTTGTCTTCAGTTTTCAAAATGCTTTTATACGAGCAGTCCGTTGCCTCTTTAACGGGGCTTTTTTGTTCCACTTGCCACGAATTCTCGTACCGTTTTAGTAACAGGGCTGGAGGCGATAGAGTTAAACTATTGCCGTCATCTCTTTTGATTTCATTTTTCGTTGGCGTTTTAAGTTTCGGGAGCTTTGTGCGCGGCGATGAATGCTCGCGATTCTTTGTAGCTTCTTTATCCTTTTTACGTAGCTCGCTTAAGTCTTCAGCTATAAAATCCCTCTTCGTCGGCGAACTTGCATTTGAAAGTACCGTCGATGCAAAGCCGCTGTCGTTGGACGAGGAATCAGAAATAAAACAATCTAAATCTTGCTTCTGTGTGGGTTGCGAAGTAAGCGAACAACGTGAAGAGCGGGACGGACACTGTTCGTTTATTTTGTCAGTGTCTTCTTCACGCGTATTCAACTCACTCCTCTTGGGAATTTTTAATGGCGATTCAAATTCACCAAATTCCTGCTTGCCTTGCACATCACTTGACGGCCTTTTCTTTAGCCGACGCAATTTCTTCTTTTTGTCTGTTTGTGAATTCCTGTCACGCTTCTTAGTATTAAGTTTATCGCATTTGAGCAATGAAGGACTTTTCACCTGAAACGACGACAGCAGTTCTGACGAAACGGCAGCAAAACCTTCTCTGTTTGTAGAACAAAGATGTGAGTCAATGGCCGCGAGTCTGGCATTATCCGTTGACGTTTGTGTACACTGGCTATCGGGTGAAAGCGCCGATTTCAGTTTCACGCTGTTACAGATTTTGGTCAACTTTAACTTGGCTTTCAGCGGCGAGGATCTTTTTTGTTTATGAAGAACTGTTAATTTGTTCTGGATTTTAGTGTTGTCGTGGTAGGCCGATTCCATATCTTTGCCACCGTAGTTTTCAACACTATGTTCTTTACCAGTGATTTCCGATTCGTTCGTAAAATCGTCCGAACACTTTCTTTCACTCCTTCCATTCAAATCGTCGATATACATCGAGCAATATTTATCAACTTCTGTTTTTGAAATCAATGTGCAGTTTGCCGACGAACCATGTATGCCATTGACTGTTTTGAGCAGTTTGATTTCTTCAGGTTGGCAGAAATGCCTGCGAACTTTCATCTTTTCCATTCTTGTAAATAGTGTAGTCCTCGGAGTTGTTGGCAGGACTAAAGCAAGTAACTCCGCCAAAGGTAACATGTATTCGCCATCAATGTTCAAATATGCCAGTTCAACCCCACGAAACACGAGCCTTCCACACTTAGGTAGCTCTTTCTGTACTTCTGCTGCAGGTTCTATGCTCATCTTGACTTCAAATGATGTTTCAATTTATTGAGAACACTATCCGCTAGCTTCCAGTAGCAAGACGTTAGTGCTAAACCTGGGCGACGGATTGCTTGAAAATCAGCCGCTTTGAGGTCAAAGCAAACTTCCAGACCGCGACGAATTGCAGCCCATATTTAGGCCTCAGTACATATCTCCTTATTTTCACCTTAACGTTGTCCAAAATGCGCGGATTTGCTCCGTATATGTAAGGCTAAAGTCACTCTATGCTTCAAACTCACGTTATGGCCAGCTAACCCCATCTCAAATGCACGCCTCTTTGCCGCTAAGCTCAATAGCCCCGGGAACACGCTCTGATTGGTCAATATGAGAGTAACGCCACCTGATTGGCTGGTGAAATCTACTGCCTTGTTATTGAAATACATCATAGATTTCCTACTTCGCCGTCGAGGTTATGAAAATCGGGTCATTTTACGAGGAGAAAATTCACTGCAAGATTTGGAGGTCTCGACCAGATGGGCTGCAAATTTGGCCTCTGAATTTGCTTATGAAGGAACCTTCGCCACCGCAGATTGCGCTTCAAGTTCCCCGCCGTGGTTGAAGGTAGTGCTTGCCTAGGAGCTTGTGACATGTTGGATTAGAGTCATCTGCAGATATTCCGTCAAATGCGATAAGGTTTTGCATGACTTTTTTTAAACGTATTTCCCATGTATGTAGGATATAACTGTAGCATAGAGGCTAATGAAAGTACAGTATATTCGTGATCCCCTTTGAGTACTTGCCACTTGATCGCATGCCGTAAAGTGCGCCATAAGGCAATTACATTAGACATTTTTAATTGAAATGCAGGGTTTCACATTAGTTTAGGATAACCTCTGTTTTAAGAAACGTTGATAAACAGATACTTGCCAGTTTAAACAGGCTGCTTTGAAAAGTAGGTTGTTGCTCTTTTGATAAAATTTATTATGTACCCACTTCATGAATCTCTGCTAATTTTTCCCAACAGTTCACCAAAATTCCTGATTTTGTTGTTATTAACCTTGTTATAATGCACTGATAAATGTACATGACTGGTAAACTTGCTATTAAGGTTTGATCGATCGCTATATTTGATACACCTGAGCTGTACAATTTATATTAAAACAAAGGAGTAACTCTCAAATTTTGAAGCGTTGTGCAATGTACAAAACATTTCAACTATCTTTGATCACTGGTCTTTCCACGAAAGAACACCTTGCATTGAACGTGCCGTCCGTTAGATTGCTTTGTGCAGTATACAGTGAGGTTCTAAACTGGGTTTGGGTCAGGTTTTTCTAGTATTGAGGTTTTCACTTTTCTCGTGACTTCAGATTCCTCTAAGAATCACACTATCATCGTTAAAGAGTCGGTAACTGATATTTTGTGTTTTGGCAGCAAAAAAAGCAGAAATTATAAGGCGATTTGTCAAAACATGTTTCTGGAAATGTAGTAACAGATATAAATTCAAGCTATCAGTGTGAGTATTTGAGCCAAACGGACTGTTATGGACATGACATCTCGTGACGGCACAGAGTTCGACGTTCTCGACCGTCTGAACAACCTCGAAAGGTTAGCAGATAATGACTGGTATTATCAATGCTTTAAGTAAGGACAACTAAATTGATAAATCCTTCAGCATTCTAAAAAGAACGCATGGTATAAACTTGAAAATTGAGAGCATCAAAATATCGGGCCTCCGACGTTCGTGTGTCGCACGCTTACAAAATTGATCGAAGCTGAGGAGAATTTTGTGTAAGGTTTCTGAAAGGTTAGGATTGTCATGGATTGTCATGGTTCTAACTCTTTCAGTATTTCACAAATTACCATAAATAGAATCTTTTTTAACTCTTTTCTCGCGAGAATTTTCAGGACGGTTTAAGCTAAGTCAAGAATTCCTTTTCAAATAGCGACGTCACAAACCATTTCTTTACAAAAGCTCGATGATTTAGCAAAGTCAATAACAGATTGCATTTGCATATCGTGTTCCGGAAGCTTTTCACACGACGAGAATGTTTTCAGGCAAATTGATGCCCCTTGGATACGGCTTTAAAGCGATCGTCTGGTTATCTAGCCATTCTGAACATAGTTTACCATTTCACGAAGTTCTTTCACACTTACGGAGTATAATCTGGAGATTCAACATTAGAACGTTCAAGTCACAAGCAATGTTTTTCTTCCGGTTCTGGCAATGAGCAGTATTTTTTGAAAATAACTTGAGGCTATTTAAACAGACAAGGATCAGATAGTTAGTTAAAAGACACATAAGGTGATGGGATAGTTTAGTAAATGAAGGTTTAAGAGAAGTGCAGTGAAGTAGACCTGATCTCAACTAACGCCAACGAAGAAGGGCTTCAAAGAAAGAAACAGGCTTCAATAACTTTTTAACGTTATTGGTCGTGTACAAAAGACATTAGACACAAATGGTCGTTGTAACCCAGTCTGCACAGTTTAATCTATGTAAATAATACTACAAAGGAGGCAGTCAACGTTCATAAATTAAAGTAAAGTTACTACAAGTGTGCTTCTACATAAATGTACATAATTTGTTTCCCAGTTGTTCGTCGTGGTAAATGAGTGCTGGTAATATTGGCACTTTCAGCAAGTCTAGTATACTGATGAACTCTGTTACTTTTATTTGATGTACGAAGTAATACAAGCCTAGGAAATAACCAAATAAAACTGAGTGAACAATGTTCTCATGTTTTAGGTGCTGGTAACTGTTGTATGGTACAAACTCTTGCCTTGTAATGAGAGTAAAGTTTGTAAGAATTCCGGCTTCAAAAGCACCAGAAATACAACACGGAAATACAGAGCGACTCTACTGCTCGTAGTCTAGTGCACGAAGTTACAAGGCACATTAATTTTCCTCCTAGCTAGACGAATTTATTTAAACTATGAGGAACAAAACAGTAAATGAAATTAGCTGCCCTAACACTTGTTTGCAAGACAGACATGTAGCAACTCATCCTATAAAACAAATACCGTACTGTCAAAATCTATCAGCTGACTCTCCAAAATAACAAATCAACTTGTTCGCAAGAGGAGAAATACTCTTTCCTTGATAACATACCCCTTAAATTCCTTCTCGTGATACGAATCGGGTTTTGACATCCTAGTGTCTCAATAAGAGACACTAATATCCGTTTCGGCCTTGGTATAAAATGTCGTATGGCACGGTGGGTCACACAAGTGACCATGAGGTGTGTATCAATTAAGGTTGTATAACTATTATACAAAGACCCATTACTATCACTAAAATTAATTATATCATCTTGGTATCTATTTTAACATCGGAGAAACAAAGAAGTGCGTCGGCCGTTTGTTAGGATGCTTGCTCTTGCTTCCGAACCTAACACAAAGTAAGACAGAATAATGGTTACTATATGACGTACAGGCGTCGTTAACCTTCGTCTCCTGACCTTTCTTCTTTTATTTTCAAAATTTTCTTAAACATATATGTACTGTTTGTTGGCGTTTTAAGTTTCGGGAGCTTTGTGCGCGCCGATGAATGCTCGCGATTTTTTGTAGCTTCGTTATCCTTTTTACGTAGCTCGCTTAAGTCTTCAGCTATAAAATGCCTCTTCGTCGGCGAACTTGCATTTGAAAGTACCGTCGAGGCAAAACCGCTGTCGTTGGACGAGGAAGCAGAAATAAAACAATCGAATTCTTGCCTCTGTGAGGGTTGCGAAGTAAGCGAACAACGAGAAGAGCGGGACAGACACTGTTCGTTTATTTTGTCAGTGTCTTGTTCACGCGTATTCAACTCACTCCTCTTGGGAATTTTTAATGGCGATTCAAATTCACCAAATTCGTTCTTGCCTTGCGCATCACTTGACGGCCTTTGCTTTACCCAACGCAATTTCTTCTTTTTGTCCGTTGGTGAATGTGAAGGACTTTTCGCCTGAAACGACGACAGCAGTTCTGACGAAACGGCAGCAAGAGAGGAACAAAGATGTGAGTCAATGGCCGCGAGTCTGGCATTATCCGTTGACGTTCGTGTACACTGGCTATCGGGTGAAAGCGCCGATTTCAGTTTCACGCTGTTACAGATTTTGGTCAACTTTAACTTAGCTTTCAGCGGCGAGGATCTTTTTTGTTTATAAAGAACTGTTAATTTGTTCTGGATTTTAGTGTTGTCGTGGTAGGCTGATTCAGTCGATTCAATACCTTTGCTTCCGTAGTTTTCAACACTATGTTCTTTACGGGCGATTTCCGATTCGTTCGTAAAATCGTCCGAACACTTTCTTTCACTCCTTTCATTCAAATCGTCGATATACATCGAGCAATATTTATCAACTTCTGTCTTTGAAATCAATGTGCAGTTTGCCGACAAACCATTTATGCCATTGACTGTTTTGAGCAGTTTGATTTCATCTGGTTTGCAGAAATGCCTGCGAACTTTCATCTTTTCCATTCTTGTAAATACTGTAGCCCTCGGAGTTGTTGGCAGGACTAAAGCAAGTAACTCCGCCAAAGGTAACATGTATTCGCCATCGATGTTCAAATATGCCAGTTCAACCCCACGAAACACGAGCCTTCCACACTTAGGTAGCTCTTTCTGTACTTCTGCTGCAGGTTCTATGCTCATCTTGACTTCAAATTATGTTTCAATTTATTGAGAACACTATCCGCTAGCTTCCAGTGGGCAAGACGTTAGTGCTAAACCTAGGCGACGGATTGCTTGAAAATTAGCCGCTTTGAGGTCAAAGCAAACTTCCAGACCGCGACAACTTGCAGCCCATATTTAGGACTCAGTACATATCTCCTTATTTTAACCTTAACGTTGTCCAAAATGCGCGGATTTGCTCCGTATATGTAAGGCTAAAGTCACTCTATGCTTCAAACTCACGTTATGGCCAGCTAACCCCATCTCAAATGCACGCCTCTTTGCCGCTAAGCTCAATAGCCCCAGGAACACGCTCTGATTGGTCAATATGAGCGTAACGCCACCTGATTGGTTGGTGAAATCTACTGCCTTGTTATTGAAATACATCATAGATTTCCTACTTCGCCGTCGAGGTTATGAAAATCGGGTCATTATTCACTGCAAGATTTGGAGGTCTCGACTAGATGGGCTGCAAATTTGGCCTCTGAATTGGCCTATGTAGGAATCTTCGCCATTGCAGATTGCGCTTCAAGTTCCCCGCCGTGGTTGAAGTTAGTGCTTGCTTAGGAGCTTGTGACGTGTTGGATTAGAATCATCTGCAGAATATTCCGTCAAATGCAGCGATAAGGTTTTGCATGACTTTTTTTTAAACGTATTTCTCATGTATGTAAGATATAACTGTAGCATAGAGGCTAATGAAAGGACAGTATATTCGTGATCTCCTCTGAGTACTTGCCACTTGATCGCAGGCCGTACACTGCGCGATAAGGCAATTACACTAGACATTTTTAATTGAAATGCAGGGTTTCACATTAGTTTAGGATAACCTCTGCTTTAAGAAACGTTGATAAACAGATATTTACCAGTTTAAATAGGCTGCTTTGAAAAGAAGACTGTTGCTCTTTTGATAAAATTTATTAAGCACCCACTTCATGAATCTCTGCTAATTTTTCCCAACAGTTCACCAAAATCCCTAATTTTGTTGTTATTAACCTAGTTATAATGCACTGATAAATGCACATGACTGGTACACTTACTATAAAGGTTTGATCGATCGCTATATTTAATACACCTAAGCTGTACAATTTATATTAAAACAAAGGAGTAACTCTCAAATTTTGAAGCGTTGTACAATGTACAAAACATTTCAACTATCTTTGATCACTGGTCTTTCCTTCCATTGAAGAATCAATTAGGATAGACGAAACAACACCTTGCATTGAACGTGTCGTCCATTAGATTGCTTTGTGCAGTGTACAGTGAGGTTCTAAACTGGTTTTGGGTCAGCTTTTTCTAGTATTGAGGTTTTCACTTTTCTCGTGACTTCAGATTCCTTTACGAATCACACTATCATCGTTAGAGAGTCGGTAATTGATATTTTGTGTTTTGGCAGCAAAGAAAGCAGAAATTATAAGGCGATTTGTCAAAACATGTTTCTGGAAATGTAGTAACAGATATGTATACATTCAAGCTATCAGTGTGAGTATTCAAGCCAAACGGACTGTTAGGGACATGACATCTCGTGACGGCACAGAGTTCGACGTTCTCGATCGTCGGAACAACCTCGAAAGGTTAGCAGATAATGACTGGTATTATCAATGCTTTAAATAAGGGCAACTAAAGTCATAAATCCTTCAGCATTCTAAAAAGAAAGCATGGTATAGAGAGCATCAAAATATCGGGCCTTCGACGTTTGTGTGTCGCACGCCTACAAAATTGATCGAAGCTGAAGTGAATTTTGTGTAAGGTTAGTATTGTCATGGCTCTAACTCTTTCAGTATTTCACAAATTACCATAAATAGAATCTTTTTGAACTCTTTTCTCGCGAGAATTTTCAGGAGGGTTTAAGCTAAGTCAAGAATTCCTTTTCAAATAGCGACGTCACAAACCATTTCTTTACAAAAGCTCGATGATTTAGCAAAGTCAAAACAGATTGCATTTGCATATCGTGTTCCGGAAGCTTTTCACACGACGAGAATGTTTTCAGGCAAATTGATGCCCCTTGGATACGGCTTTAAAGCGATCGTCTGGTTTTAAGGAGCTGAAGGCAGACTTACAAGATCTAGCCATTCTGAACGTCGTTTACTGTGTCAGGAGGTACACTTATGCGGTACAATCTAGAGATTCAACATTAGAACGTTCAAGTCACAAGCTATGTTTTTCTACCGGTTCTGTCAAAGAGCAGTAGTTTTTGAAAATAACTTGAGGCTATTTAAACAGACAAGGATCAGATAGTTAGTTAAAAGACACATAAGGTGATGGGATGTAGTTTAGTAAATAAAAGTTTAAGAGAAGTCTGAGAAGTGCAGTGAAGAAGACCCGATCTCAACTAACGCTAATGAAGAAGGGCTTCAAAGAAAGAAACAGGCTTCAATAACTTTTTAACGTTATTGGTTGTGTACAAAAGACATCAGACACAAATGTTTGTCGCAACCCAGTCTGCAAATTATGCGACTGTTGGTTTAATCTATGTAAATAATATTACAAAGGAGGCAGTCAACGATCTTGATAAAGGAAGATAAATTAAAGTTACTACAAGTGTACTTCTACATAAATGTACATAATTTGTTTCCCAGTTGTTCGTCGTGGTAAATGAGTGCTGGTAATATTGGCACTTTCAACAAGTCTAGCATACTGATGAAATCTGTTAACAAGGTCCCCGGCTTTTATTTGATGTATAAAGGAATACAAGCCTAGCAAATAACCCAATAAAACTGAGTGAACAATTTACTCATGTTTTAGGCGCTTTTAACTGTTGGATGGTGCAAACTCTTGCCTTTTAATGAGAGTATAGTTTGCAAGAACTGAGGCTTCAAAAGCATCAGAAAAACAACAGAGCGATGCTACTGCTCATAGTCTAGTGCACGAAGTTACAAGGCACATTAATTTTGCTCCTAGCTGGACGAAGATATTTAAACTATGAGGAACAAAGCAGTAAACGAAATTAGCTGCCCTAACACTTGTTTGAAAGACAGACATGTAGCAACTCATCCTAAAAAACAAATACTGTCAAAAACTATCCGCTGATGCCGCAAAATAACAAATCAACTCGTTCGCAAACGGAGAAATACTCTTTCCTTGATAACATACCCCTTAAATTCCTTCTCGCGATACGAATCGGGTTTTGACATCCCAGTGTCTCAATAAGAGACACTTACATCCGTATCGGCCTTGGTATAAAATGTCGTATGGCACGGTGGGTCACACAAGTGACCATGAGGTGTGTATCAACTATAAAGGTTGTATAACTATTATACAAAGACCCATTACTATCACTAAAATTAATTATATCATCTTGGTATCTATTTTAACATCGGAGAAGCAAAGAAGTGCGTCGGCCGTTTGTTAGGATGCTTGCTCTTGCTTCCGAACCTAACACAAAGTAAGACAGAATAATGGTTACTATATGACGTACAGACACAATGCTATATATAAGACTTCGCTAGATATTGATGCTCCCGTTTTAGAGTCGTTAACCTTCGTCTACTGACCTTTCTTCTTTGTTTTTCAAAATTTTCTTAAACATATATGTACTTTTCGAACCCTCCCAATCTCATTTTCTTTTTCAGCTCCAAAAACTGAAAGAGAAATTGTAGACCCTAGGACATCGCTTTTGACCGCGAAAGTCTTTCGGGAAACTTAAGTCCACCCAAGCAACATGTTTTAGGGAAATTCGAACAAAACTTTTTCCTCTTTCTTCATCGCAAGAAAGAAAATATTAAAACTAAGAGAGGCGATTCAATAGTAGAAGTATTACAACCAAAAAAAATCGTATTCTTTCGATGTCTATTTCAAAGAGCTTTAGACACTCAAAGTACGAGAAGACACTCGACACAGCGGTTCCAGCAAGCTGAAATATCGCACGCTCATCGCTTCCCGCTGGAGGAGGAACGTTTCGCGAGAGAAACGAAGCGTCGGGAAGTGATGAAAAGCGGCTGTATTATTCGCTGGTTGGCCGGGATTTTTTTTTTCTTCAATCGCAACAAGTCTTTTGTAACACTATCAATGCTTTCCTCAAACATTTCTTTACTATTCTGCGAGTATATTACTCGTCAATAAACGAGTTTCTGCTGAGAACAAGTTCTTCTGTCATTTTTTTCGCTCACCGAAGCAACATAATAGATCCTTACAAGTTTTGATAAAGAGCAGTATGCGAATATCCATCGACACTGCTGGAGGAGGGCCTTAAAAACAAGGTAACTTACCAAGTTTAAAGGTGATACGTCTAAGGAGAGCGAAGAAATTGCTCCACAAAGTCGCAAAACCTTACAGACGTTTGTATGGTGAGTGGCACGAACTTGCCCCCTACAACCCCACAATACAAATGTCTGTAAAATTCCTTGACTTTGCGGAGTTCTATCTTAGTTTTAATAGTTTTCAACAAATCACATTTAAACTTGGAAACTTAACGTTATTCTAAGGCGTTCTTTCCAGCTGTGTTGACGGATTTTCGCTGGTTGGTCCCAAATAAAACTTAAATGAGAAAAAAAAAAACATTGAGTAAACTATTAAGTATTACACATTTAGATTGATTTTCGCCGAAACCAAAAACTTTCCTAGGGGAACAAAATTTCCATCTTACGAGTACCAAAAAATTCAGTGCATGTTCCAAAATCCTCAACCCCCTACCATACGCGACCCGACGATCGCGCACCAGATCTAAAAATCGAATTGACTAATCACAACTTGCGAAACAACCCCGGCCTATTTTTGTCAAAGTTAAGATTGCGCGCGCGAGTGGTCAAGATGCGGAGTAACGAGGATGAGACAACCTCGTTCCAAGGGTTCTCTCCTACCCGTGTAGGAGAGAGAACCTGGAAACGAGGTAGAGAGTGAGACTGGGGCGTGTGAGCCCCAGGCGCTTCTCGCGAAAATGTCACCCCACCAAACTGGTTTTGAGAAAAAACCGACTGTTTTACAGTCTAGGTTCAAGGTTCAAGTGCTCGTTTTCTTTTATTATTACCTTGGTGTCAGAGGAGTCCTGGACAGGATGCTGCCTTTCTTCTTCACAGACTTGCCCGATGTTACTGGTCCAAGCATGCTTTCGGGCACTAAAAATAGAATTAAGAAGTGAGACGTCAAAAACACTAAATTTCAGAAATTAGTATAGGTAATAGCATGATTTGTAGTGATATTTGGCATAAATACCACGAGTGATGTTTCGAAATTGTTATACGTAATTTCACGAGCCGTTAGGCGAGTGAAATTTGAGACAATTTTGAAATATCACGAGTGGTATTTATGCCAAATATCACGTACAAATCATGCTATTATTTGTTTATACTACTACCCACAAAGGGTTTGTAATTTTCACATGTAGGTATTTCAAATTAAGCTGAAATACCACTGCTCTAAGCCAATCAAATTGCAGTAATTTCTCATGTAGTAGTATAACTCCCTTAACCCAACATTTTGCCCCAAGTGAGAAGTTTCCAGGAAACGTATAATGACCCAAAATATTTTAGCTTTTCAAAGATCAGCCTGTTGGGGCAAATTGGCGAGGAGATACGGCATTGTTATGCTCTGATGACTCCATATAAATCCTTCTAAAATAGGCCTGGATCGTTAACGTTTCGATCCAAGCCAATTTTAAAACGATTTGTATGGAGTCATCAGAGCATAAAGGCAGCTGTGATTTTGTTATTCACTAGTAAAGTTCCTTCACCAATAAAGACGCGCTATTGGCAATATTAACAACCCAATGAACAAGATAGGCGTGACACAGCCCCTGTAAGGTGAGAGACTTGAAGCTAACTTAACGCAAGTTTTGAAAAACTTCATCTGACACCCAAAAAGCTGGTGCCAGGTTCTCAGCTAGTGACAAGCCATGCGAAAATAAAACGCGCGTAGACTGGGGAAGGTGCGATGGCGGGAAAAGAAGAAGAGAGAACCTGTTAGCATATCTTCAACGACCCCTTTCCGCCTAGCCTGCGAGCCGCAGACGTATTTCTGGTAGTCGCTTAGAGCCGAAAAAACCGGATGCTCTCGCAGGCTACCTGCCGCCCTCTTTTGTCAGGTCTAGATTTCGGCTATCACCTCCGACTCCAGGGCTCAAAATTTTAAAAAAACCCTCTGGTCGCCTTTTGGCAACCAACTGAGGAAACATAGTCGCTAGTTTGCATAATGTAAATGACGCAGCTCGAATAACGAGCGATCCATCAGATTTGATTGTTTGAAAATATCGCGGTCAAAAGTCGGTATAAATTTGGAGGTAATCTGGCTTTGTTTATGCGATTTGGCACAATTCTTTTATGACGAAAGCAAAGCAAAATAAGATGAAATGTTTGTTAGAACTTTACTCTTTTAATTAATTTAAATCTAAATCATAGAAAAATCTGGTCGCCAATTAAGCAGAATTTTTAGTCAACATCGAGAAAATGTTAGTCGCATTGGCGACCGTATCAGTCGCAATTTCGAGCCCTGGCCCGAGTGACTCCCCGCGCGTCTTTCACGTCAGTTTTCACGATTTACTTTCCAAAGTGTTTATATGTTGTCAACTGAGTAGACTGCGAACAGTCTCTCTTTTTCTTCAGATTTAGTGAGGGCAGCGAGAGAAACACGAGACGTGACAAACGAGGGCGACAACCTCTCCCGCCTTCGCCTTTAGTCACGCGCGTGGTCGTTTTCTTGTCTCGCACGACGGACTAAGAAAAAGGAGAGACTGGTCGTAGTCTATCAACTGAGTTCATAAGGTAGATTGGCCATGGAAGGGACATACACAAGCTGAAGTTTCTTGCGCTAACCCTTCGTCAGAGCGATTGCGAATCTTCTCTTTTTTCTTTTTAGCTGCCTTTTCCAACCCTTATTCTTCCGTAGTGGTAGCCTGTTCTAAGCGTTCAGATAGTAGAGCACGGGAGAAAAGTTCACGAAGAAAAAAAAGTTTGTTCATGGTGTAGAATTTAACATGCTCCCCACCATCTGACCGCCGCACTCTACTATCTGAACGCCTAGAACAGGCTGCCGTAGAGGTTACATAATTATGTTAGGTAGGATTTGCGGATTTAGGAGAATCTTACCTGGTCTACACTCAGGGGTGATGGGAGTTCCGTCCGCCCGGTGTGTGGAAGGGTTATATGGGGGAGATCGTATGTTCTCATCATCTGTGTTTATGAATTGGTTCCAGTAGTCAACGGGCATCGACAGGAGTCGCTCAACAACCTATAAACCACAATTACATACGTTCAGTTGTCACGAAAAAGAAATTGTTACTCCAGCTTACACTGTGGGACTGAATTTTCTACTTTAATTGAACAGGTTAATAAACGTTTTACTAGTCACGTAATGAGGCTGGCATTTTGTTAAGGCACGGTTAGTGTTTTAGGCCTTGGAGCATCAAGACTTCTCTAAGGCTACAATTTTGGGCGAAGTTAGCGCGAGTTAGTTTCCTCAGGAGCCCATCTCCTGGTTTCCTATAAACTCTTTTTTTTTTCTAACCATGGTCGTACAGAACTGAGAGCAGGTGCAGAAGGACAAAGAACTGAGGGGGCGAGGACTAAAGAGAGATTAAAGAGCTTGAGCAACGGCAGTGCAACGGGGTACAGCAGCAAAAACGTCACCTCAAAAGTGAATTCACGTTTTTCTTCAAGCCTCATAGCGACATCGGATAACTACACCCCGTTAAATTAGTCCGATGAAGGCGAATTCTTTTGGAAAGTGAATTCTTAACGAACGTTATCTGAGTTGAAAAATACAATGAAAAGTTCGTCGTGGGATGTTCACGATCGCAGCGGCCGCCATCGTTGCTTAAGCTCCTTACTAATAAGATCGGTGCTTCTTTGTCGTTTTTCAGGTTGCATACAGGCTTTCCTTCTTTCTTACTTCTAAAAGTCTGCGTTCCTGGAATATCTATCTTGAAATCTCAAAAAAAGGTTTAAATAACCCAGAAAGAGGCTAAGGAAAGATAGCATTTGTAGCAGGCGTCAGAAAGTAACAAGTGAGAGGGATCGGGGCGCGCAACAGAGATTTCTCGAGCGCCCCTTGTGCTCATTACGTACAAGCGCCTGCTACGCAGGCTAAAGAAAGGAACTCTCACACTACCTTGGGTTGCCATTTCGCCTCCTGTAACATCTGCATTGGTTCAATGTCCGTTGAAGAGTTTCCGACAAGAGTAGGGCCAAAAACTTTGGCCAAGTTACTGGACGACATTCTGCATTCGGTGCAGTGAGCCACCCTAAAAAGGAATCGAGAAATTAACGGGCCATATTCCAGTTGCCCAAAGCCTCTGTTTCAAAGCGAGGCTATGAGTGAAACCGTTTTTTTTTTTCTGATGCAAATGAAACTCAATATCACAAGAAAGGTTTTACACTTAACTTCGGTTTGAAAATGAGGGTTTTTGGAACTAAGAAATGGCATATTACGCCAAAACAAAAGTGGATGTGAGAAAATGCTCGAAAGAGTTGAAGGTTCCCCATGAAACATTGACATACAACATACATTGACTATTTTATTTACGCACGTAAACTTAAGCTCGAGCGCACGTAAAAATTACGCGATAGTAGAAATCCACCTTAAATGCAATTGTTGCGAAAAAAAATGCCGATAGAAGGGGTGTGACTGTAAAATAAAACCAAAGAGATTGAAAGAAATACAATCCTGCCGGATAGCATCTCGATACTACGAAACACGACTAAATCTAAATCTAGATTGAAAACTTATCTTTTTAGACTCGCTTTCAGTTGACTTTTTGTTTTGGTGCTATTGTTAGTTATTTTTTTTTTTTTGATTGTAAAGCGATATAGAGCTTTTGCATATACCGCTATACAAATAAAGTTATTATTGTTATTATTTAAAAGAAAACAATGACCCATTATCCGATATGGTTTTGTTTATGATACAGGTTAAAGAAGTGCGTTTCAACTTGACCATCTTCTTGCGCTGAGAAACTGAAGGAAATTACATGACAAACAAAAGGAAAATGCTCATACAAAGAGCCTTACTTTTGTAAATGAACCATCAAAAAGGCCAGGGTATCTCTGTTCGCTTGAGGCAGTTCGCTGACCGCTTGATATGTAGCACTCGCACTATCATCTTCATCTGTCTTGTCTGGAGAAAAAAAGAAAGAAACACGCGCTCAGCCTCTTTCCCGCCACTTTTTAGCCAATAACAAACAACAAAAGCAATCGTGAATCGTTTCTATGAGTTTTACCGCGCTTTCTGCCGGTTACACGTGTTTGCGTTGAGCTCTGATTGGCTCAGTTTTGCAGCGCACTGTGAAATAAAAGCCAAAACAAAAAAAGCGAGTTCGCGTTCCTACTAATAGGTCACTTCCGAGTTCGAAAACCCTCACTTTCAAAATGAGGCCAAGTGTATAACCTTTCTTCTGAAAATGAGTTCTATTCGAATGACAATGAAAATCCTTTCCATATCAAAGGCTGAGCACTCAACCTCGTTTTGATACAGAGGTTCGGGGGAACTCGAAAATGGCCTAATTAATCAAGATTATTCCAACTCGCTCAGTCAAATGCAGTTGAACTTTCCGGGAGATGAAAATGGTAATTAATTAACGGTCTTACTTGCAGCATCCACGAATGCCGACCAAAGTTTGTATGTAACCAGTGGTTCGGCCAGTTTCCTGAAGAAATCTTTGAGCAATCCGCACACAACGTGAATGTCTTCAACTTTGCTCTGTGGACAAAAAAAAATAATTATAAAAATTTTTGAAACACAGTTTCTCTGTCCAAGTGTATTACAAAACCGATAATTTAAATAATGAATACTACCACAAGAAAAAAATGCCAAATAGTTTTCTTCGGAAGTAGACCACTCTGAAAGTATAGCTTGCGTGGCAGGCATTTTGAGGGATATACATGCGCGAGAACATCTAGACTGCTTTAGATTGCTAGCAGTCCTTCAAGATTGTCGCTCGGGCGAACATGTTACCTGCGAGCGATCGAGCGAGCAAGCGAGAGAAACGCGCGAGGGAGAAGATGTAACAGGTTCGCCCACGCGGTAACCTGAGATCAGGCCCAGTTTGAGCAGTTCTCATACATTCTCTCTAACGGCTACCGCTGAAATGTAATTTTCAAAGCGAAACGAAAATAGAGCCTGATCTCTGGTTACCCACGCGGCAATCCTGAGGCCGAGGGACTGTTGGAAGTCTAAAGAACATAATAATAATAATAATAATAATAATAATGGAATTTATATAGTGCTTATACATTGCTGTTCTAAGCGCTTTACAATGTAAAAAAGGACATAATAAGGACATATAACCCTACTGTACACATCTTAAAAAGGAAAGAAAAAAACAAAAACAAAAACAAAAAACAAAACAAAAAAAAAGACAAAATCAAAAACAAAAACAAATATGACGAAACTAAATGTCATATACCTTTTTAAAAAGAAACGTTTTCAATTTAGATTTAAAAAGATTAACATCAGAACAAGCTCGAATTTCAAAGGGGAGCTTGTTCCATAGTCGGGGGGCAGCAACGGAAAACGCTCGCTGGCCATAAGTTTTCATGTTAAAATTTGGTTCTTCAAGGCGTAAATGATCCCCTGATGACCGTAATGTCCTTGCTTGATGGTAAAATTTTAAAATATCTTCAAGATATCGGGGACCGGAGCCATTCAATGTTTTAAAAGTTAACATGGCGCTCTTGCGGGCCTCATCCGCAACTTTCCTTTCAATCACCTACCACACCAGACTAAGGAAAATACTGCTCAGTCAGTAACCTTCTACATACTGTCATGTAAAGTGAATCTTTGCAGAGATTTTCAGAATATTTGCAAAAATTATGT
The DNA here is from genome assembly GCA_022179025.1 of Porites australiensis. Lineage (NCBI taxonomy): Eukaryota > Metazoa > Cnidaria > Anthozoa > Scleractinia > Poritidae > Porites > Porites australiensis. The sequence goes on along the minus strand of BOPM01000082.1, from coordinate 404,426 downwards.
GTTACCGTGCCATATACGCACTCTTCTGTGATCATAACTCAATGTGCATGCCTCTTTGAGTTGTTAAAAATTTGCAGATTTTTTAAATTTCAAAATCATCACTGACGAAGATATGAGACACATCGAAACAAGTATTTCAAATAAAAATACATCGATCGTGATCTATTTTAAATCCTGAGGCAGACTACCATTTGGAAAATCACATTTATTTCACTTTACCAAGTCAGTGGTCTTTCCTTGAAGAAACTTTTCCTTCAATTCCTTTACACTTCGTTCAGCTCTGAAAGTACAATGCACACAATAAGACTGCAAAAATCACCACGACGAGTTGCAGATTAATTCTTGATTCTATATTTTGCCGAAAAATGAAGTTGTGTACGTTGTCGATCCTTTTATCCTGTCTGTTAAGTACTGCGCTGATGAACGTTTAAGGCTGGTTTTCACTAGCGACGGAGTCAGAGTCATAGGCGGAGTCGTAAGAGCGCTTATGACCTAGTGAAAATCAAAAATTAGAGTCGTAAACAGTCATAAGAGCGACGTAATCCGAGTCAGAAGAATCAGAACGTTTCCATTTCTTCCGATTCCGCTTATGACTAAGTCGCTTACGTTCCGTTTATGATCTAGTGAAAACCAGATTGTCGGACAGAGGGAGTCAGAAGCAGAAGCGGAAGGATAAACCAATCACAATGCACATTCCCGCGCTTTGTGATTGGTTTAGTTCTTCCACTTCTGCTTCCGACTCCGACAACCTGGTTTTCACTAGATCATAAGCGGAATGTAAGCGACGGAGTCGTAAGCGGAATCGGAACGCTGTTTTCACCAGATCATAAGCTCTACGCTTCTGATAACGACTTCGACTCCCGACTCCGTCGCTAGAGAAAACCAGCCTCTAGGCTTTACGGCTACGCTCACATGGTACCAGACGAATTTAGTTCACAAGGAACTGTTCAATATTTTCGCTCTGTTCACGCGAAACTGGCCAACCAAGTTGAATTTTGACTTTTGTCAGTAGCTTTATCATCTGCCCACGCGCAGTGCGTCTCTTGAACAAATCCAAAATGGCGTCTCGTTGCTGAGTTACCACTCATCAATGAAACCATGCCTTGGCCGTAGAGAACATTAAGACGGTCATCGTGGCTAACACTGCGCCGGTCAAATTTTCGACCGTACCGGCTAAAAATTTTGACCTTGATATTGGTGTTCAAAATTTTTGAACGGCTTGGCGTTTAAATTTTCGTACGGTAAGGTTGGTTCCGTGTGAACGCAACACCGGTCAAAAATTCGTCTGGTGACGCGGGAACGTGGCGCGAGTTATCATTTTCCTTACTCTTTCCTGTAACTACACTTCTTGACAATAAACTCACTTCTTCTCTTTGCTTTAGACTCTGAACTCACCCTGGCACTCTGTAGATTCCAACTTCGGCAAGTCCGCGACGTTCAACTTGTTCAACGCATCTGACCTAAGTAGAAAACACATATAAAGATTGGCTAAAAGTTACATTTTTTCTCTACTTTGAAAGCAGTTAGGAAAGTCATTTCTCTTATTTTTATGGTGGCAAAGTGAAATAGTTGAGATGTGCTCTAAAGTGTCTGTTCATTAAACTTCTTTCTTCTACGTCCTCTACTTCTAAATTAACATAGGCTGCTATATTTCCGCGTTGGTCTAATGGTGGGGTGAATTTAATAAAACTTTTAAAAGCGTAATTTACAAGTGTAGCTATTGTTTTCAGACTCTAAAACAGTGGCTACACTTAGAAAAGTTTTATCAAATTCACCCCAGATGTTCAGGTTTATCAGAATTTTATTACACAAAAGAGAGAGCAAAGCTGCACGAGTGTCTTTAACGGTCAATACTTATGCGACTTTAATGGTTGTCTGAGTAAACAGCCGCCATTCGCGACACTACCAGTAGTTTTCCCGCGAAATGACGTCTGAGAAACGAGCGCAGAAATTCCACACTGATGACGTGTCACTACCCAGATCTGGATAGTGCTTCTGATTGGTCGTACCGCGAGGGAAAATTGCTTCAACCAATCAAAAGCACTACCAGATCAGGGCAGTGACGCGTCATCAGTATGGAATTTCTGCGGTCGTTTCTCAAACGTCATTTCGCGGGGAAACCAGAGGTGGCGTCGCAAAATGTCGGCTGTTTTCTCTGACTACTTTAATGATATTGAAAATAGAGATTGGCTATAACGTCGGTTTTGAAACGTTTTAATAGAGAGCTGTAGATTTGAGGGCGAGAACGAGTACGAGATTAAACTTAAAGGTTTTGCCCGTGTTTTTAAAAAAAAGACACCCCGGAAAGCTTCATTTTACATTTTTTTTTCCACCAAAAATGTTAGTACGGTTATCTATACTGAAGGAGGTTACGCCCTCTCTCGATAGCAGAATGATAAAACTTCTAACATTTGATAACTTGTTCCCGCAACTGCGACATTCTCGCTATATCCCGTTGTAGAGTGACGACGGCTATCAGGTTTTCCCGCCAAAATGACGCTGGTTCCCGCGCACGCAATACTCAGTATTGACAAAATCTCGTACTCGAAGTCTTCCTAGAATCTAAAGCTTTCTAATGATAAAATACGTACAACAATCTCTGGCACCATAGGACTCGTAGTGGGAGCATAGAACTCGATGTTTTCATCCTAACAAAACAAAGATACAGTCGTCAGAACAACAAAACCGACATGGACGTGTAACTGAATGTAAGGTGTGTGTAAAGATTTCTCGCGCTTACTGGGCGACGTCTGCCAGATCCTGGAGTGTCATTAGAGGGGACACAAGGAAGCGGAAGTTGATCTTTACAGTCAGGGTGGCACACAGCACGACAATCTGCAAAGAAAAGCACGAAGCTTTAAGGCCATTAACTAAATAATATTTTCTTTTCTTTTCTTTTATGTGCTTATGCATTTAATGTATATATATATTTCTATATTATTTTCATGTAGTGTCAGCTCGAAGACATTAGCTTGTTAGCTACTCTAAAATTCGGGTATAAATAAAGTTTTATGTTGTGTTTTTGTTAACAACAGCGTCCTTTAGATTCGAGGAAGGGGACGAGATTTGACATAAGTTTTTTTTCGCGTATTCTCAAACCGTACACCCCGAAAAGCTTAGTATTATTCTTTTTTCACCAGAAAAGTTAACAACACGGTTTTGTTTTTATAACAAGGTTAAGCTCTCTCCCAATCGCAAAATGATAACATTTCTAACATTTAATAACTTGTCTCCTTCACTTTGCCAATTCAACAATAAAATGATTACTGTAATTACCTTTGCATTTCAAGGCTAGTTTTCCAAACTTTATCCTCTTGTTACACTGTAGAGACAATACAGTAAACAAATTAAACGCAGCGAAGCAAGTTAAACTTCAAAAATCAAGCATAATACTTTAATGACAAGTTTAAAATGGGGGAGGGGTGGGGGGGGGGGGTGTTTAAATCTTACTTACCGGCTGGCAGCTCCCGGGCTTGATTACAGTTTTGGAGA
>BOPM01000082.1:369455-400924 GCA_022179025.1 Porites australiensis | reverse complement strand
GGGGGGGGGGGGGGGGGGGGGGGGGGTGTTTAAATCTTACTTACCGGCTGGCAGCTCTCGGGCTTGATTACAGTTTTGGAGACGAATGCATGTTTCTAAAAAGGATAATGATAAACAACGTTTATACTTCAATTTTGTACGGTATTTGTATGATGATGGTGGGAGGTGTATGATAACGGCATAACAGAATCTATAGGGGGAGGAACAACAAAGTTTAACGACTGTGAAAGGTTTGAACCCAGGAGTCATTTCAAAAGTAGGTTGAGTTTGATCGTCCGGGTGAACGTAGTCCTGCATAGGACTTTTGTTGTTGACAGTGACTGACGTTTCGACAACCTATGCAGTAGTCATCTTCAGAGTCAAAGTGAGTTGTATCACCTCAGTTGATGGTATTAAACTCTGGTTATTGATCTGATTGGTCAATTACGTAATTACAATTCCAAGCGCCAGATTCGTCACGAATCCGCAAAAAATATTTTCCAGTGTAAACCGACCCTGACTTCGTAAAACCAATGAGACCAATCGCAATCGACCAATCATTCATTTATTGCGTGTTTGTTCGGGATGATGCCCGTGTCGCTATCAGCTTGCAGTTACCAATGGCATACCAATCGTACCAATGGCGCTAATCGCGAAGCTTCTTTGACGAGTCGTTATCCTTTATTAACGGTACGATTAGTGTTGGCGTTTTGACAATTCGTATGTTTATGTTTATTGGACATGTGTGGATCAGTTTCAGTAAAAGGGAACAAATTCATCAGTCTCAGTGTGGGTTTCACGGCTCAAAATTACAACCGGTCAACGGTCAATGTTCGGTCGAGATTACCATTGGTCCGGACAAAGTTTGACTACCCTGGGTACCAGAGGTTTTTTCTCGCGTGCGACGGAGAGCTTCGTTTCGTCGGCCGCAGGCCGACAAGTGTTCGGCCAAAGGCCGAAGACACGAGCGGCGAAGCCACTCACTTTTTAAGACTTGCCCGAAAGCGGAAACCGCGCATGAAAAGCCTCTGGCACCGAGGGTACATTTTGACCGGATACGTAAATAACCGACCAGAAAAAAAAATTCACACTATTACGTTTCGATAGAACAAGTATCTTTTTTCACTTCATGTTTTTGCTTGCTTGTTAAGCTAGTAGTGACTGAGCTAAAATTTTCTTGGCCGGTCATCACGTTAGGCAACCGTCCCAAATTTATTTTGAGCTCTGGGTTTACATCATTTTGAAATGGAATGTGAAACGATAACTTTCAAATTTTTATTAAGGTACTTACTTTGTCTTTTTTAGCTGGTCCTATGCCAGTTTGTGAAATAATTCTGAAAAATAATAGTTTATTTATTAATCATCAGCCCAACAGTACCACTCTAATAACTTTATGTGCAGGCATAGCCAACTGCCAACTTGAGTGTCACAAATAAATCTAGGAAGCAGTTTCACTGGGTTGTTGTGAAGAATTCGCTGTGAAAATGAGCCGTAATACGGAGGCTAAGCATCACGTTTACGTCAAGCCGCAAACGCCAATCTGTACCAGTTTTCCCTTTACTTGTCGTTTTTTACGGTTTATTATTTCGACACATAAATTAGTAATTTCACGCAATTTTTAATCCATAAGAATTGTAGCCTATGTGTAACCGCACCCTCCCCCCGACAAAGGAAAAACGGAGAGAGGGAGCTCTCTTCCTTTGTCGGGGGGAGGGTGCGGCTACAGGTAGGCTATAAGAATTCTTTTGAGCTGTTTTTATCTGCTCATTTTCTATTTTGAGAAATTCTCAACATGAATCTGCCTTTTCCGTTTGTCGTGAACGTGATGCTTAAACTCTCTAATAAGAGAAAAGGGTCAGGAGAGAGGAGGGGGACAGGGGAAGTTTCTCCAGCGGCTTCACCACAAATGCTTTCTTCACTGAGCTGCAATAAAACTGCCAGATGCAAACTGGCTGGTGAAAATTGTGGTGGGAAGGCGCAAGGGTGAGCTGCAGAGCCATGAAAAAAGGCATAGATGCGGTTCATTTCTATTGATTCAGTACCTTATTTATTCGATTAAACACCGCGGCGCTTATTTAATTTCCAACGTTTCTGATGCAGTATTTATGCGAGGGCGCCTTGTATTTCAAAATCACATTTCTTAAATCATTGACAACACTGATGGTAAATCATTTGAATTTCGTATAACAGGAAGGTGTAGATTACATTGTACCAAGTTGGATCGAGTTTTTTTTTTTCATATAATCTTCGAAACACGAGGTCCAGTCGGAAGGATGCAGATTAAACCTCGTGTTTATTGGTTATTTTGCCTCCATTTAATTAAGTAAATATGGTACCGTAAAAATTCCGAAAATAAGCCCCTCCAAATATAAGCCCCTTAAAAAGGGCCTTTGAAAAATATAAGCCCCGGGGGCTTATTTTCGGAATTTTACTGTACTTTCAGAAAGGACTCTGGTAAGCAGAGCTGAGTAAGTAGGACAGAGATGTATCATAATTACTAGAATACAAAAAGTAACAAGTTACCTCTGCATTTGTGGAGTTTCCTTCTTTGGGCTGGTGTACCTCTCAAGCTCTCTTATGGCATGCCTGTATGGGTCTCGGTAATTTATATCAGCTGGAAAGATAACATGATTTGTTATGATGAGGCGGTGGGACGGGCAAACAACAAAACACACTGGCAGCCTCTCTTCTTTTTACCACAGACATTTGACAAGCTCCTCAAATTTTGAAATCAATCCGGCAATCTTTTTAGCCTCTGCGCAGACGTCACCTTTTCAAAGAAAATAGGAGACACCTGCGTGGGCTAACAATTTTGAGCTTACTTCATTGCTCAAGATAATGGACAGCAGGTCGCCAGTCATGATGATGGGCCAAATACCTTTTAGCCCAGACAAACAATGTTACAGAGCAAAACGCATTAAGCAACAACTATATGGAAAATATTATAAAATGTTCCCATCCAAAAATGACCGGCAAGACGAGAGTTTGACCGGTCAAGTCCACAATCAGGTCAGACATTGTCCACTGACCAGCCGTTATTTTGATCCCTGTATTTAAATATAAATCCTGACAAGTGTGTAGAAAGATAGGAACCATTTTAACAGTCTTAGCACTTGGTGCAGTTTTGAGTTAATGGCATTAGAACTGTAAGTATCAGGGCTTCTGCAAATTCTTGCAGAATTTTTTTTATTAAACTGCAGTTGTGTGGAGAAAAAAATTTCAATTCAAGGATTAAAAAGCTTACCTGGAGCAGATGGTTGCACATAGGTCTGTTGACTTGGATAAGCTGGAACATGGACTGGACTGCTTGGAATAAGTGGTTGTACAATCACTGGAGCATCATGCTGTATTTCACAAATTGAAAAGTCAAAATAAAGAATATATCCACTGAGTAATTTAAAACTTATAAAGTCATGTAAAAATCATCCCTCAACTGGACCCATCTATGTCATAAATACAAACTAACAAAAAGGATTAATGGTAAATAAGCAAAACGATCACCAATAAGAAACATGCACCAGTCAACAGTGTTCTTAACAGAATTTCCTACCCTGGGGTCCACAGGACCTGCTAAAGGGGGTCACGAGGGAGAAAAGCAGGTCACAATTTTTAGATACATTTACCACTAATTCAACAAAGTGGGTGTTTTTTATATCATAAGGAAATGTACCTAACTGTATGTTCAGTTACGTACATTTTGTAAAAGGTTCTTTCTTCTTTGAGCACTTAGGCTAATTTTAGTGCAGTATTTTCTTGAAAAAGTGCACCAATGCTGCAGTGTGATAAGAACACTGGGGGTATGTGAAATTTTAAACATAGAATAACCATAAAATGTACAGAAGTTTGTACTTTGCAAATTGCAACAATTTCTTATTTTAATATCATTTTCTTAGAATAAAGAACTACCTCATCCTTTCTTGGCTTTTTAGGAGGAGTAACCTGAGAGAAATAAAGTGAAAAATAAATAAATATAATAAATAAGAGTAACAAAAAAAACTTGGATTAATTTTCTCCACTGAAAAAAATGTATGCAAATAATTTCAACTAATGGAAGTTAGGATTTGCTCATGATGGAGTACCCACTTTTTTGGCTGCACAGGCACTCGCTGATTTGAGGAAATATCGTATAAACTGCATATTTCAAGATAGCCCACCCAACAGGGCCGAGTTGTTCAAAGCTGGGTTAAGATAACCCAGGGTTAGTGCAAGATTTGAATTCAGATATGAAAGCATGAAAATCATTTCAGTTTTCAGTTGATTATTGAATGCTTTAAAAATAACAGAGAAAATTATCTGAGAAAATGCTTTTGAACACAAGAAAAAGAAACCCGGGTTAAATTTAATCTCGGGTTAAGCGCTAACCGGCATTCAAACAACTGGGCCCAGAAGGTTAAGTTCATCTGTGAAACAGTTTCAAAATCCTTGTATTCTAGCCCCCCACCTGTGAACTAGGATTTGAGTACGCGCCATTATTGCCCTGTTAAAAAGCCATTGTTGATTTGGCAATCAGGTTGACGGGAAATTTCTAAATCCATTTCTGGTAATTTGTTGGGACCGTTGGGGGTTTAGAACAGCAACATCAGGGCTGCTTGCAGACATTACAAACTGGGCTTAGATTACGTCTGCAAAGCTGGATGAATTTTTGTTGAATGTTATAATAATAATTAATTATTACATAATTACTGGGGAAAAAAAAAAGAACACGGTACTTTTAAAATGTTAGATTACTGCCTATCAAATTAATGTCAATTATAACTTCACTGGGTTTAACTTACATCAAGCTCTGGAGCTGTAAGAGGAGGCTGCAAATTAGGGAATAAAAATTATGCAATATTTTGTTAGTGTTACTACAGTACATGTAAGTAGTTAACCATGTAATTTCCTCACATTAACAATAAAAATTGCATTCAACTCAATACCCTGTTTGGTCTTAACTATGATTACAGCCTAAATAAGCTGTGTTTTCATCAACATATGGTATCTGTTAACTACATACCCCTAATTCACTGCCATGTCAAACAGTAGATATTATTTTTCAACAGCTGAATCAGGGCCCCATGTCTCCTGGTATTTTTATAACACACACAATGTAATAAATAAAACAAAATACTTATTTTTTATTTACTGAAAGACTGAATTCTAATGTTTTCCGTACCTTTCTGTGTATTGAAACTCTCTTGGGTTGAGAGACATCCTAGTAAAATAAAAGCATGTAAATATGTTTTTAGTTTGGTGTCCATGCATTCGGCCAATCACATGTAACTAATAAAAGGCAAAAGTGTTAGTTAACAAAAATATATGGGGTCAGTGCAATGTGAAATGAAAATTCAAAACATTGGAAAAGACAGAAGGTATTTTCCAGTTCAAGGCTGTGCTCTAGAGCCCGATGGCCCGTGGTGCCTAACTTTTGTTCTCGGGTGACTAGAAAATCTTAGCTTTTTCATAGAAATCATTTGCTGGGCACCCTGGATTTCACAAGTTCAGAGCACTGGGATCCCTTCAATTTTTTTTACAGCACAGCCTTGTAGTTCTCAACCTGCTGCTCAAACATTGGTCAAAATCGGTTTTTAGATCTGTGTGTGCAATCGTCACTATCATTATGTTGTCGTTGCTAAATCTGTCCATAATGGAGGGGATTTATTTATAACAAGCAATTCTTTTTTCTTATTATTATTCATTTTTTGCAGGGGATTAATGTCTAGTTTATTATTGGGGTGTCCGTTATAGCAAAGTATCTGCAAGACAAGAATTGACTGTATACTTCTATTAGCAAACCTTACCAAGTCATCCTCTGTGTTGTCGTAACTGATATCCGATGGCGATAAGATAGATCCAGTGGATTCATCCTGAACACTTAAGCGTCTGATGACAATATGGCAAAAATTGGTCACCACATTTTCATTACAGCAATGACCTTTATATACAAACCCAGGCTCTGATACAAACCACTAGTTTTCAGCAACCCTTTGATATGGCTCTCTTGTAATTAGTGGTCCTTATAGATTTGGACAGTAATACTGCTCTTATTTGGCCAATAAATTGACCCAAGACGGGGCTGTTATTAAGTTTAGAAGGAGCCTTAGTAAATGAATATTCACCTTTAACATTTCACAAAAATTTATAGTTTCACCTTATAGCTTTCCTCTTTGATCACCAGTAACAAAGTGATCTTAGCCATAACAAATGCTACAGGTTACGATCCTTGATGACAGCTCTGCAAGAGGTGTTTAACTTATTGCAGGTTCGTGCTGTATCACTCTGTGAAAATCTATGACCCATGACTGCATTCATGAAAGGATTGCAAAAATGATAATACGTTGAGGCACCAGTTACTGGCAGAAACAGGGGAACAAATCTGTCCATGATACAGCACCAAAAGTCTCTAAACAAACTACGTGGAAAATTTGATTTACTCATCAACATACGTGGGGGAGGCAATGTTACACAGCCCAGTCAAAACACTCAAAATATTTGCAAGTAACTGACTTTTTGCACCCATTATCCTGCTTACCGTAAAAAAACATTTTGACTGAGCTATTGCATTTCGTAAGTATTTGACTTAAGGCTTTCATACCTTTTCCTTGGACTGGTCATATCATCATGGTGACACTGGCTCAGTTGCATTAGCGTCTGTCTTTCATTGTCATTTAACCTGCTCATGGTGTCCTTGTCACTTAACAGTTCGCGGATCAGTGCTACTTGTCTCTCCTGTAACATGACATGAAACAACCAATATTTTAATAATCACTTGACACTAACAAATACAACAGTCACTCTCTGCAAGACAGGTGTTTCCATCTTAGAGAGGGAGGGACTAACTCCACGTTTGATGTGGTGTGCATCTCACAGCATGACTATGAACCTTGAATTCCAGCACATTTTGCTTGCAAGCTTAAAAAGGTCCTTGTCCAGCACAAAAATCTGCTTGTTCCAGATGAATGGATGGGACTAGGCAAGGGGTCAGAATAAAATTGGTCAATTTCTGACAAAATCTTAACTGTGGCTGGATATGATGTCCAGAAAAAGTTAATACCAGACTATCATTTTGCAGATAAATAAAATCTATCTTGAGCAAATGTAAATTGAAGTACAAAAACAAAGTAATATTGCTGCGGTGAGGCAGGGTGCAAAGAAAGTCGGTTTTACAGCTTGCCTGCCATTCAGACAAGCTGTAATTAGCATGTACTAAACCAAAAAAAAGACTTTGATAACAGTTGTTCTGTAATTTGAAATCCCAAAAATACTTCACTTGCCAGTTGGGCACTGAAGTTAAGAAGAGAATTCGCTAACCCAATAGCAAAATCCACTAGCCCTGGGCTATTGGACACAACTTCCTTTGCACGCTGTGTGAAGCTATGGCAGTAATCAGTCAACCTACACATCCTGTACCTGTCATACATGATGTAATTTTTCTGTCCTTAGGAAACGAAATGCATTGATTATTGATTGATCTCAAGCACATTTTCATTTTGTCCGACCAAAATGGTGACTTGGCCAGATATATGTCCTTTCAGAAAAGAATACAGTAACTATTTTATGGCACCCGTTGTTCAAACATTAGATAGCACTATCCATGGGATAAATCACTATCCAGCAGATAAGTATTACCAATATGCATTTTGACTGGATATAGATTTCATCCAATTGATAAAGTTATCCAACTTTTTAACAATTAGGGCCTGTAGATTTTATGATATTAATTTTTATAAATCCCTACCAAATGATCTTGAGTTGCTTCAGCTTTCATCCTCTTCTTGATTTCTATTTCAACTTGGCTCCTGGAAAGCAAAGATAAACTGTGTAAAACCAACCCTAAAAAAACAACATACGGTATTGCATCTTCTGATATCAATCTCTGTCATGCTGTATGACCACTACAGCATTATAAATGTTTGACTGGTTTTCTGGTTTCTGAAGTGAGATTTTTTTCTAAACGTCAGCTCAAAACATGCGTTTTTCTTTCAACTTCTTGTGTCAAAGTTTTGTTACTTTGTTATAACATTTATCTACCAACCTTGCGTGCTTCAACTTGACTTCAAGTGCTTCATTTTCAGCCTGAAAAATATTGCTAAATTGTTAAAACTTGAGCTCACGTCCCGGAACAGAAAGTTAAATGAAAGAGACCACCAAGGGATAACTCGTTTATTACTAATTACAAAACGTCCAACATGTTACCTGGAGTTTTGCGATCTCTTGCTTTAATCGGATAGCTTCATTCTCGGCAGAAAGCCACTTCTTCCGACATTCTTCTTGTTGTGTAACGAACTTAATGAATTCTAGGAAAGGGTAAAATGATTCAAATGTTCTTTTAAGTCATTGTATTCTCAAGTACTGAACTCAAGAACTGAACGCTTTGCAAGTTGCTTTGATTGAATTGCTTTTAACTTATTCCTGAATAAAGCTCGTTAGATTTCACAACTTTGAAATGATTAACAGGAGAAAAAAGTCAAAGTGACGTTCATAATTTCAAAAAGCATTTATCTGCTGACAAATCAAGCAACACTATGAACAATATGATCCAGCAATGATTGAACAACGAGCGAAGAATCGGATCACAAACCTCCTTCAATTCCTTCGGCGAGGACTGAAGTGGAGCGAACGATGTCATCAAAAGCTCCAACAAGCGAGGAGACAGACATAACGGATTCCTTCATAAGCTTGAACGCCTCAAAAACACACTGTAAAAACCAATTTTGAACGAAGAAGAAACCGCCTTCACAAGACTGTCATGCAACCATGTTGTTCGTTTTTTCCCTCTTTTTCTTTCAAACACACGACAGCAACCAATCAAATCACGCGGTTTATTCTACTCACGTGATTTGACTGGTCGAATCCGCAGGACTGCATTCGCGGGCTCAACATGATGTCATATTTCGTGTCATTCGTGAAGTTCTTGAAATATTTCTTTCTAAGTTTCTTTCAATGCTCCCAAAAAAATAAAGAGAAAAAGTATGGCGGACTGACTCGAGCGGGCCTCTCTCCAGTTTGCCTCTCGGCTCGATCACTCTCGGCAAAAAAGAACGGTTTTTCTTTCACAAAACTGTTGCACGTTTATGATAGCTAGAGGAGCGTGGACCTCTCTTCGTACCGTCCCCGCCATCTAAACGCCGAAAACAGGCGATTCTTGCACAGTACTTACGATCACTTGATTCTGGAATGTAGAAAACCAGAAACGTACAACCAAATACATGTATGTTTCTGAGAAAACACAAAGGTCACAAAGAGAATATTTGGGATTTTTTCGCTCTATTGGTCAAAACTAAGCCAACATTATACCCTATTTCGAAAAACATAGTTTATTTCTCCATTTCTTTTCCACTTAAATCGCTTACATGTCTCCTTTAGTTCTAAAGAGATACTTAAATTACCCTTCGATCAAAGTGTTCGTCTTTTGAATTTTCAGAGTTTCAGTGAAATAGTGACAACGTTCACTCTGGCAGGAAAAAAGAAAGGTCCTTCATGGACCATTTACATAAACCACAGCAACGTCCTAGTTCTCTTCAAGTACAAATACATTTGAATCACGTTGAAAAGCTGATGAAAAAACACAACTTTCAGTTTTTCTGTGTGTACCGACGCCACTAAATACAGAAGGAGAAATCACTTTGACTTCACTTGCTGGGTTTGGATGGTTTTTTTAAATACTTTTAAACCACAACCACCCTGCAAGCCTAGGTTTCATTCCGGCATGGTTTTTATCATTTACGAAGTCGCTCGCCTCGCTGAAGTTCGCGTAGCTGGCTTGTTTAACAAGCAACCCAAGCGGATGACTTCGTCAAAACTAAAAACCGTGCCGAAAAAAATCCACTGTGAGCAGAGTAAACCACACATTTTTCCTAAACTCGTACTTGAAAACTCTGTTTATGAATGGGAATCTCTACCTGTAAAATAAACACTTCAACCATTTCTTAATTCGACACCGCTGTAATGAGAGCCGTAAAATCACTAAAGTTGTCTAGCCTGAATTTCAGCCATCTCCTCGAATCGCAAACTCCTGGGAGAGTTTCGAGGAGATGGCTGAAATTCAGCCTATAAAGTTGCCAAGTTTAAGAATGATTTGCTGAAAATTAACGAAGATACCACATTGTAAAGTCACGCAGTTATAATTCAAGTTTATGAGTCCCACCACAGAAACGTCTGTACAATTTTGCGGCTTTACGAAGCCATATCCTTGCTCTTTTCTGACAAACCACTTAAAAGTTTTGCGTTTTAAGGTGTCTTTCCAGCAGTGTAGATAAATGTTTGCTAAAGAGCCCTGTTCAAACGTTGAAACTCTTGGAAGGGTCTACTGCCTAATTGTTTACTTAAATAAACAACTTCAGTCAGCTGTGGTATTCTTCAAATGATTAAGCAGTAACCTGAACAAAAACAATTGGCAATCTGACTACAGCTTGTATCGCCATAGATCTAAAGTATTGCTGACTTGCACGTGACGTCACGGTGGCCATGTTGGTTGTTAAGAACAAAAGCATTTCTGTCCTCTTGGAACTAAACTCTATTTTCATGTAAATTCTTCGAGAAAAAAATTCTGTTGGTTTGACCCCCAACATGGCCTCCTTGTCACGTGGTTGCAAACTAAGAATTGTGAGACATCACCATGTTATTCTTATCTTATAAAATGTTGCGTATCTGTGAAAGAGGGTTGAAGACAGCAAAATTTGTCAGTAAACATCATATCTGCTTTTGAAGGCGATTCCTCATTGTTGCTGTTGTTCTTCGTCTGAATCTTCGGAATCCTGAGATGGCGGCGTGCAATTATTTGTTCTCAAGGTTTTAAGCGAAGGACAACCTAAACATAATAAAAACGGTCGAAAAAAATTTAAAGGGAGTATAAAAAATACTTGAAATGGAGCGATTCTCGTCTCGGTTTCGGTACCCCGTACCACGTGATTGTCTCCTAATCGGGTTGTTCTTTCGCTTTTCCCGCCCTTAGCGCGGGGCGCGAGGTTAGATACGCTTAGTTTGAATAATGATTGGTTCGATGGTTATTACGCTCTAGCAGGGTTAGACACATTATACTGGCATATATTTGGGCGTAACATCAAGCTCTAACTAAATGGTACTCTAATGTCTACAATGTAACCTGAGTATCATAAAAAAAAAAACAAGAAGAGAAAGCCTGATACTCAGGTTAATTCTAATCCGGCTTTAAGCCTCCTAGCCGCTGCCAGCAAAAATGGCCCAGAATGCGGTTTAACTCCATTTTAATGAGCAACCCTTAGTTTGGTGTCTACAGTAAAATAACTCAAGAAAAACAACAATGGCCATTTCCCTTTGTTCAAAAACAACCGAACAAAAAAGGCCATGACAGAGTGACAAAGCTTAAAACAACCTGCCATATCAAATCCAACCAACCACGTTCTATACAATAGTCAGCATAGCTGGCAATTTTGTTCGGTGCGCACGCAAGCAAGCGCTAAGGTTAGTGAGCGGCAAAGCAGGATAGTGTGCGTAAACTAGCGGTGAAGCGGCGAGTTAACCGCGAGAGGAATAAAAATCTTGTTCCCGCCCCAATCTTATCGCGGCTTCACCCCTCTCGCCCGCTGCTTGCTTAGCTTGTTTGCGCGCCCGTCGCCTTCATGACCCAAAGGTTCAAAGAGAATCAATACCTGTAAGAAGTGTAAGACAGCCGCTAGGTGTGACTCTTGTCCAATCAAGATTCAACTGACTCAGCACTGGCAATACCAGCTGATCTAATCTCTTGTCTGATATCCTAGTTCTGCTTAAGTTCAGCTGCGTTAGGGTTTTGCACTGATTTAAAGTGCCATTCAGTAGAAGCTTGTTACTTATTCTTGTGGATGATAAACCAAGAATACGCAGGTGTCTAAAACCTGTGTGGGCAAGAAAACAAATCTAAAGTAAATTAAAGAGTTGAAAGTGAAAGTCTTCATGTGTAAAGATTTGTCTTGAAATCAAACTGATCCAAACGGCTTTACTTCACAGACTGATCATTGCGTTTGACATACAACACACTCCTTATACAGAATGGAGCGTAATTGTGTTCTTGCCCAGTCCCCGCACGGCGTTTTCCCAGTCATTCTCGGTCAATTAACTTTGGTGACGTATCCGAGGCGAACGGGCGGAAACGACTTGGCCGCGAGGAATAATGAGGCCCAGGCGCCGATCCAGGATTTTTTTTAGGAGGTGGTACACTCGTCTCTTGCTCTACTGCAACACCAATAAACCACATAGTTTTTTTTGGCAAAATACCAGTTGTATTAGAAAACCGCAGGTCATCTCTGGGGGGGGGGGGGGCGAATTTGCTTAAGGAACAAGTGCGTTCGACGTAAAAAGCGAGATTGTATTGGACAATCTCAGTTGGAAGAGATCTTGGGACATGAATCTGACATGTCCGCAGATTTGTAGGAACGAGTCTGGAGTTAAGTTGGGACGAATTGTCTGGGAACAAATAGTCTGCGAAAGAGAATTGCTTTGGGGTGAATTTTTTCAGGAGACAATTTACCCAGACAGCAGGTAGTACTTACATGAGAGCACAGTGCACCCATCATCCGTTATCAGCGATCTGTCCACATTCAGTTCCTCAAGCTCAGTCAGTGCTGTTGAAAGAAACCAGGAAAAAGAAATATGTGACTATTTTGATCCCAAAGACAAATCTGGAGATGACTAACTTTTGAGGCTCTGGATAAAGTCCTATTATCAACTGCATCGCAGTGTCATGAAGATGGGTGCCTGAAATGCCTACAGGGGCCTCTATTGTGTCCAGCCAGCCCCTAGACAGAAAACCGCTCCCATGACTGGCAATCCCCGCAATCCAGCCATTTATCCGGTCACCTCGCCACAAAACCATCTCGCCACCAACGAAATCGTCACCAAAAATGAATATGAAATAACTTTCATGAGCAGAAATTTTCTCTTAACCACGTGAGACGAAACGCTTTAGCCGCGCGGAATAAGGAGCCCTAGGGACTAGGCAACTGTTTTATCATATTTCAAAGAAATGACTGGTGGTTGTGACACTTTCTGTCAATTTTTTTTTACCTGTAATTTGTCAAAGTTTACTACTTTCACCGAAGCATTTGGAGAATTAAGAGCACAAAAATTTCGACGCAAGGATCGACAGATTTGTATTTGGGTCGACTGCAAATTCGAATAAGTTTGTCGAAAAAGTAAAAGCCCTAGGTGAGTAATCCTACGTATTAAACTGTGTCAACAATTTAAGAGCTATTCCTTGGTTCTTTGGGGCGATTTCGTTGGCGGCGAGATGGCCGTAAACCCCCAGCCATGAGCCCGCACACCACACCGGGTCCCCGAGGCACCCGTCACACTGTGTTGGCAAAAGTGAAAACGAAGAACGCACTCCACAGAAAAAAAGCCGCCACCAGCTTTAATAGACCTTATTCACGATACCCACCATCTTTGCACGCGCTTAAGGACTGATGAGAGAAAAGCGAGTCACGTGGTTTCTGAGGGGGCAAACAAGTGAAAAATATTGCCAATGGAAGAAATCGCGGTTGAGTTTGTTTATCCTCTAGACAACAGGATATGAAGACCTTTTCATCTTAAGACAATAATGTTAAAATATGGGTGGAAGTGATCATTGTTACTTTTTTGTATGCAGTAGCCACAGTACATGTCCTCACGGCCAACAGTTATGACGTAAATCTTGCCAAAACTCGATATGCACATTTTGCATGACCATGAAATTGTCGGATCGTTTTGATAGAATAAACAAACTCGATCGCGATTACTCGTATTGGCAAATTTTATCACTTGTTTGCCCCCTACTACGTGATATAGCTTTTATCCCATCGATCTTAGAGCGTGTGCAAAGATGGCAGGTATCGTGAATAAGGTTTATGCAGTGAAAGGTGCTTTGAAGCTACTACCGAGTGCTCGGAGCATGCGCCGAACTCGTCTGGCGCTGGTCGTCATAAGCATACCGCCTGCTCTTTGTTGTTTACTCTGTTAAATTGCATTTAACGGCATTTTAAATAAGTACCAAGTGTGGACGTACTGTTTGATCATGAATTGTGTCTGAAAAGGAATTGTTTACAGGAACATTAAGCGCCTCAGGAATCAAATATAGCCTTACCTGCTAAACTTTTCATTCCATCATCTGTCAGTTTTGTATTGCTGAGTGACAACTGCGTTAATCTAAGAAAAGGGTTAGGGTAACAATAGAATGTTTAAATTATTATTTAACGAAGTGGAGGCAAACATGTATACAACATTATATTAAACGTCACAAACATCAAAAACTAACTTTGAAAAGACTGTTAGGCCAAGAAGCTTTAAAAAACCCGCAATTTTCATCCGTTTTAATCTTCTTCCAGTTTGTCCATCCGTGCCTACTTTTGTATTTGCTGTGTTATTAATACCTTCTTTTAATATTTTAAGCGATTATTTTTATGTTTGACCCAATTTGGTGGCAGTTCCTATAGATAGAATTTTCAGTCCAAACTTCAAGACACAGCTCCTTTAAACTGCTCAAATACACTCCACCGCCGCTCTTTAACACAGATTACCCAGGCTCACTGTTTGTGTCACGTACGGGTCTCATATGGGTAATATAGTCTCCAAAACTGTTAGGCTAAGAAGTCTTCAAAAGCCCGCAATTTTCATCCGTTTTAATCTTCTTCCAGTTTGTCCATCCGTGCCTACTTTTGCATTTGCTGTGTTATTAATACCTTCTTTTAATATTTTGAGCGATTACTTTTATGTTTCACCCAATTTGGTGGCAGTTCCTATCGTTAGAATTTTGATCAAATTCAAGACACAGCTCCTTTAAACTGTTCAAATACACTTCACCGCCACTCTTAGCACAGGTTACCCAGGCTCACTGTTTGTGTCACGTACGGGTTTCATCTGGGTAAATATAGAGAACATATGGGGCGAAATTTAGTATAGTCTCCAAAACTATGAAGGAAAGGTGAAGGAGACTATTTTTCCCGAAACTTCGTGTACATATTAAGGACAACAACAACTCGCCACATGGTAAGTTTCATCGATTTTTATTTCCACTTTCTAGCAAATTTCCAGACCTAAACTTCGCCCCATATGTTGTCTGTATTTACCCATATGAAACCCGTACGTGACGCAAACAGTGAGCCTGGGTTACCTGTGCTCTTTAATACATACTACCCTTCGACCAGGGGATACTTCTTTGCGATGGTTCTATTGACAACAGTGGCCACTACTCGCAGGGTTCTTCAAAATATGGAATATCAAATGTTTTTACCTTGTCATGTGTGCTATTGAGTAAACACCATTGTCTGTGATGTGAATATAATCTGAGAGGTCAAGAGCTACCAAGGGGAGCCCTGCAAGAGAGAAATCATTTACGCTATCACTGTACCATTTCATTGCAGTGTCAGTAACCAAGGGGAGTCCTGCAAAACAAGATTGTTTTAACTACCAAGGGGGCCTGCAACGGAGAAAATCATTCATTCTACCAATGCGTTATTGCAATTAAGTTTAAGCTAAGTACATCTAAATGCTGTCTTCTCCAAATATGTTTTGGGTTGCATTAAAGTTTAGCCACTATTTTACCACAGGATTACTCAATGCTGAAAATAAAGCAAAGTACGGATGCGGACTACATGCAAGGGATTGTGGGTTATTACTAAAGTTTGCAAAACCGCACAGCAGCAAAGTACAACCTGGAAAAGTCTCCCTAAGCCAGCACAAACCACGCTATATGGAGCTGCCTTAGTCACAAATTGGCTGGCTTAAAACGCACATCAGCAATAGGCAAATTTTTGCCAAAATACCCGTCAATTATTGTTCTATTTTAGAAGTAAAGAGGGCCCTTGACAGTACGGGGAAAATTTAGTGATTTTTCGTGCCACCGAACACATTTTGTTAGACAATCTCTTTCTTGGCCTGGAAAACTTGGCCACCAAGGCGTCAGGTCAAACAAACAAGGCAAATGTCTTACCAATAAATCCATGAAGTAAGGAAAAAATACATGGATTTGCGTTTTACAGTTCATCTCCTTTACCTTGTATATTGTTTATTCCTTGGTCCGTAATATGTAGTCTGTTGGGCAGTTTTACAGTAGACAACTTCAAACCTTTGAATTTAAGCAGTGAACATATAACAAATAATTTGGTAAGACTGTCCATTGCAAACTTCAATGTTGTTGATATTAACGTATTACTGCAGATAACGGAAGACCCTTGGGAAACGAACCACATTGTATCCAATCTTGAACAATATCTGATAGCAGATCTAAGGGGGCTTGAGCCCAAATCGTATCAAAATGTGTCCAAATGATTTGTTCGAATAACTGCCACACAGTCTACAATTCAGTTGAACACATTTGGTAAAGGGAACGGGTAGGGAATTCGAGCGCGCTTCTCCTGCACCTAGAATCCTTCTTTCCTTTCCTTTTGAATGCCTTCTACACAGGTTAGGTGAGACAATCAGATGGAAACACTTCTGATGCCACATTGGCTTATCCAGACAACGGATAGAACCCCAGTCTAAAGGAAATCTCTGTGTAGGCTGGTATTGATTGTCTTGACTGTTGCAATCAACCCAAAGAATTAAGGCTCAAAGTCAGCAGTAATTATCAGTATAATCTACTGTTTTATGAGAGAGGCACAAAAAAATCAAGTGGCATCAACTGAGTTTATGGCATAAAGTGGCCTCGGAAAGTCTCAATAAACACTGTTGTTGGTCTGAACATAGAGAAACCTGTTGACAAAAGCTTTGACTGACAGCATCAAACAAGAGTCAACAATCTGTCGGTGTCTTAACGTCGAAGCTTAATACTTGAAAATTCCCCACTTTAGAAAAAAGGCGGGAAATTGGAGCAGAAATTTGTCCCGCAATTATTGTTTCTGGGATGTTTACTAGGGATGGGATGGTCAGTTATTGACCAATAGACCTTGTCACGGTTTTGGACGCCATCTTGACGAGTAGGCAAACGCGTGAGAAATTACAGTGTTTGTATGAGAATCTAATGTCGAATAATTTCCGTCGAATGGCGGTTCTGAAAAAAATATGAATTGTAAGCTAAAGCTTCACTCCTAAGGAATCTACTGGAAAAAATTGAGGGCGTTAGATGCGCTAGAAGACCTAGAACCACTTTTTAAAATTTTCTATACATTCACTGTCTGTAAGAAAGTCCCGGGAAAAATTACAGACAAATATATGGAAAATCTTAAGCAAGCCTCTGGAGACATTTAAGCACAGGTACGCCCAAAAAAATTGTTGGTACAATCCTTTGTTTTGTAGCTTTAGTTTACAAGTCATATTTTTTTCAGAACAGCCGTTTTACGGACATCACTCGACATTAGATTCTCATACAAACACTGTAATTTCTCACACGTTTGCCTGCTCGTCAAGATGGCGTCGAAAACCGTGACAAGGTCTATAATAGAGAGCTTTAGATTCAAGGACGAGGACGGCTACGAGGACGACATTTAATTTAAGTTTTCTCTCCTATTCTCTAAAAATAGACTCCCCGGAAAGCTTCAATGTACTTTTTTTCACCACAAAAGTTAGCAGGCTTTTTTCTGTTGAAGGAGGTTAAGCCCTCTTCCGATCGCTAAATGATAAAACTTGTTTCCGCCACAACGACATTCTCGCGAAAACTCGTAGTAGACTGACGACGGCTACCACATTTTCCCGCCAAAATGACGTTGGTTCGCGGAAAGGTCTCTATTTTCCCTGTCCCTAGTATATACGTAACAGTCCCAGACGTCTTAGCCAAAGTTAACTCGGTCCAGTTTCTTTCTCGCTTCTAGAGTGGCGAATAGTAGTTCCAGGTTCTCACCTTGCAGATGACACAGCCCATCATCAGTGACGTTTGTTGAGAGAAGACTTAATGACGCAAGGGATGGATGATTCTCCAACGCAACCAAACTATCATCACATATTTCTGTGTGTGACACGTTTAGCACTTCCAACTGGGTTAACTGATGGACAACTTCTAAAGAAGAGATCTAGGAAAAATCATAAGGCACACTTCTCATCAATCCACCACTAACTACTGACAGTCCTTAGAGCAGCTCTGTACACAGGCTACTCAAGATCACACTTAAATGTCTTTTTAAAATGTCTTAGGCAACTTCATCGAGCAACACATAGTTGAAAAGAGATTTGAAAAAGGGTGGGGAGGAAGGGGGGACAAAATGCCAACAAGGGAAAGCTGCAAAACTGAAAACTAAGACACATGCATGGTGCTCAACAAAGGAGAGTAACCAGTGATAGGATGTGCTTACAAACATGCAGAATATAAAGTAAGTATTAAAGATAAAAAAAATATAAGGTGCATAAAAATCTGATAATGGTAGTTAACATGGATAGTTCATGGAAATGAAATGGGACAGGCCAGGTCTATGTCATAAAGTAATTTTGAGTCATGACACCATTGTAATGTGACTCTAAAGAGTGACTTTATTAGCATTTACAGTGAGTGTGGTGCTTCTCTTAGCAGTGGAAACACAATGGAAAAAACTCACCATAAATGCGTTAGATGAAACCGAGAGGCAGTGACGAAAAACAGTAAATGCAACACTAAATAGAGGAAAATTAAAAATCGTTGCAGAAAAAAGTAACTTTCTAAGACTGGGCACTCTTGTTTTCATACTCATCTTTATAGTTCAGATCAATAGAATACAACACACATGCCCCTAATCCTAGTAGAGTCACATTTGTACCTCGTGCGAGGTGAGCTTGGGCCTCCTGTGCTCTGTCACAATGCTTTAAGTTGTAACAGTGCTTCTATATACATAGGAGAAGATTAGGCAGGATGTAAGGTACTGTTACAATAACACTAATGCTACAAAAATGTACATTGTTGTAGTTTACCTTTGTATTGCCAATGACAAGAACCTTGAGGGCTTTGAGGTCTACATTAATTTGAAAAAGCAAAAAGCAGAAATTAACTCTTCACACAGAGAACAGAAGAGTGACAGAGGTCAATCCAGCTTTGGACCCACGACAGAGTCATAGACCTGCTCTTAATGGTAAAAAGGTAGCCAAATCTCTAAATGCTTTTTGCAAGGAAAACACATCACAAAAAATAATTATATGCCAAATTGGCTGCTTAACAACCTGGAGGCCTTGTCTCACATAAGCTTTCTAGTGTCTCTTCTTTTTTCTTTCTAGTTGCTTTATATTGTCTGCTGTATTTTTTGTGTGGCAAATAAATAAATAAGTAAACCATTTACTCATGTACATAGATTAACTACGATTATCCAAGTGTGCGTAGTCCTGAATAGAATATCTTCAAAATTTGGTCAACACTAGCCTGTTATGGAGAATTAGCCAGGAAATTTGAGCCAATCAGAAATGGAGAAATATATTTTGAATGAAAAATTAAGTGTTATAAACGTATATCTGAACTGAGTACAGTCCCTCAATATTTCCTTTATCTTCAGGAATCAAGAATCCCGAAACCCACCTCGCATGGCTTGAAGGCTGTGATCTGTGATGTTGGTTCCACTAAAACTAATGTACGCCAAGTTAGGACAACATGCAGCATTCTCCATAAAATGGCAAACTCCAGCATCAGTTATCTGGAATTAAATCATTGATGACATTACAGTGAGCGCTGACAACATGATAACAGATGTAGGCTTGAAGACGGACTGGCTCCTCTTGTCCAAAAGTTGGGAGAGTTGCAATATTCATTTTTTTTTTTTTATGCAATAGGAGAGCCAGGTTATGTTGCATTGATGCGGCTCATCATATGAAAGAGTTGACCCACATACATAGTTATTCACTGCTGTAAGAAGGGTGAGTACATTGGCACTCCCATCACACTGTTTTTTCCAAGAAGTTATTTTCCAGATTCTAGAGAATTTGATGGCCACATCTTTTTACATTGTCCCTGAAAAGAATGTTTCATGCTCCTGGATAAATTATTTTTGCTATCATTCATCTTATTATGATTATCAAGTGTTGATGTTTCTAAGGTGATACATAACATTTCAATCACTTACAGATACTTAGGATTGGTGTCAGAGTTACGTGTGATAGAAAAGACTATTTTCTTTTCATTTTTTTAACAAAATTATATATTATTTCCCTTACTTTGGTCATATCCATTTGTAATGTTGCTAGAGATGGAAGCTCTACAAGAGAACAGACAATAACAGAATGACAAGAAACCTCTTTCAAAAGCTAAAACTGTGGGCCCTACATCTGTCTTTTCTCCTTACCTTTAATATGGTAGAAACATTTGTCAGTGAGTTGGCTGCACTGACTCAAGTTGAGTGATTTCAGTCTCTTTAGAACTAAAGAAAAATAGAACTAGTCATCAATGGCACCACCTAAGAACGCCAAGATCCTTGGGTCAATTCAATAAAACGTAAATTACACTTGTAATTTACAAGTAGTATAGCAGGGGTTTCAGTAAAAATTGAAGTAGCCAGCAGGTTTGAATAAAATAACCGACTGTACGAACACACTATCATTAGTCCCCATCTTCAACAGAAGAACCCCTCTATAACTTTAGCAAGCCTAACATAGCATTCCCATACACAGAAATGGTTGCTGTTAAACTATAGATGGTTTTCATGTTGATGTCATAAAATTGAGTTAGAAGTTGTCATTACAGCAAAAATATATCAGGAAAAATCTCACAAAATTTTTTTTCTGCAAAATACTGAAAAGCAAAGTATGTGAAATGAAAAGTCAAAGTGTGTTAAAATCAGAGGATATTAAATTTTGACATCCACAGAAACACACTAGAGGAAAAGGATACATGGCCAACGTTGAATAATTGAAGCAAATAAAAAAAAATTAAATACCTCCGACAGCTTCAAGTGCTCTGTCAGTTATAAGAGGACATGCCTTCAAACTAAGATGAGTTAGATGTCTGTGTAACCTAGATAAAGCCATGCATATGTCTCAAATTGTGTACATGTCAATGTTAAGTCCTAAAAAGGCATTAAAATTAGACCATTTAAAGTTTTAAATCCTCATATTATTAAAAGTTAAATTTTCATGTGCCTTTTCCCCTTTGACATCAGAATGATTGAAATTCTTCAAGTAAACCCAGTGTCATTAAAGTAAAAAAGTAAAGTGATTGTTCAACAATTGCTTTCTCCATGACTTTAAATAGCAAATATGTTACAAAAATTAGAAAAGGTAGAGATTGAAACATTCAGCAAGTTTGACACAATATAGATTGCGACCAGTCTCTTAATTTTTCTTTTGAGACCTGGTAGAATGCGAGCAAGAGAAATGAGGGCATGTTCGAGGGACGAGTGGCTAGTAATTTTGACTTTTCACTTGCCTTGCGTGGCTCTCAGAGGAAGGAAGGATGACTGCTTGCAGTCTAGACACAATACAGGATTCCCAGGGACACACGTAAGGCTACAATACTATGAAAGCTTTTCCTAACAGCGTTTTAACCTTCTAAATATCTTCTAAGTTTGTTCAACACTTGCTAGTTATGAAGAATTAGCTGATGCATTTAAGCCATTGAAAATGGAGATATTTATAATAAATTTATGATGCCAATAACACTGTTGGTAACTAACTTTGACATAAGGAAAATAATATACAGGTGTAGTAGTTCACTAATAAGCTGACTATGTTAGCATTAACATCTGACCTGAGAGCTATAAGCAGTTCATTGGTAACCAATGGATAACAATCCAACTTCACATTGCGCAAGCCACTGTTGAAAAAATGACAAAAAATTGAAATTAAAAAACTATGAGAAAAAACCCGATAATACTGAACCAGCTTATTTGGGCAAGTTTCTTTTTTCACTATAAAAGGGTGATGTTTAAACAGGGCTGAAAATAACGGACAGCAGGTTGCCGGTCATGATGACCGGCCAAATATTTTTTAGCCCGGACAAACCCCGATTCTGGTCGGTCAAATAATGAATACTAATAATTTTTTTTTTGTCTAAGGAATATCCAATTATGCTGGCAATAGATCGTTATTACTACATTGACGTTCACATTTTTGACAGCAAATTGGTGAAAAATGCATTCGCACGTTGCAGAGTTCCTTTCCGCGGTTTTCGCGCGTTTAAATGTTACGTTCTACCTTGAGTATCATTGCACAGCGGTGGCTGAAGTCTCTGGAGGTAAAAAGTGAAGCGTAAATCCTTTTCAAACTCCCAAGATTCATACCCTGGGTACCAGAGGTTTTTCTCGCGTGCGGTGGGAATTTTTGGTGCTGGCCGAAGGCCAACACATCTTCGGCCGTAGGCCGAAGCCACGAGCGGCGAAGCCGCGAGAAAAACCTCTGGCACGGAGCGGTGCTTTTTACCGTCCCCGTTGACCTTTGCGCTTTTTTATCGGATTACATTTACGCCAATCAGATTGAAAGTCTCCAACTGTGATCATGTGGGCCGGCACATGAAGACGTGTCCAAAGACCCACATTGTCCTTAGCAAAACAAGTTCGAGTTTAAAATTCATTGCTTCAAGAGCAATCATGACTGGGTCACATCGCAGTTCTCCATAGTTGATGTAGCTTCAGTTTAAGCTGCAACCCATTCTCCGAGATTTGGATCTGAAAATCACTATCCGTGAGAATTTAACATCCTGCTAAAAACACTAACGAGCTGGTCTCAGCGTGACAAAACATTGCAGGAAACCGTCACTTTCACGGACAAAAAGAAAATCACTTATAATTATTCAGATCCAGGAGGCACTTTGGAGAAATTAAACAACCTAAAACCCTTATTTAGCCGCATTGAAGAGCTTAACATTTCAAAAGAGGTCAAAGAAAATGCTCTTGCATCAGAGGGCAAATCATGTGCCGACCAGACACAATAACCGCAGAAAATCAATATGCATGTCACGACCTCTCAGTATGAAACAATCGGCAAAAATCAAATTTGCTCAGTCAAAACGTTTTTCTCCAGAGCATAATCTACCCATCATGGAAAAAATTCATTGGAACAAGCAGCATTTTGGCATGAGGTAAAAGTCGTGTGTTGCCTTCTGACCCCCCTTTTATACTAAAAATACATGTTTTGTTTTTATATTCCTAATCCATCAATACAAACTATTTCAAAACATGTTGTAATCGTTTGAAACAGGAAATTAGTAAAGCTTAAACCGTATTGCTACAAAAGCTGAATTGGTGATAAAAGCTTAATTGCGTTGAATAAAATTAAACACTCCACTTGTTTGCTCATAGCTTTTAACTTGTCCTTCTAATACATTGCTTATCATGCTCTTCCAAAACTTTCCAAAGCCAACACACAACACAACATCAACACTTCTAAAGTTGGAAATATTCTTTCACGTGCTGGTCTATTCTTGTCAACCAATTGTAGCGTCTGTTAGATTGAAGGTCCCTCAGGTGGTCTTTAGTAGCCAATCAGCCGTCTTGTCCAAAATCTGGACCAACTGATTTAACCGTGCAAACGATTGGATCGGCGCCATCAAAGCAGTAGCGCTCTGCTCCAGAGGCTTTTCGCGCGGGTCACTATAAAGACTTGACAGAAACCGGAAACCGTGCTAGAAAAGTCTCTGGCACCCAGGGTACAAGATTCAGGAAACGGAATACACATACAGTTCAGCAAAATTTAGAAATTACGAAAAAAAAACAAAAAAATTGGATTATTTTACAAAATCTGCACACGCTTGTTTTACGTTGATGTTCCAAAATGATAGCCTGAAATTCATCCGATTGCTTCGAGTCGTTTTCTCCTCTCTTACTGAGGGAGTAATAACGACTCGAAGTAATCGGATGAAATTCAGGCTACCGAAATGAACATCGGTGAAACTTGATCTTTTTCCTTGCCTGGCACGTGATCGAAAGTCACTTTCTCAAAGAAGAATCGTCGCTGATATTTTCGGCAAAGAAGTTGATTTGCATTGGCGAGAAGTTTGTTCCACAAACAGCGTGTTGATGATCAGAAGTCAATAAATAAATTTGGGTCATCGCACAACATTTTATCGCGAAGGGCTCAAATGTCAACAGAAATTTGCATAAAGTTGTTTACAAGAACGAGAATCTAGCGCTGCGATAGACGACGACCTTCCCTCTTGAGTAGCTTAAATTTTTATCAGTCCATTCTGGAATCGAGTCTGCAAACGAGATTCATGTTCGACATAAACGAAATTATTATTAATCGATGCGCTAACATTTATTCCCGGAGAAACACAGGACGACCTGTTGAGAATTGCGATCAATTTGCCTGAATTCCTTCGAATTCCCAAAGAAGGTCACATTGCTGATGACAGCAAAGCTGAAAGTACAGTACGCCTTGCAACGTTGCATTACTTTCCAACTCAGTTTGTTATTCACTTTGTTGTGTTAGATTACAACATGACGACATGAAATTAATTTATTGCGGCGTTCTTTTTCTTAGAAGGGTTTAGTGCAAAGCAGCAAAAAACGCCAAAGCAAAAATAAATCATTGCAGCATTTTTGAGCATTAAGCGACAACTGCATGGAACATAGAGTGTTTGTATCCAAAAATGACCGGTCCGAAATGACCGGCAAGACCGGAGTTTGACCGGTCAAATCCGCGATCAGGCCGGACATTGTCCGTTGACCGGCCATTATTTGCAGCCCTGTGTTAAGGCACTGAGTAAACTTAATATTTAAAAGAATATTAAACAAGTCAGGAGTTGACTTTCCCTGTTCCTGTTTTAACCTGATTTATATCAAGAACATACAGTAGTGAAGATACTTATTGCTATTAAATTATCCTCCATAAAAGGGAGAAGTGTAAAGCAAAGACTTTGAATTATCTTCTGCTAAAGCATAATAACCACAGGGAGGAAACAAAATTCTGCTCTCTAGCATCAAATTGCTCCCCAAAAAATAGGACTCTACATCACTTTTTTGATCCTTACTCTATGATGGGAAAACTTCTGTAGTCCTGTTTTTAGGCTCCTCTTTCTATCACCCAACCCTAGGATTCTGTGAAAGAGGTGGATGGCTTTGAGTGACAGAGAGAGAGAGCCTAACTGGCCTAATAATTCAAACATTTACTCACTATGTTGTCCATTTAGTTTCAGATGTATCATGACACAAGCATATGTATGAACTGTTCACTACTAGACCATGTTATGGTCAGCGATTACTTGTCACTAAACCTTTTAAATCTGTGGATGTAGTCCTATGGTGTTACCGTTTAAAGAAAACTTCTTTCACAGAACGTTTGCGTAGTACTATCTATTTCTTAGGACTTAACCAAAAGAAATTTAATTTTTTATGATTCTTTTTGGGAGGGGGAACCACCCACTAATTGAAGCGTACGGGGCTATTAACTTACCAAGAGATAAATGCCTGCATTGCCTTCGGTGAAAGACTTTTATTCTTCATCAGATGGATCAGGATCTTGTCACACACAGCATGAGGAAGTGTTCCCAGGCTGTTGATGGGATTTTGGTGCCCAGGAAGACGGTGACCAACATGATTGATACACAAGTCTTCAAGACGTTGAACATCCCGATGGAGAATTGGCTGATCCTCTTGACTTACACGACTGGTACCTTTAATACGGTGACAAAAAAAGCCTGAGCTGTCTCAGTCTTGTCAGAATGTAATAATAAATTGGGGACACCATCAGGCAAGTGTGGTTAAAAAAAAGGCAAAGGGCAAAGAAATTCTCCCTGCAATCTCAGGGCTTGAAGAAAGTCATGTTCGATAGTCCGAGACAAGTAAATTTCCTTACTGGGTACTAGCAAAAGTAACTTTTATAGCTCACAGGCAAATCATCCTTTAACAAAATCATTAACTAAGATGAGCAAGAAGTGGCCTCAGGCAGGCAAACTGTGAGTGCTGCTTGCCCAAGGGACAAGCTGAAATTCAAGTGGTTTCAACCCTGATTCTAGATGGAATAGAAAAGGAAGAATGGACTTCCATCTTGTCTTTCCAGAATTTTTTCACCAGGATGAACTGAGATTTCAGCTTCAATTTTTGGTGTTTCTGTTCTACGAAAATGGTAGATGTGGCTGATTTTTTAAGATTAACTTCATTAACTACAATGTACCTACCTGTCTCAGACCTAGGCTGCAAATGTTGTCTCATCTCCAATCTTCTAACAGCCGACTCCCCAGGGCTTTGCGCTCTCAGCACAGGATCAATGGTGTGCGGGTTATGCTCCACTGCACCAAGTCTGACACCTGCTCCCCACATATGACCACGCCCCCTTGCAATAGCATTATTAAATCCCCCAATACCCAGAACATTTGGATGAGGTATTTCAGGGAAATCTTGTAACTCTGGTGGAGGGCTTCTGTTGAACACGTCGGGGACACCCTCTTGCTCTTCCTCGTCAGAATTGTGCATACTATCATTGTCATCATCATTGTCATCATCATCATCATCATTATCATCATTTCTGTGTAATGGTTGACTATTGTTGCTATTCCCAGCACTGCTCAGTTCACTTCTACATGTAGATACGGCTGTAGGCATACCACTGGGATCCAGTTCAGCAGAATCATGACCTATGATAATCCAGTCAAACCTCCTCTAAGCGACCACCCAAAATGCAAAGACTGAGTTGTCGCTTATGGCAAGTGGTCATTTACAAGAATCAAACCCAGGGGGGCCTCTTCCAAGAAGAGGTCCAGGCACATCTACTTTATGGAAGGAGATTTATTGCACGCAATGTCTAAGTTACGACATGTGTAGTTCCATGTTGTCTCTAAAGTTTGTCATATATTCTAAGTAGCATAGTGCAAACAGCAAACACAGTGATCAGAGAAGGCGTCAAGTGGTCACTTGGAGGTTGAAAACAACGGAAAATCATTAAACATCAGGCTCAAAAAGTGGTCGCAGTTGCTTACAGAAAGTGGTCATTTACAAGAGGTTCCAACTGTAAGGCTTTGACTAAGAAAATGTGGTGTTTTGGATTAGCAGTCATTTATGGGAGGTGGTCACTTACAAGAGGTGGTTGCACATGGAAGTTGAAGTTCAACTGCATTTAAAGTTAAAAATTTTACCACCACTATGGCTGAAGGGTGAAGATAAGAAGTGAATGAAAAGTCTTTGCAGCCACATGTTCTGTATTCCTCATCAAATTTTACATCCATTTTGCTCCAGACTGGTGATGTAAAATGACTTTTTCCTTTCTTAAAGAGTAAGACACAGCACAAGCTGAAATGATTAGTTCCAGATTATATCTTTTCAATATCAAATCTTGTTATATATTTCCATCAAGAATATTTTGTTTGAACATCAACTACAGTGGAACCCGGCTCTAGAGACAACCGCTTGATCATAGGGTTTCTTTATGATGAACTTGTTACAGTTACACTAAATTATTAAAAACGTGAAAATGTCTACTTTCACCTTCATATTGATAAAGCCATGCGTCCATGATGTTTTTACTGAAAGCTCACTTAATATGGACACCCACTTAATAAGACACTGTCACATGTTCCCTTGGTGTCTGTATTGACCAGGTTCCACTGTAGAACACTTTAAGAGACATCTGACTCACCAGTTCCTGCTGATGCTTGGTCGCAATCTTTCTTCTTTACCACAAGTGAGCCACTTGGGCTGAGTCCAAGATCAGCTAGTGTCGACAACATATCAGCAGCAGTAAATATTCTGTGAGGAAATGGCTGCAAAAAAGCTTCATTTTTTAAATTATTGACACCTGTTACAGTCTCCCTGCAGGCAACATGCAAGAGAGGTCTAGCCCATTGTGTCAAGGGATGGGTACTTTTTTCAGGTTCTCTTGTTCTAGGGCAGAGGTGAGGGTGGGAAAGGGGGCAGAACAAAGCAAGAAGACTTTGTTTTGTCTTACCTAATTAATCTTCCTTTTTCTTATAACACTTTTTTTTCTTTACATCTTATTTTACCAATCTACCTAAATATTTTTACACACCTCGCCTAGAATAGCCTTTGCTGCTACTTGCGGTTGTGTTTTTGTAACCAAGATTTTAAAATAAAATAAAGTTGTTTGTTGTTTGTTTTTAGTGTTATATAAAAATGGTTTAAAGCCAGTTCTCAATAATGATGCAAGGCCACTTATCCCAGTGATTTTGTTACCGTTTATCCTGTAACCCAAACACTTAAGGATCCCCAAAGATACAAAATATTTCACTGCATACATCCTTATAAGATCTGGAAGTATAGAGATGTTGAATGTTGAAAGGGTGCTAGAAATGAAATCAACAAGTAACCTCTGATAGAGGAGCTTAATTCTTTCCAAATTTAGTTATGTTCGCGGTTAAATCATTGTTTTAGTACTTCTCTTGGGCTTGGTCTCCAAAGATAAATTACATGGCCCACCAAGAGAACATTTTTTCTAGCATTAAAAACATTGGAAATTCCAAGCAGGCAAGATGAACCATTTGAATTTTAGTTTTCAAAAGCTGATTCAGATGCTCAAATTAAAAAAAAATCATGAAAAATTGACAGTGCAAGCTTTTAAAAAATGCAGGCTCATTAAGATACGACTGTAGCCAGTTGAATAACCTTCAATTTGGTAACCTTAAGTAGCAAGAAAAAGGGATTCTCCACTGCCTTTATAGAGGCCCTGCCAGGGGAGGGTCCCATGTCGCCCATCTGAATTTTAAAGTGCCTCTTGTTGGTGTTTATAAATGCTTGTCGCTTATTGTCAGCTTTGCCGTCACTGTGGCAATTTGGCCGAGGGAGGTTGTCTCTTGTCGCGATTTCATTTTACAAGCTGTCTCTACTCTTTGGGCCATGTCGCTTGTCGGAATTTACCCTGGCAAGGCTTCTTTATATCACCTCAGTACTGTAATATAAGGAAACGTTAATCTTAGTGTTTCATACCTGTAACAGATCATAGATGTCAGAAGTTAGATGATACTGGCTTCTGATAAACAGCATTACTTCTTCTAGTTTAGCATCAGGAGAAAATGTCTCTCTTCTAAGAAGTCCAGTGGGACCTCTGATCTGTAACAGTTTTTGTAAGAAACATATTTAACTCAATCAGAAGAAGTGATGTTATTTGCGTTTCTTGATAGGTTTTATTTGGAAAGCACTCCTTAAAGGAATCTTGTTTGTCGAGCAGGATGCACTGTTTGATTTTATCCACCTAGTAAAAAGTTAAAGAGCCACCTGGCAAAGATGAACATTATCAGAGAAAAATACTGTCTGTTACCAAGAGCCTCTCTACAGAATAATTCACAAAGTAAGACCTCATCACTTTGTGAACAAAATATATACTGTGAAAGGTTTGGACCCAGGTGTCACTTCGAAAGTAAGTTGAGTATGATCATCCGGTTGAACATCCTTTAGAATTCAACTCCAAAAAAATTGCCAACATTTGACAAATTAAACGAGATGGAATACACATGTTAAAGTTTGAGGCAGCACGAATTCACTTTTTAAGTGAAGTTTTAGTAGCCGCCACTGTTGCTGTTGCTTAAGCTCCCTATCATAGCCTAGAGGGTGGGTGCTTATTCAGGGGAGGGCGCTTATTAGAGCATGGGCACTTATTCAAGGAAATATGGTACCTGAAGCAGACACTGTTTGCGATCCTTCAAGCATTCTTTTGGTGTACCACTGCTAGCACTGATAGCAGGTTGAGATGTGGCTGGATGTGTTCCAGGTTTTGTTAGTCTTCTTTCATGTCTGTTCACCTTGTCCTCTGCTATCTGTTGAAGAATCTCCTGTCGAGCCTACAGGAAACAAGATGATATGGTCAAAGGTCCTTCCTCTATGTTGGTAACTTGGAACAGTACTACGGTGGCTCTTAAGGACAAAACACTTTCCAGAATCCAAAAACACTTCTTAGAACCCAAAACACCTCCCAGAATCCAAAACAAGTCCCAGAATCCAAAAACACATCCCAGAATCCAAAAACACATCCCAGAATCCAAAAACACGTCCCAGAATCCAAAAACACTTCCCAGAATCCAAAACAAGTCCCAGAATCCAGAACACCTCCCAGAATCCAAAACACGTCCCAGAATCTAAAACACGTCCCAGAATCTAAAACACGTCCCAGAATCCAAAAACACATCCCAGAATCCAAAAACACTTCCCAGAATCCAAAAACACTTCCCAGAATCCAAAACACGTCCCAGAATTCAAAAACACTTTCCAGAGATGTGTTTTGGATTCTGGGAAGTGATTTGGATTCTGGGAAGTGTTTTGGCCTTATGAGCCACTGTACAGTACACATAAGCCTAACAAACCTGAGGCTAATGTTACATTTGTCTCTACACTAGTGCTCCATTTTATGGTAGTTAAAGCTACTTCAAGCTACACAGAAAGGAAGGAAATCCAAGCAAGGATTGGGGGTCACACCTGGGAATCGCACTCGAAACCTCCTGCATAGAAGGCTATACACTAACCAGCCGCACTTTCCATTGCCCTAAGTCAAACCTTGCTTACAAAGACACTGGGCTGGAGGCTCTCAATATGGACATCCATCTATTAATATTGTAACGCAAAGAAAGTAGAGCACTTTTCATTCTCAAATGCTGATACAAAAAAATAGACCAAATGGCATATCTTCAAGAGAGCTTCTTTAATGCAAAAACATCAGTTTGCCATTGTTGCAAGGAACACCTTATAGAATGAATGAATGAAAATGAACAATGTGGTATGTTCTTACTCTTTTTTCCATCAGTTTCCTTCTTTTTGCTTCCATTCTTGCATTTTCCCTTTCTTTTTCCATAAACTGTTGCTTGGCTTTCTGATGCTCTTCACTGACTGTGTAGCGACTTGACAAGTGAGTTGGCACTTGCACAGGACCACCAGCTGATGTGCTTGGTTCTTGACTTGGAATACAAGTAACTTGTGACTGTAATAAACATCAATCAATGCAGATGTAGGAAAAAATGAACCAATCAAAGTAGAGATCAAAAAGTGCAAGCCAAAAAAAGCTAACAAGCTCTCAGAAAGGAAGTAATATTAATTTATATGTGACTACAAGTAGGTCGCCATTTTAATTGGACAAATCAGGAAATATCACAGTACCCCCAACATCAATCCCCTTCCTCGGCCCATCCCTCAAAGACACAATGTAACCAAGTCTCCACATTATAACATGGATGTCTCCCTGGACATTATACAAAGTCTTACATGAAGTACAGACTATCAAAATTTGCCTTTCGAGCACCTGAAGAATTGCATTAACTGCCACAGGAGTCATATAATGATCGAAAAAATTTATGAATAATATTATTTTTGAGGAAAATGGACAAAATTCCAAACTAAAGCATAGAAAAGCTCAAAATTCAATTTTATCTGGGCGATTTGGTGATCTGTACAAGAGACTGGAAGATTTGTGCCACATACAGGACTCATGGATAACCAGGGAGTCTTGGCATAATTATATGCCATCAGTCCTTTGTTCAATGACCAACTATTATTGGCAGCTCTGCTTGAGGAGGGTTGCAGCAATATGAAAATAAAACCTGTTTCATATCCCTTTCATCCCTCACCTCTCACACCCCCTGCAAGTATTGAATGATAACTTTGAATGTTGAAGAGGGAAAGAAATTCCTTGTATTCAAAAGATTTCTTCTGCTGAGGTATATTAAGAATGTGTCCATGAGAGAACCAGGCAGGAGGTGATAATGCTCAAATCACGGATTTCGCTCAAACTTGGCACAATTGATGGGTGTGGTGAGATATTAACCTCGACAAAAA